>OW569342.1:11424681-12024681 GCA_937595015.1 Polyommatus icarus | reverse complement strand
CAAGTTTCTTTATATTGTGCCTCTTTGTCCGCGTCGCAAAGGAACATATTGCTATCTAGTTCTTCGCATGGACTTACTAGAGACCGATAGAGTGACTTATTCACGATAAGGTATGGAAATTCAGGAAAAATAATGGTAGTACTTTTAGAAAGGAAATTATGTATAAGAATGGGAATTATTTTATAGTATGTATACGTGTTTCTATCTACTAATGGGACTTCTAAAATGAATACTAATCTATGCTGATGAATATATGATTTTAAAATTATTTAACGTTCTAGGGCTGGCAATGTATCATAATTTGCTGGGTAAATTAATCGAGCATGTTTTTCCACATTTAATAAAATAGACAATAGTTCCGTCGAATTAATAATAGACTGATGGAGAGTATACAATTTACTAAAAGCGATTGATGTTTCTATTTCCATGATTATGCTGTAAATAGTGCGAAAATTATTTAACAATTGATACAAATTATTCATCACCGAAATAAAATTAAATAATGTAGTTTGATTCTTATGTAAAGATTGAATTTCAGTTGTTTTAGCGTAAATTTGTTTGACATTAAAATTCATGTCGCTAGATATATTAATTAATTTATCAAAGGCTACTTGCATAACTGAAATTTTATCTTCCACAGAGTATTCTTTCTCTTGTAAATTATTTATTATTTTACTATATCGAATTGCATCGTTATTATCTAAATTCCCAGTAATAAGTTTTATAAATGATCCTAATGGATTAATAATACCTCTTTTTGTCCTTAAATTAGGGAGAATTTGCAATAATCTAGACTTAGTTAATTTTATGAAAGAACTTATTTGTATTTCTAACCCTAAAAATTCATTCTTAACCTGATAGTCTGCTTGAATTAAAGACCTTAACCTATTATATTCTCCAATATTATTATCTAACTGTAACTTAATATATTCTAAATCAACCGTTTTAATGATGCTCCAGTGATCAGTCTTCATCACTGCTGTACCAAGTTTTATCGGAGCTATGCCTGGATTCCTGGTCATGTTGTGAACTTTGAGATGCCATGTCGGACTCGCCATTGCTAGTACCAGGACGCACCACCTGTGGAGGCCGTTTTATGTTTTTTATTGCTACTCTAGTATTTCTATTTTTAAGCTTAACCGGTATTATATTTCGCGAAACCTCCCCAGTGACTTCAGCTTCTTCAAACCTAGGTAATTGTTTAGCTTTCCTAGTTCTAGTATTTTTCATAAAAATTTTATCTCCTTTCTTAATTTCAGGAACCGGATTTTCTCCTCCTTTCTTATCCCTTACTTCTTTTTTGTCATTTACTAATTTTTCCGCTACGTATTCGTAAAGAACCTTAAGTCGCTTCCTATGATCTTGTAATAACTTTTGCATCAGATTTCTATCTCTATCAATATCAAAAACGTTTCCTGAATCCGTATGTCCAAATACCATTTCAAAAGGTGTGAAGTTAGTTGCAGTATGAATCGTATTATTATAGGCCATAATAGCGTAAGTCATAACACTACACGCATCTAAATCTTTCTTATCATATTTAGCAAGCCTGTAAATTTCAATTATTGTAGAATGAAATCGTTCCACAATAGCCATTGAATTTGGATTATTGGGAGTACCAACATGAATTTCAATTTTATATAAGTTTAATAATTCCCTTATTAATTCATTATTAAATTCCGTTCCTGAGTCGCTATTTATTTTATCGGGTATGCCATACATACTGAAATACTTAATCAATGCTTTTACTACTTCTGGAGTACTTCTATTTGGTATATCTATGGCCTGAGCTAACTTACTAAATGCGTCTACTATAGTTAAATAATATTTATTTTCTATATATAAAAGATCTATGAATAATTCCTGAAAAGGACTATTTTGAGTTTGCGTTAATTGAAGATGTGGCTGAATGGGTTTCCTTTCATATTTCATTTTTCTACAGTGCTCACAACTGTTAATTAAAGCTGAAACTGTTTGTTTCATATTATTCCACCAATAATGCCTTTTTATTTTTGTTAATGTTTCATTTATACCACGATGGCATGTTTTACCCTCATGATATTTACGTACAACATCTATTTGATCTACTTCTGATTCCGATAAGTTAACTACTCTCTCAGTACACTCAACTAAATTCATTGTTCCTTTTTTATATAATTCCGTTACCACTTTAGAAAATGTACGTCTAAAACATTCGTCTTCAAAATAAATAAAATATTTATGCTTAGGGTCTACATATTCTTTAAAGAAATTTTTTACTAATTGCTCATTATTTATTGGTAAATGTACCTCTAAAATTCTTTGATTTTTATTCGACAAATCATTTACTGTTAATCTATCTACAAGCCAAGAGTATACTAGAATTTGTTTAGTTTTATTATCAATAGCTTCTTTTAGAATGGGAAAACCTTCATGTTCCTTATTTGAAACCGAATGTGCCGTTTCGCCGTCATCAGAATCCGAGAGTTCTATCGTTTCTATTGGCTCGGGTTCACTTATATTAACTAAATCATTTTCTAATTCCCTAACGACACCCTGTACATCAGAGTCATCAACATTAACCAAAACTGAGTCTAAATCATCATCTAAAGCGTTTATTCTAATACGCGATAATGCATCAGCATTTGTATTCTGTGGTCCCTTTTTATATTTAATTTCAAAGTCAAATTCTTCTAAGCGTAACCTCCACCTAATTAACTTACTATTCGGTTCTTTTAATGAATATAACCAAGCCAAGGGTCTATGATCTGTGTAAATAGTAAACTTATTTCCGTATAAATAGGGCCTAAAATACTTTACTGCCCATATAATAGCTAACAATTCCTTCTCTATTGTGCTATATTTTTCTTCTGTAGGTGATAACGTTCTACTAGCAAATGCTATAGGCCTATCTGAGCCTATAGGTCCCTGTGACAGAACTGCACCGACTGCAAAGTTCGATGCATCAGTGGTCAAAACAAAAGGTTTAGAAAAATCAGGGAACTGTAATAATGGGGCATTAGTTAATAACTTTTTACATGTTTCAAAACATTCCATATAGGCTTCATCAAAAACAATTTTTCTTCCTTTTTTTAAACATAACGTCATAGGCCTAGTAATCTTAGCAAAATCCTTAATAAATTTTCTATAATAACCTATAAGACCAAGAAAACTTTTAATTTCAGTTACAGTTTTTGGAAGAGGATATTTCAAGATAGCATCTATTTTATCAGTATTTGGCTTTAATCCTTCATTAGTTATCGTATGTCCTAAGTATAATGCTTCCTTACGCAGGAAATGAGATTTATCTAACTGTACTTTAAGATTCGTCTGTCTAAATCTATCGAAAACTAATTTTAATTTCTCTACATGCTCCTTTAAACTAGTTGAAAATATAACTACATCATCAATATAAACTAAACAATGGATTCCTTGTAAACCTCTAAGAACATTATCCATTGCTCGTTGAAAAGTGGCAGGCGCTGTCTTTAATCCGAACGGCATTCTATTAAATTCATAATGCCCGAACGGTGTGCTGAAGGCTGTTTTAGGTTTATCTTCTTCAGCTATTTCAATTTGATGATACCCACTAGCCAAGTCTAGCGTAGTAAAATACATACTTTTTCCTAACGTGTCAAATAAATCGTTAATGTTTGGTAAAGGATATTTATCATCGACAGTGATTTCATTCAGGCGCCTGTAATCAATTACCATTCTCCACCTTTGTTTACCGGAGCTATCAGGTTTTTTCGGTACTAAATGAACGGGAGCACTCCAAGGAGAAAATGACTCCTGTATGATATTATCTCGGAGCATCTGATCTATTTGTTTTTTAATTTCTGCAGTCTGCATTGGGGGTAACCTACGTGCTTTAATATAAATAGGGTCTTCATTTTTAGTCCTAATATTATGTTTTACATCATTAGCGAAAGTTAAAGGAATATTTTCACAATAAAAAATGTCTTTATATGATTTACAAAGGTCATAAATAGCTTTCTTTTCTTCGGTGTTCATGTGATCGAGTTTAAGACGTTTTAAATTTTCTGTTAATAAATGTTCAGTCTCATCTCTATCCCGAGTATAATTTACACTACATTGCGAATTTACATGTATATTTCTATCATAGGGCTGCACAATAAAGGGGCTAGTAACAGTTAAAATCATTTTTTGTGACGTGCAGTTCTGTATAACAGTATATGCGAAACCATCTACACAATTAACTAATGCTGTGGGCATCCTAACTCCTTCACAAAATTCTTTATATTCTAAAATAGCTTCTCCATTTTTAATACTAGTCGGTAATTTGACTCTTAATTCTGAACGCGACGGCAACTCATACGTAAATCTAAATGGCGGTGAATACACTATTGATATACAAGTATTGGGCATTTTTAGTAATTTATTTTTCATGTCAATATTCGCTTCAATCTGATTTAACAAATCGCTACCTAACAGTCCATCGTAACGACTATCAACACTGTAAATGTAAAACTTATGACACTGTGGACTTTGGAAAATTTCTGGCAATTGAATAAAAATTACTTGATCGTGTTTACTCGCAGCGTGAGTACTAACTACCTCGAACGGTTCTGTTTTTAAAAATTCCTTAAAATATTTATAGGCAACTTCTGGGCTAATAAAAGAACGAGAACTACCGGTGTCTATCATGAAAATTGAATTTAACTCTGGAATTTCTATGTACGGTAACGAACGGATACTATTAGAATTCACATTTATCTTTTCTCGTCCCTTGAGGCTCGTATGTGAAAATTCTCAACACTATCCATCGACTGAGATTGATGATTATTATGATTAAACGTATTTTGTCCAAGTTCGTAGTTATTGTGGTAATTATTATTTGTACAGTTAATACGCCTCGAATTAGCAGTTCGCATTGTTACATCGGTGTTTGACCCCGAGTTAGGAATTTGCTGAAACTGCGGATGCATTGTTGTCGCCTGATGAGACGAGTTATTAAAATTCCTATTATTTCTAAATTGAAATGAATGACTTCTGAACTGGTTATTTCTAAAATTATTATTTTGTTGCGGACTATTATTATTATTACCTTGAAAAGAGTTAAAATTTCTCTGCGTGTTCTGACGATTAAATGAGTTGTTATTGTCGAAATTTCGAAATGAAAATTTATTAAAATTATTTTGCGGTGATGTTGATGTCGATGGTCTCAAATTCTGTGGAATATTATTTTGATTTCTGTTGTTGCTATTATTGCTAGAATGTTTTTGCGTATACACCGTATTAAAATTTTGTTCCTCCAAAACAACTTTCAATGCGTCTTCTAAAGTAGAGGTATCCCGTAATCTAACAATTCTAACCAAATACGGTGGCAAATTATAAAGAAAAACATTGAACGACGTATTCGTATAGATTTGTTGCTTCGCCAGACGAATACTGGCGTCTGCCGTTGTTTCATTAATTTTTGAGAAAAGAATACTCCGTATATTCTGGATTCTATGACAAAAGTCGAAATAATTTTCGCCTCTATTTATTTTTAAGCCCTGAAGTTCTAAGGCTAAACATTCTTCGGTTCTAGGATCGCCGAAATGCTGCCTCAAGAGAGTTTTTAGTTCATCCCAATTATTAGGTAATTTGATCTCGCTCCCCTACTAAACTCGCAGCCTCTCCAGCTAATCTACTAGTAATGACATGGAACAAATATTCATTTTGTAAATGATCGCCCTGAAAAGTTTGTAATACATATTCGCATTTCTTTATAAACAAAGGTAATACCCTAGAGTCCCCTTCAAATACTGGAATGATTTTTAATATTTCATTGGGAACACGGACTACACCTTCCATTTTGTAAATAACACACCCAAAAAGTAAAAATAAAGGGAAAGAATAAACTATCTATACGTCAATGCTCAAAAATATTTATGTCAAATCTCTTTAATCTTTAAATTTATTATTTTTAATTTATTGTTTATTATTAATAATTATCCCCCGAAAAAAAAGCCTAACTAAAAAAAATACCTAAAATCCCTGTGGAGTAGAAACACATACACACACAGTAAAATACAGAGCAAAGAAAAGTAGGAAAGTGAATAAGAATTTGATCACTCACAGTCCCGTCGTCTTCACCATGCTCTGGATCCGTCGATTGGCTGGAACTCTGCTCGGCTGGACCCCTCCGATGTGTATTTAATAAATTTATTTGTTCGATATAATCTCCGTAAAACGTTGAGACGCACGTTGATGCCTCAGATTTTGATAAGGATATCAACTCGGAGATTCCGTACCGGCTGCGCCAATTAAATACTCGGTCGAGGTTTTGACTTAAAAAAAATAATTTTATTTCAGACCAACAGAGTTCTTACTACTAATTTAACAATCGAAAGAATCCCTTAACTAACTTAAGTCTACGTTTTTATATAACTAAAGTGCTGATGAGGTGTTTGTCAGCTGTTCCACTTAGGAAGAGCTGACAAAGCTGATCTGTGTGCTAAGTGTGAGTTTTTCCATTTGCATTCGATCGTGAGCGCGTTTTGCGTTTACTTGGAATTTGTATGAGATTAGTACAGCGCCACCTAGTTGTAAACGCGAGAAACAAAATATGGTAGTGCGAGTTTTTACGTACAAGTTTAACGAATACGAGGATTGTTTACGCGATCGTAGGTGAGAGCGTTAGAGCCTGTGATTGGTGGGTTCAAGTATTGGGCTAGTGCGAGTTGCATTTTTGACATTTCGATTCCCTAACTTCGGAGTTTATTTCGATTATACCGTAGTAAAGTTATCACTTGTGTTTTTCATAGTGAAATCGTGGAGATAGAAGAATATTTTCAGAGTTAATATATTACTTATATCAAAAACTAGCATAATATCATGGCCGGTCCCTCCTTTTTCGCCTGGAGAATGTTTGCAGCTGCGGAGGCAGACGATAGCCGTAATTATACCGCTTGGAGCAATGCAAACTCTCGTGCATCATTCAATGCACTAGACCTCTCAGAGAAACAATTCCATGATCGCTATCGCATTACTAAACAAAATATGTTGAAGTGGTGAAAACAAATTTGAAATCTTCCCAACGGGTTGGCCTAAAGGAAACGGGGCACTAGCCACTATGGGAAAAAGACAGAAAAACTTCGACGAAAAAATGCAACCAGCATCACTCCCATTGGGAAATATAATAGCAATTAATTTGAAGAAGGATACTTTTATCACCATGACAGAAACGGAGTTGCTCCTTTGTTTCAATCAACATTCAGAAAATATGTTATGTCGCCTCAGTAAAGTGGAATATCAACTTAAAGGTAACGAGAGTTTATGCAGGCAAAACAAAGCAGCTAAAAGTTGTCTATACAGTATAGCAGAGTGTGATAACATGTGGATCGACACCCACAGGATCAATACATATTTTTACTATTGTTGTGAACTGCTCGTTGAATATATTATGCGACGATGAAATAAGCTCTGCACGATTATCACAGTCAGGATTTAGCGTCAAACAAGGATGCTTGATTAAGTCAAAGGACTTTTCTGTTCACTCGCACAAAGAAGACAGTAGTATGTTACACGTGAACCCTCAGGATTCCTTTGGAGATATTGCTCCGATCAATCATCTTTTTAATATTTGGTTCTCTGAATCATCACCAGTTATAGCGAATCAGCTGAACAGAGAGAACAGCTACATGCCTTACAGAAGCAACTAGACGATTTAAGCAGAATGATCCAACATTAGAAAGCTTTTCGTATCATGACATTCATCATTATACCGCTATTTATGTCATTGCAGTGTTAATTTTGATCATTGGATCATTGTTACTATGGAAATGTAGAGCGTTGTAAGAGCAGCACCTCCAATGCAAAGGGAGGCTGAAGGAATAGAGATGACTTCTCGCGGAAATATTATAGTGATGCACCAGCAATCAAAAAGTGATCAGTGTCTTGAGAAAGTGCAAACTATTAGTGATAACGATAACAAAGTGTGTGGCCCTTGCAGGCAACAAAGTCGGGGCACTTCGCCCGTACTTCACTCTTTTGTGTCAATCGATGACAAATAATGTATTAGCATTAAGTTAGTTTAAGGACCTATTGTTTTTCACCTTGTATCACCTTCATCATCTTGCGGCTCGGGAGCATGTACGAGCTAGCATGTACATTGCTGATCCTACATAATTATTTTCCCGGAGTCCCGGCAAGTGCATACTCTCGGGCAGATCGCAACAAGCCGTCATCAATCGCGCACTCATTTTTAGCATTAACATACAGTCAATATATTATCATTTTATATTATCAAGGAATTTTAATTTAATAATCAATCTATCATATCACAAAAAGGGTGTAGTCGAGTAAGCAGCTCCTACACACCCCTTTTTATTATACCAATCGATAGGGGGTGCCAAGGGGAGCAAAAAAGCTTGGATAAACTTTTCTCAAAAATCTACCTCTGTCAAATGACAGGCCGAAATGTATGTAATGTATGTGCCCAAAAAGGAGGAGGTTATACATTTGTCGGGACTTGATTTATTTCTGTTGCCAAGACTGGAGGTTATACAAAAAATCTTCTGTTAACACAACATAATAATTAAGCCTTCGGCTTAGGAATTTCACTCTAGGGATTGACAAACTACTACAAAAGAAAGTCGACGGAGCCCCGCCACGCGGGGCTACTATTTCTGGGTGGTTCACAAAAAATAACCAACCAAGCAAACACAAAAAATAACCAACCACCAAGCTACGCTCCCGCCTTAGCCATCTAACCTAACCCAACCATGTCGTATTGGGCAAAATTGCTATTAATTACTGTTACTATACAGTTGGGAATTTTGATTAGTTTTATCTAAATGGGGAGGGGGGGGGGGGGGGTGGAAGTGGCATAGGGAGGTTTTTCTCACCCAAAATATCCTTCCTCAACCCATATGATCACCAAAACAATTGGGGTAGGTTTGTGAACCGTAGCCCTAACGAGGTTTGTATATCGGCCTCTATCTAGCCGGGGGTTGATTTTTGAGAATAGTTTGTCTGAGCTTTTTTGCTCCCCTTGACACCCCCTATTGATTGGTATAGTAAAAAGGGGTGGTCATAGGGGGTTGAATTTTTTCGTCAAAATTTGTCTAAGTATTTTCGCCATACTAACCAGGGCCACATTTCGGCCTGTCATTTGACAGGGGTTGATTTTTGAGAAAAGTTTATCTGAGCTTTTTTGCTCCCCTTGACACCCCCTATCGATTGGTATAATAAAAAGGGGTGGTCATAGGGGGTTGAATTTTTTCGTCAAAATTTGTCTAAGTATTTTCGCCATACCTACTAACGGGCCACATTTCAGCCTGTCATTCGACAGGGTTTGATTTTTGAGAAAAGTTTATATGAGCTTTTTTGCTTCCCTTGGCGCCCCCTATCGATTGGTATATTCAAAAAGGGTGGTTATGAGAGGTTAAAATTTTGACGAAAAATTTTTCTGTCTTTTTCCCATAGTGCCCTTCCCTCCAAGTACAACCTCATATTTTTTTAAACTTACTCCTCCATAAACGAAACCATCAATTATTACAATTATTGAGAACAATAATTACTTGTTCTCATAATATTTGAAGTGTAAAATTATAAGTAGTATCTAGTTTTAAACACGAAAGTTACATAGGTAAGTACCTACCTATTGTTATCAAGAATCAAGATAATATTTTGTTTGGTAACCCATACAACTTAAATAGACCATTCGTTTGGTTTACTTCTCTCTTAAAATAAACACTACTAAAATTAGTTGGTTAATAATTTGACGTTTCAATACTACCAACACTACGAAACAATTGCTCGTCACTCACGATGAGTAAACGCAGATCAAGTGGTTTAGCTCGATCGTAACTCACACTCGCCTAATCTTGACAGTCGATGAGTTAGGAGTTTATTCGGATAAACCGAAGTAAAATCATTCGGACTTTTCACATGTAACTCGCACTCGGCACACTGGGCAGGGCTGCCACTCTTAACTCGCGCGTCACCGCTCGCCTGTGAGTCCCTACTGAAGTGCCCCTCTAGCGGGGTACTTACAGTTCGATGCCTACAGGCGCGAGTGGGACAGGCCTGTCCGTAGGCAATTTAGCATTGCGCGTCAGAATTTCAACTTTATAGTATCGTAGCTTGCGTCGTTATTTCTTTAAACGGGTTGCGGGAGTGAGATTTCTGGTGTTCAACTAATACGTATTCTGTGATAATACCTACTTGGGCCGTGACCAACAATCGATATCGAACCCAAAAATAGTTTTTAGAATGTTTGTCTGTTTGTCTGTATGTATGTCCGGGCTAAGCTCGTAAAGCATCTGCATGCTCTTTTTTAATATACCTAAAATAATGGAGCAAATTTTTTTTTTTCATTTATTTTCAATTATATTATTAACTTAAAATTATACAACATGTTTTCAGTGCACCATAAACCCTCTCGGTTTATCTGGGCACTAGGTATCGCACCAAACATACGATTTGCTTTTTAACACAATAATATTATACTAGGTACCTAAGTTAATTTGAAGTCTCACACATATGAAGCAATTTTATAGAAATAATATTCTTTTTATACGTAATTTTAGTTTATTATCGCGAAAACGGAATAATAAACTAAAACTACATTTACACAAGTATGTGACTTTGCAAATAAAATCTACGGTTTACTTATTTACTGATATGAAGTCGTAAAGTTATGCTAAAAACTAAAGCTAAGGTGAAACAAGTATGTAAAAGGCTTTAAGACATTGAAATAGGAAACATTGTAACAGAAGTAAATTAATACATACAGCAGCGTGGAAATAATTAAAACATGAATAAGTAACTAGTCTACCTAAGTATAAACCATATGATAAGCCAGCATAATCTATCAAAATTATTTCTTAATACATGCGTATCAAACGTGAAATCAATAATTAGATATAATTTATATACTTAATATTATGCAATAAGTATAGATTAATGTTATTGGCGGTTACAAGAATAAGATTTTGACAGCACCAGTTATAGCCAAACTCAACCCACCATTTCACTATTCATAATTAACATATTAACTAGCTATTTGACCGAGCTTCGCTCGGTATTCGACAAAACACGAATAAAATGACATTTTCTAAAAATGATTCCTAGCTAGATCGATTTATCGCCCCAGAAATCCCCTATATACTAAATTTCATGAAAATCGTTGGAGCCGATTCCGAGATTCCAATTATATACAAGAATTGCTCGTTTAAAGATATAAGATAAGTGTCCCAGTACACACAAGATATACATTTATAAAATGTCTATTCAAAAGTTATATTTTATTTGAAGAGAAATCCCATAGATCATAGTAAACACTATTTTTCAAACACTTCCAGCCACCAAATACTTCTTCAAATCTCTAATAAATTTTGGTTGGTTGATGTTTTGTATTTTTGATGGCAGGCTGTTTACAATTGTAGGTACTATATTTCTTAGGGTTCTCGAGCCGTATATATTGTTAGTTTGAAAAGTAATATACTTATTTTTGTAATTAATTTCGCGTAACATATTCGGTCGTACTCTTTGTATTAGTAAATTTTTATTTTGGCATTCATTTAGAATTGCAAATTGAAATTTATTAAAGACACTCATCACATTGCAGAACTTAAACAAACCCTCTGGGTCATTTTTGTACTTAGCCTTGACATTTTTGGACACAATTGACTTTAGGATTCTTACCTGCAGACTGTATATGTCCTGTAGGTACGTCGTGTATGTTCTGCCATAGCTACTGATACCGTAGCCAACGATCGAGTCAGCGAGGGCCATGTATATTAGCCTGAGGGTGCTATATGGTAATTTATATTTAAGAATGCTTAGTTTACCCATAATAGACCTTAATTTAGTGCAAACGTGATCTTTATGTTGTTGCCAATTGAATCGGCTGTCGATAATTAAACCGATGTAAGTATGCTGGTTAACAAATTCTATGTCGGGGCAGTCACAGCTGATTACGCTTTCATCGTGTAGGCAGTTGTGAGTATGAGCGATGACTTTAGGATAGCAATTACTTTTATTATGCGATGAATGTATGTGTATAGCTTTTGTCTTTTGTGCATTAATTACCAAACCGACGTCATGCGCCCACTTACACAGCGTTGTAAAGCAACGTTGCAGGATTGATTGAGCTTCATAAACACTGCTACCGCTGGCTAACAGGCAAGTATCGTCTGCGAACTGGTATACCGAGGCACCTCTCATCAGGTTAATCATGTCGTTTACATATAAGAGATATTACTTGTCTTATTAGAAATTTTTACCCTTGAGAATCTATTACTGTGATAATTTTTTATTAGTTCTAGTAGTGGCCCTTGCAAACCAGCTTGTGATAATTTTTTAAACAATATCTTATAATTTAAAACATCGAACGCCTTGCTAAAATCTATAAATAAAACTAGTATATGTTTTTTATTATTTAAGTTTTCATTAATTTCGTCTGTGATTGCACTTAACAACTGGGTGGTACTTTTTTTCTTTTGAAAACCGAATTGTTTGGGATTTATAATATTATTCGACTCGAGAAATTTACTGATTTGTTGACATAGGAATTTTTCTATTATTTTGTTTAAACATGATAAGATTGTAATCGGGCGATAGTTGTTGTAATCATTGAATCTACCTTTTTTATGAATGGGTCGGATGGTGCCAATTTTGAGTAAGTCTGGGTAAGTGCAAGTGTCTAGGCAACAATTGATTAAATGCGTTATTACTGGGGTAAATTTAGTTGAAATTACTTGTATATCTTTTGTTCGTATGTCGTCATATCCTGGGCTTTTATTAGGGTTCATTTGTTTTATTATTAACCTAACGTCAGCCACGCGCGCTTTCTTTATTCTAATACAACAATTGTGGCTATTCACATAAGATTGTGGGTCTAATATAGTTTTGGAGCATGAACTACAGATCTTTTGTACGTTGTCATTAAATTCTATGTTAAACTTATTAGCTAATTTTAACGGTTCTAATTTAAAATGTTTTAGTAACGTTTTATCAATGCTATTACAGGTTTTACCGCTTAAATTGTTTATGGTTTGCCAAACCAGCCTAGTATTCGTGAAATTAACACTAACCGAAGACTTAATATAATTATTTTTTAAATGTTGTGCATATTTATTAGTTTTATTCCTGTAAGAATTATACCATAGCCTCTTATTAAAATTATATTTATCCTTCTTCCAAATTTCATAAAACTCATCTCGCTTTCGACACATTTCTTTTAATCTCTGATTAGCCCACAAACAATCGTAGCGCTTGCTAACTTTTTTAGTGAGTGTACGTTGACATTTCGAATATGCGTTTCGAAACTGTTCCGAAATATATTCGACAATGTTATTAGGGTCAGTCATAGTAAGGGGCGCACTCCAGTCGATGGCGCGCAGCTCGTTATGCAGTTTATCGTTATCAATTATCTTAATTACCTGTCGATCTTGTTTACCTGGCAGCGAGAGATCGCCATCGGCCGGGTGCGTCAGCGCGCACCCGATAATGCAGTGATCAGCGGGTGCGGTACCGACTACTGCAGAAAGTATATTGTGACCTTGAGAGTTACGTACAAAAATATGATCTATGCATGATGAAGTTACCGTTTGGTTTTTATAGGTTTCTATGCGGGTGAGGTTATTTATGCAGCTTTCTAGACCTAAGTTTATTAGGGAATCGAGATAATTTTTTGTTATGGGGCATGACTGTTTTATATTAATATTTGTATCTCCGATTAGTATGAAGGTTTGCTTATGTTTGCATTTGGAAATCGTAGAAGATAGCTCAGAGATAAAATCGTGTTTGTTTGTGTTTGGCGGCCTGTATACTGCACATAAACCTATGTTGTATTTTTGGTTTATTATTATATCGCCTGTTATACACTCAAAACTTTTAACTGAAGTATTATTTTTAGAAAAATCAATACTGTTATGTACATACAGCACTAATCCACCACCTTTTCTGTTAGTTCTTAGGTTGTAATACAAGTTGTAGCCGTTTATCCTAAACATATTTATATAATCTTCCTTTACATTAGCTTCGGAGATTAAAACAATATGAATGATTTTTTTGGAGCTAAGCACAGTATATTCCAGAAAATCAAAGTTTTTGAGAATAGATCGTAAATTGACATGAAATATTAACAATGAGCTATTAGGTATTTGACCTGTAAAGTCATTCCATGAATTACACTTGTGCTCAGCTATACAAGGAGGACTATCATCCATTTTTACGATTATGATGAAACTACATAATAACATAATAATAATGAAGATTTAACCTTTAGTGTCCGATTTTATTTTTTCTAGATGCATTATTGATTGCACATTAATTATTTTGTCCTTATCATGTTTTCTAATTAGCACATTCCCTTGCTTGCACCAGATGTAGGTATATAATCCTTTGAGAGCTTCTTTGGTTTTCCACAGCAAGTAGGCATTAGAGGGGGTAAGAGATTCACGAAGGTAAACTCTTCGAGGATTGTCGCTGCATATACTCGACGATCTTGCTGACGACAGCCACCCATCACGTACTCCATCCCTAAGTGACACCACGATGACCGACGGCACAGGTTTTTGGGGGGCATTCGTCTGGCGTGTCACTTTTTTCTTCCTGTAGGCTTTGATCACGTCCTTTATTGTGACAGCAATAGATTTTGCTATTTCGTCCGGATTTTCGGAGTCCTTCTCGTCGATACCACAAATTTCGAGCTGATTTGATAGTTGTGCTTGTGCCATTTGGTTAAATTTCATTTCCAAGCTCTCGTATTTTGTGTTTATGTTTTTGTAATTGTTTTTTACCTCAATCAATTGATTTGCTAACTGTTTGTTGTGTTTTTCGTACTCGGTAATCTTATATTCATATTCATCGATCTTATCGGAAAAGTATCTCAGAGTCTCCTGTAGCTCAGATTTAATAGCTTCTTTGATATCCTGACGTATCTCTTGGCGTAAAAGTTGTAACATTCCTGCGGCATCCATATTGGCGGCGGCGTGGTCGGCTTCCGGGTCAGTTTTATCATCATCGTCATCATCTTGTATAATGCATGATAATCTTTTGGATTTCGCACCACTTGTGCAGGCCTTGCATTTCCAGTCCACGGAATCCGTGGAATTGAGGGTGTTTAGCTGCTCGGTTGTTAGTAGTGCACACGAGGCGTGGAGCCATTTACTACACCGTCCACACTGCAATCCGGGTAGTTTTTTGGTTATAACCTTTACACACTGGACACACTTAACCATTTTCACCAATAGTTGTAGTTAGTTGGGGTGAATGTAGTTTTTAAGAAAGTTTATAACTTATATGTAAGCAAATCGTACGTCGCACATCGGCCTAGGCGCATCGATAGCGTGCGATCGTATCCGCTTCGCGCGTGCGACTGACCTAATGGATAACCTAATGGAAAGCAACTACAACCGCTCATGGACACTCGCAACATTAGAAGAGCTGCAGGTGCGTTGCCGGCCTTTTAAGAGGGAACACCCTCTTCTTGAAGGTTTGCAGGTCGTATTGATCCGGAAATACTGCTGGTGACAGTTCGTTCCAGAGTTTTTCAGTGCGCGGCAGAAAGTTACGCGAAAAACGAACGGTGGAAAACTGCCACTTATGTAGGTGATTATTTATTACAATCCTTACTTCCAAACTAATATTAAAATCACGAAATTGTGTTTGTCGGTCTGTCTGTTACCTCATCAAAACCTAAACAAGGACATATGATACTTTTTGTTCTGGGAAAATGTACAGTTCCCCAGCTATAAACGAATGTTGGTCCCACGCAATTGCAGGAGTGACCTAGAATATTATAAATTAGTTACCCAATTAGAAATCATTTTATAAAATTGTAGTAATATCGTGAAATAAACACACACGATAACTACATCAAAATTATTTAAAATTTTGATAACTGTAATATATAATTCATATATCATAATCGTTACCAGATACAGTGTGGCCAGAAGAGGCCACACCGGATACAAGTGGCGACTCTATTATTTTAATCTCTTTTTTACAGACTATACACTGATATTTTTTAGAAATACAACCAATATGATGTCCGTGATGGCCACCTGAAAATAATTTCAGATCGGTGGGGAACCAATAGAAAATCTAGAAGTGTCTATCGTTACGCCATCTGTTGCAGATTCTAAAAATTAAAAGAAAGAGAATGCCCTATTATTATGGCTTCTCACCAGTATGAATTACTGAATGTCTTTATAAGTAGCTGCATGCTGTGAACTTCCTTTGACATAATTATATATTGCAGTTATATGGTTTCTCACCAGTATGAATTACTGAATGTCTTTATAAGTAGCTGCATGCTGTGAACTTCCTTTGACATAATTATATATTGCAGTTATATGGTTTCTCACCAGTATGAATTACTGAATGTCTTTATAAGTAGCTGCATGCTGTGAACTTCCTTTGACATAATTATATATTGCAGTTATATGGTTTCTCACCAGTATGAATTACTGAATGTCTTTATAAGTAGCTGCATGCTGTGAACTTCCTTTGACATAATGATATATTGCAGTTATATGGTTTCTCACCAGTATGAATTACTGAATGTCTTTATAAGTAGCTGCATGCTGTGAACTTCCTTTGACATAATTATATATTGCAGTTATATGGTTTCTCACCAGTATGAATTACTGAATGTCTTTATAAGTAGCTGCATGCTGTGAACTTCCTTTGACATAATTATATATTGCAGTTATATGGTTTCTCACCAGTATGAATTACTGAATGTCTTTATAAGTAGCTGCATGCTGTGAACTTCCTTTGACATAATTATATATTGCAGTTATATGGTTTCGCACCAGTATGAATTAATGAGTGTCTTTTTAAGTCCCATCTTCGTAAGAATTTCTTTTGACATATGTCACAGTTATATGCTTTCTCACCAGTATGAATTACTAAATGTTTTTCTAAGTTATAGCGTAATGTGAATTTCTTTTGACAAATATCGCAGTTATATGGTTTCTCACGAGTATGAATTAGCAAGTGTTTCTTTAAGTACGATTTTTGTGAAAATTTCTTTTGACATATGTCACAGTTATATGGTTTCTCACCAGTATGAATAAGCATGTGTTCTTTTAAGTGGCTTTTGTTGCGAATTTCTTTTGACAAATATTGCAGTTAAATGATTTCTCACCTGTATGAATTAGCAAGTGTTTTTGTAAGTGGGCTTTTCTTCTAAATTTGTTATGACAAATATTGCAGTTAAATGGTTTTTCACCAGTATGAATTAGCAAGTGTTTCTTTAAGTTCGATTTTCCTAAAAATGTCTTCAGGCATATGTCACAGTTAAATGGTTTCTCACCAGTATGAATTAGCAAGTGTGCTTGTAAGTTGCCTTTTGTTCCAAATTTCTTTTGACAAATATTGCAGTTAAATGGTTTCTCACCAGTATGAAATAGCAAGTGTTCTTGTAAGCGGCTTTTTCTTCCAAATTTCTTGTGACAAATATTGCAGTTAAATGGTTTCTCACTAGTATGAATTAGCATGTGTTCTTTTAAGTTGCCTTTAATTCCAAATTTCTTTTGACATATGTCACAGTTATATGGTTTCTCACCATTATGATTTAGCAAGTGTTCTTCTAAGTAGCCTTTTCTTCCAAATTTCTTTTGACAAATATTGCAGTTAAATGGTTTCTCACCAGTATGAATTAGCAAGTGTTCTTGTAAGTTGCCTTTTCTTCTAAATTTCTTTTGACAAATATTGCAGTTAAATGGTTTCTCACCAGTATGAATTAGCATGTGTTCTTTTAAGTTGCCTTTAATTCCAAATTTCTTTTGACATATGTCACAGATATATGGTTTCTCACGAGTATGAATTAGCAAGTGTTTCTTTAAGTACGATTTTTGTGAAAATTTCTTTTGACATATGTCACAGTTATATGGTTTCTCACCAGTATGAATAAGCATGTGTTCTTTTAAGTGGCTTTTTGTTGCGAAGTCCTTTTGACAAATATTGCAGTTAAATGATTTCTCACCTGTATGAATTAGCAAGTGTTTTTGTAAGTGGGCTTTTCTTCTAAATTTGTTATGACAAATATTGCAGTTAAATGGTTTTTCACCAGTATGAATTAGCAAGTGTTTCTTTAAGTTCGATTTTCCTAAAAATGTCTTCAGGCATATGTCACAGTTAAATGGTTTCTCACCAGTATGAATTAGCAAGTGTGTTTGTAAGTTGCCTTTTGTTCCAAATTTCTTTTGACAAATATTGCAGTTAAATGGTTTCTCACCAGTATGAAATAGCAAGTGTTCTTGTAAGCTGCTTTTTCTTCCAAATTTCTTGTGACAAATATTGCAGTTAAATGGTTTCTCACCAGTATGAATTAGCATGTGTTCTTTTAAGTTGCCTTTAATTCCAAATTTCTTTTGACATATGTCACAGTTATATGGTTTCTCACCATTATGATTTAGCAAGTGTTCTTCTAAGTAGCCTTTTCTTCCAAATTTCTTTTGACAAATATTGCAGTTAAATGGTTTCTCACCAGTATGAATTAGCAAGTGTTCTTGTAAGTTGCCTTTTCTTCTAAATTTCTTTTGACAAATATTGCAGTTAAATGGTTTCTCACCAGTATGAATTAGCAAGTGTTCTTGTAAGTTGCCTTTACTTCTAAATTTCTTTTGACAAATATTGCAGTTAAATGGTTTCTCACTAGTATGAATTAGCAAGTGTCGTTTTAAGGTGCTTGTTTGTGCGAATTTCTTTTGACAAATATTGCAGTTAAATGGTTTCTCACCAGTATGAATCACTAAATGCTTTAGCAACCTGCTTTTATTTGGAAACATTTTTAAACAAACATCACAGATGAGTTGTTCCTTGTGACTCTTGTACTGTGCCTTTTTGTCGTCATTTTCTACGCTCTGTTCACCAGCGCACTTCCCCTTGTCCCCAACATGTTCTTCTGTGGCTGTGTGCTGCGTGGGGGGACTTTGGCGTACATACTTGTCAATGACACTTTGACTCAACTTTACTACTTTCAATTCAAGCACCCTTGATCCTTGCCAAGCATCAATGCGGTCAACGCTCAATGATTCCTGTTTGCAAACAGCATCACTATCTGACACATCATCATCTTCAAATTTTAACACGGGTGCATAATCTTCTCCATACGTATTTACATTTTCTACAGTTTGTTCTTCAATTATTTCTATAACAAAAAAATTAAGACTACAAACTTAAAAATTGATCAATAAACAATTATTGATTAGTAGATTATAATAATTATAAAATACATTATACTAAATTTCACAAAGTTAAAAGGGGCAGAGCAGTTAAGTGGCAAACAGAACACTAAATGTAGCCCATCTGGAATGTGAATACATAAAGTACAGTACAGTATACATTACCGCTCAATGATTCCTGTTTGCAAACAGCATCACTATCTGACACATCATCATCTTCAAATTTTAACACGGGTGCATAATCATCACCATACGTATTTGTATTTTCTACAGTTTGTTCTTCAATTATTTCTATAACAAAAAAATTAAGACTACAAACTTAAAAACTGATCAATAAACAATTATTGATTAGTAGATTATAATAACTATAAAATACATTATACTAAATTTCACAAAGTCAAAAGGGGCAGAGCAGTTAAGTGGCAAACAGAACACTAAATGTAGCCCATCTGGAATATGAATACATAAAGTACAGTATCATTACCACATTACCACATTCATCGTATTGTTCAGTCTTTATGTCCGGCTCCTCTTTTATATTATCTGCGGTAGGATATATTATTGTAGAAATATTTTTCTTCTTATAGATCGATAGTTCTAACAAACATCCAATTGCTCCAATGTCAATATCAGTCTATAAATCATAGAATATAATATTATGTTTTATGAGTATCTACAAATAAAAATATAAAGGGTTTTCCAATAAGGACTTGACAACTGTTTTCAAAATAAAATTAAAACCATTGAGATATTTAAAAAAAATTTGTATCGAATTGAAGCACAATAAAACCATTTTAAATGGAACTCGACTTCGCTTATATGGTCACCGCATGCCCGTTAGGAGCGATGATTCCTTGAACACAATTCTCTATCACTTTCCCACACATTTCAGCTATTTCACGTTTAATTTTGGCTCTGAGCTCTTCCAACGGTTCGGTTTATCCAACGATTTGACGCACCCCCAGAGAAAAAATCAAGAGGTGTTAAATCGACTGGTCCATATTTTGAGATAACACGCTCATCAAACTTGCTCTTAAATAAATCGATTGTAACGTGTGATGTGTGGCTTGTGGTGCCGTCCTATTGAAACCTCATGCTGTCAAAGTCCATATCTTCTAATTCGGGTCAAAATAATCCATAATCATGGCCAATCTGTCTGTCTGCTAGGGCGAGAATTGCGATCGAAAATCGGAGTTAACGCTCTTAAAGTAGCGGCCACCGACTCCGAATTTCTGTAGTAAATTTTTAAGATTTGCAGACATCCGTGTACTTCACTATGATAAAAATGTTATGTGTAATGAGTAAAATGACAGTAACAGCTGGTAACAGTTCGATGTTAATATAGTTTTCGGCATCTGAACTGCCCCGGGGCAGGGTGGGCCGACAGGATACGGAAACAGACAAAGTTTAAATTATGAACATAAACTTCGTATTGCACTTTTTTTTTGTGCTGGCAACATTTGTAGGTGCACGTACATTTTGTCACCCCCCGACTTTTTTAATAAAATTAAATAAGTTTTATGATATATTTTGTTCTGTAAATCGCTAAAAGTAAAAATCAAAGTGTTAGAAACTATTGTAACTCTTCAACCCTTAGCAGTATTTGTGTAAAACGGTGTAATTTTGGAAACTAAAGTTCAAGCCAAGCGCAACTGTCAACGACTGGACGAGTTCAAATTTGAGCTGGATTATTCTCGAGGACTGCCTGATCCCGGGGAGTATTGCTTTTAATTTTCAAATCACCACCTTTTACAATTTCAGCAACTACAAATCCACTTTACACCGCTCACACCCGTGAGCTACGTCCAAAATCACACATGGCATAGTTTATTTCTCTCTTGGCTTGACGAGTAGTGGAAGCGAAGTTGTAGATAAAAACAACAAGCCCAGACAAAACCAAAACTAATATACTAATACACACATTATACAAGCAAAGGACATCCTCAATTATATTCAAAAATAAAGTTTTCAAACCTTGATTTATACAGTTATATTCAGGTTCAATAACTACTATTTAATTTTCTTTGCTTATTCTTTATTATTAATTTTAAATCTTGCCTTTCTAATCTTTTGCTAACCTTTTCCCCTCTAAAATTGACTGTACATGAGTTAAACTGAAATATTGAGGCTGGCTTTTGCATTGGAAGTAAAAGGTGACTTACAATATTTATATTAAAGCCGGTAAAGCCCTAACATATTATATAACTCATTTCAGTGCTCGGGAATGGATGGTAAAATGATGACTCGCTCGGCCGTGGCCCGTCGCAACGAGGAGCAACTTCGAGTCACCCTCATAGAATTAAAGCAATATAAAGAACAATGCCAAATGCTGTTAAGGGAAAGAGATGATAACGAAAAAGAAATAGAATCAGTAATACAAAAAAATCAGGATTTAAAGTTAGAACTCAATAAGTTAAGTCTTGACTACGAGGACATTCTTAAGAAAAACATTGAGTTACAGAATATTGTTGACGGCTTTGACCAATGCAGAGAGGAATATGAAGACTTTCTCAAGACCTCTGCTAACCTCAAAATCAAGCTGAGTAGTGCCGAAGACTACATCTTAAAACTAGAAGAACAAATCCATGCTCAAAATTCAACCCAAACCCAAATCTTATATAATGAGCTTATTTGTGATAAAAGCAACTTGGTTTCTAACACTAAATCTTATCAAAACATTTCGACGATTGATTTAACTAGTGATGATACCTTGCCAATATGTACCTTGAATAGTAAGAGGAAATTAAAGAAATATATTAAAATCAAAAAGTGTATTAAAAATTATTGTAAACTTTCAAAGAAAAATAAAAAATGTTTAATTCATTTATCAAAAGTTATAAATGAAAATAAACTCTTGAATAATAACTTACTAAACTGTAATTTTGACATAGATCAAATAAAATGTAAATATGAGGCCGATGTATGTAACCTACAGCAAGAAATTTCGATACTTCTTGACTCTTTGGATAATTTAAACAGAAAATATGCTTTGTCTCAACAAGAAACACAGAGGCATATATCAGCGATGAATGATTTACTTGAAGCGACTCGTTATAATGAGGAACAGGTTTACTCTTTATTGAGAGTCAATGGTTCCTCAGACCAAGTAAATCATTCTGTTTTGAATAGTATAACTGATATATGTTCCAGTCAGAAGGTACATACTGAATTGCTTTGTTCAGTGATGAATTAGGTAAGGACTAAGGTATTTATTTAAGTAGGATATGTATTGGACAATCAGTTTCCAATTTCTGTATGCCTGGAGCTACTTATAGTGAAATAATGTGCAGGGCTTTAGCTATGCCTTATTGTCCGAACGCAACAATAATACTTTATACTTTTAGTTGGGAGGAAGGGAAAATTAAACAAAAAACAAATGACCGAATTCCTAGATAAATTATTTAGTATGGAAAATATTAATAATGTTATCTTGTTTACTTTTCCTTATATACAAATGTTGCCAAAGAGATATAATAAAGAAAACTTTTCTAGGTATCAACTGAACAGCCTAATGTATACTGCTGTAAATAATAATTGTATCATTTTAGATGACTCACATAAGCAATGTCAGGTTGTAGACATAAATAATTTAGATTTTAAGTTATTTACCATGACAAGAGATAAGTACTTCTTATCTAATTTTTATAAAAGACGAATAGCCAGGTTGCTATTTAACTTTTTAAATTTTAAACCAGCCAAGTGTTTGGCTTTAGAGACTACTGCTTCTATTGAGCAGAATTGTACTAGTCATAATATTAACGAATTGGAATATGTTCCAAATATTTATTTAAATTAGATAATAAGACAATGGAGGACATCTCTTGCGAAAATAAATTTAGTATTGAAAATCCTACCAATAATTCGTTAGACTCAAATATATTAAGAAAGAATAAATGTAATTTGATTAATCTGGTGCATCAAAATTTACAAGGTATGGTAGGTAAAGAACTTGAAATTGAGTTATTTTTAAAGGAATTTAACATTGATATTATTTGTATATCTGAACACTGGTTCAGACAATATGAACTCACTTTCAATAACCACCAGATAGCTAGTTCGTTCAGTAGAGAAAATGCCATTAGAGGCGGCTCTTTAATATTAATTAGAAATAATTTAAAATTTAAGGAACGTAAAGATATTGTGAGTCTTTCTATTGAACGAACAATTGAAGGAGCCTGCATTGAGCTAAGTCATCTTATTATTGTGGGTGTATACAGGCCTCCGTCGGGGTTATTTGATACCTTTGAACAAACTATGGAACAAATATTGTCAAAAATATGTGCATCTAATAAAAGGGTTATTATATGTGGAGACTTTAATGTTAACTAGCTATATGACCGAGCTTCGCTCGGTATTCAAAAAATTCAAAAACCACCCATAAAATGACATTTTATGAAAATGAGTCCTAGCTAGATCGATTTATCGCCCCCGAAACCCCCTATATACTAAATTTCATGAAAATCGTTGGAGCCGATTCCGAGATTCCAGTTATATATATACAAGAATTGCTCGTTTAAAGATATAAGATTTATTGGATTTAAATTCCACAACTGTTAGATTCACATCTTTATTTAAATCATATAACCTTTGCAATTTGTTTCATGAACCTACAAGAGTCTGTGAGACTACAGCTACTTGTATTGATAACATATTTACAAATCTCATTCCCGATAAAAAGGAAATAATTAATAAGTTAAGCTCTGATCACTGTGGACAGTTAGCATCATTTAATGTCAATTGCGATAATAACGTAAAGGACAATCTTGTGTTTGTTCCTGTGACTACAAAACGTATTGAACAATTTAGAAGTAAATTAAATTCAAATATTCAGTCATTGGGTAGATCAAATAGCTCAGATGAAGCTTTTAATAATTTGTTTAAGGTAATAAGAAGTAAGAACACAATTTAATACAGTATTTACTTCTAAAACAGTTAGAAACGATAATAAAAAAACCAGATTTATTGAATGGGCAACTAAAGGAATTAAAATAAGTAGGCAAAGATTATATGAATTATATGATGAAAGGTGTAATAACAGCAGTGAATCATTTAAATCATATGTTAAAAATTATTCTAAAACCTTCAGAAAGTTTGTAAAGCTGCTAAGGCTCTATATATCAAAAATAAAATTAAAAATTCTAAAAACAAAATTAAAACTACATGGAAGGTTATATCTGGTGAGACTGGAAACGTCACCTGTCGTAACACTGATTTTGAATTATGCTTTGAAAATAAAAAGATTACAAATAATCTTGAAGTTGCGACGGTCTTTGAAAAGTTTTTTGCTGACATTCCGGTCTCAACTACAAAAAATCTAAATTCCTCACCAGAAGCTGCTGAAAAGCTACTCAGAGACAATGTAAAGGAATGTGATGTCAATTTTAAGTTTAGGGAAATTAGCCCTAGAGATATTATTGATACCTTTAAATTGTTGAATATTAAAAATACTACTGATCTCTGGGGCATGTCTACAAAAATTATTAAATCGATAATTGACATCATAGATCCTCATCTAGCAATAATTTTCAATGACTGCATTAGGAGTGACTTAATGAAGCACAGTAAGGTCGTACCTTTATTCAAAGCGGGAATTAAATCAGATCAGACTAATTACCGGCCTATTTCGATTTTACCGACTCTTAGTTAAAATATTTGAAAAAATAATTTTACAACAATTACTGTTACATTTTAATTTAAATAATTAATTACACAATAACCAATACGGTTTTACTAAGGGTCGTTCCACAACGGATGCTGGTATAGGTCTTCTTTGTAACATATTTGAAGCTTGGGAGGAGTCACAAGATGCCTTAGGTATTTTTGTGACCTCTCTAAGGCATTTGACTGTGTCGAGCATGCTACTTTAGTCAGAAAATTGCACCACTATGGCATAAGGGACTCAGATCTCAGCCTTTTGACTTCTTACCTCAAAGGGTTGAAGTTAATAGTAAAAGATCCAATGGGACCAAAATAGAATTAGGTGTACCACAGGGATCTATTTTAGGACCATTTCTGTTTCTCATCTACATTAATGACTTACCTTATTTAGTTAAGGATAATGAGATGGTACTTTTTGCTGATGACACTTCACTTATTTTTAAAGTGAAGCGACGGCAGTCAAATTACGACGAGGTAAATAATACTCTCTCAAAAATAGTACATTGGTTTAATGTTAATAACTTACTTTTAAACTCTAAGAAAACCAAATGTTTAAAATTTACTTTGCCCAATGTTAGGCAAGTTCAAACCAATTTACTATTAAATGATGAGAAAATGAATTTGGTGGACTCCACTATATTCTTAGGCATTACATAAGATAGTAAATTACAGTGGGGTCCTCATATTGCTAACCTTGCAGGTAAGCTCAGTTCTGCAGCATATGCAGTCAGAAAAATTAGGGAAATTTCTGATGAAGACACGGCAAGACTAGTTTATTTTAGTTATTTTCACAGTAGAATGTCTTACGGTATCATTTTATGGGGAAACGCTGCCTACATCAATACAATTTCTGTGCTGCAGAAGCGAGCTATACGCTCAATTTATAAAATGTCAGCTTTTGAATCTCTGAGAGAAAAGTTTAAAGAAATTGGTAGTCTAACTGTTGCTTCTCAATACATTTTGGATAATGTGTTGTATGTTAGAAAGAATCTAACAAAATTTAAAACTAAAGGTGATAGTCACGGTAGAAACACTAGAAATAGGCACAAGCTGGAAATGCCAGCAGCCAGTGATCAGATTTAGCAAAATAAGTAAATCTTTTAAAGGTCAATGTATACGCCTTTACAATAAAACCCCGAAAAACGTTCAAAATCCATCAATTAGTAAATTTAAAAAAGTAATTAAAGAAGGTTTGTGTGCCAAAGCCTACTATACGGTCAATGATTTCCTAAACGATGGCACATCTTGGGAGTAGGATGGCTGCTTGCTGCTGCTTCTACATTTATTATATGTGACTTACAATTCATGTTGACTTTCTATAATGTATTAGATTAAGTTATTTACATTGTAAATTTTATTTTTTTAAAAGACTAATTTTCCACTTTTTTAGTAAAAAGTGGCCCCGTGCGAGTTTCTTACGCCGGTTCTTCTCGCCGGGTTAGTTCCCGAACCGGTGGTAGGCAACATGTAGCTCAACGTTCTGAAAACATTTGATTCAAATTTATTCAGAAATAAAACGATTTTTATTTTATATTATTTATTTAAAAAAAACTAGTACTATGCCCCGGCCGCCCGGGGCAGGGTGGGCCGACAGGATACGGAAACAGACAAAGTTTAAATTAAGAACATAAACTTCGTATTGCACTAGTACTATGCCCCGGCCGCCCAGGGCAGGGTGGGCCGACAGGATACGGAAACAGACAAAGTTTAAATTATGAACATAAACTTCGTATTGCATTAGTACTATGCCCCGGCCGCCCGGGGCAGGGTGGGCCGACAGGATACGGAAACAGACAAAGTTTAAATTAAGAACATAAACTTCGTATTGCACTAGTACTATGCCCCGGCCGCCCGGGGCAGGGTGGGCCGACAGGATACGGAATCAGACAAAGTTTAAATTAAGAACATAAACTTCGTATTGCACTAGTTTAAAATAAAAATCGTTTTATTTCTGAATAAATTTGAATCAAATGTTTTCAGAACGTTGAGCTACATGTTGCCTACCACCGGTTCGGGAACTAACCCGGCGAGAAGAACCGGCGTAAGAAACTCGCACGGGGCCACTTTTTACCAAAAAAGTGGAAAATTAGTATTTTTAAAAAAATAAAATTTACAATGTAAATAACTTAATCTAATACATTATAGAAAGTCAACATGACATGTAAGTCACATATAATAAATGTAGAAGCAGCAGCAAGCAGCCATCCTACTCCCAAGATGTGCCATCGTTTAGGAAATCATTGACCGTATAGTAGGCTTTGGCACACAAACGTTCTTTAATTACTTTTTTAAATTTATTAATTGATAGATTTTGAACGTTTTTCGGGATTTTATTGTAAAGGCGTATACATTGACCTTTAAAAGATTTACTTATTTTGCTAAGTCTGATCACTGGCATTTCCAGCTTGTGCCTATTTCTAGTGTTTCTACCGTGAGTATCACCTTTAGTTTTAAATTTAGTTAGATTCTTTCTAACATACAACACATTATCCAAAATGTATTGAGAAGCAACAGTTAGAATACCAATTTCTTTAAACTTTTCTCTCAGAGATTCAAAAGCTGACATTTTATAAATTGAGCGTATAGCTCGCTTCTGCAGCACAAAAATTGTATTGATGTCGGCAGCGTTTCCCCATAAAATGATACCGTAAGACATTCTACTGTGAAAATAACTAAAATAAACTAGTCTTGCCGTGTCTTCATCAGAAATTTCCCTAATTTTTCTGACTGCATATGCTGCAGAACTGAGCTTACCTGCAAGGTTAGTAATATGAGGACCCCACTGTAATTTACTGTCTAATGTAATGCCTAAGAATATAGTGGAGTCCACCAAATTCATTTTCTCATCATTTAATAGTAAATTGGTTTGAACTTGCCTAACATTGGGCAAAGTAAATTTTAAACATTTGGTTTTCTTAGAGTTTAAAAGTAAGTTATTAACATTAAACCAATGTACTATTTTTGAGAGAGTACTATTTACCTCGTCGTAATTTGACTGCCGTCGCTTCACTTTAAAAATAAGTGAAGTGTCATCAGCAAAAAGTACTATCTCATTATCCTTAACTAGATAAGGTAAGTCATTAATATAGATGAGAAAAAGAAATGGTCCTAAAATAGATCCCTGTGGTACACCTAATTCTATTTTGGTCCCATTGGATCTTTTACTATTAACTTCAACCCTTTGAGTCCTATTTTTGAGGTAAGAAGTCAAAAGGCTGAGTTCAGAGTCCCTTATGCCATAGTGGTGCAATTTTCTGACTAAAGTAGCATGCTCGACACAGTCAAATGCCTTAGAGAGGTCACAAAAAATACCTAAGGCATCTTGTGACTCCTCCCAAGCTTCAAATATGTTACAAAGAAGACCTATACCAGCATCCGTTGTGGAACGACCCTTAGTAAAACCGTATTGGTTATTGTGTAATAAATTATTTAAATTAAAATGTAACAGTAATTGTTGTAAAATTATTTTTTCAAATATTTTACTAAGAGTCGGTAAAATCGAAATAGGCCGGTAATTAGTCGGATCTGATTTAATTCCCGCTTTGAATAAAGGTACGACCTTACTGTGCTTCATTAAGTCAGGAAAAACACCACTCCTAATGCAGTCATTGAAAATTATTGCTAGATGAGGAGCTATGATGTCAATTATCGATTTAATAATTTTTGTAGACATGCCCCAGAGATCAGTAGTATTTTTAATATTCAACAATTTAAAGGTATCAATAATATCTCTAGGGCTAATTTCTCTAAACTTAAAATTGACATCACATTCCTTTACATTGTCTCTGAGTAGCTTTTCAGCAGCTTCTGGTGAGGAATTTAGATTTTTTGTAGTTGAGACCGGAATGTCAGCAAAAAACTTTTCAAAGACCGTCGCAACTTCAAGATTATTTGTAATTTTTTTATTTTCAAAGTATAATTCAAAATCAGTGTTACGACAGGTGACGTTTCCAGTCTCACCAGATATAACCTTCCATGTAGTTTTAATTTTGTTTTTAGAATTTTTAATTTTATTTTTGATATATAGAGCCTTAGCAGCTTTACAAACTTTTCTGAAGGTTTTAGAATAATTTTTAACATATGATTTAAATGATTCACTGCTGTTATTACATCTTTCATCATATAATTCATATAATCTTTGCCTACTTATTTTAATTCCTTTAGTTGCCCATTCAATAAATCTGGTTTTTTTATTATCGATTCTAACTGTTTTAGAAGTAAATACTGTATTAAAATGTGTTCTTATTACCTTAAACAAATTATTAAAAGCTTCATCTGAGCTATTTGATCTACCCAATGACTGAATATTTGAATTTAATTTACTTCTAAATTGCTCAATACGTTTTGTAGTAACAGGAACAAACACAAGATTGTCCTTTACGTTATTATCGCAATTGACATTAAATGATGCTAACTGTCCACAGTGATCAGAGCTTAACTTATTAATTATTTCCTTTTTATCGGGAATGAGATTTGTAAATATGTTATCAATACAAGTAGCTGTAGTCTCACAGACTCTTGTAGGTTCATGAAACAAATTGCAAAGGTTATATGATTTAAATAAAGATGTGAATCTAACAGTTGTGGAATTTAAATCCAATAAATTAACATTAAAGTCTCCACATATAATAACCCTTTTGTTAGATGCACATATTTTTGACAATATTTGTTCCATAGTCTGTTCAAAGGTATCAAATAACCCCGACGGAGGCCTGTATACACCCACAATAATAAGATGACTTAGCTCAATGCAGGCTACTTCAATTGTTCGTTCAATAGAGAGACTCACAATATCTTTACGTTCCTTAAATTTTAAATTATTTCTAATTAATATTAAAGAGCCGCCTCTAATGGCATTTTCTCTACTGAACGAACTAGCTATCTGGTGGTTGTTGAAATTGAAAGTGAGTTCATATTGTCTGAACCAGTGTTCAGATATACAAATAATATCAATGTTAAATTCCTTTAAAAATAACTCAATTTCAAGTTCTTTACCTACCATACCTTGTAAATTTTGATGCACCAGATTAATCAAATTACATTTATTCTTTCTTAATATATTTGAGTCTAACGAATTATTGGTAGGATTTTCAATACTAAATTTATTTTCGCAAGAGATGTCCTCCATTGTCTTATTATCTAATTTAAATAAATATTTGGAACATATTCCAATTCGTTAATATTATGACTAGTATAATTCTGCTTAATAGAAGCAGTAGTCTCTAAAGCCAAACACTTGGCTGGTTTAAAATTTAAAAAGTTAAATAGCAACCTGGCTATTCGTCTTTTATAAAAATTAGATAAGAAGTACTTATCTCTTGTCATGGTAAATAACTTAAAATCTAAATTATTTATGTCTACAACCTGACATTGCTTATGTGAGTCATCTAAAATTATACAATTATTATTTACAGCAGTATACATTAGGCTGTTCAGTTGATACCTAGAAAAGTTTTCTTTATTATATCTCTTTGGCAACATTTGTATATAAGGAAAAGTAAACAAGATAACATTATTAATATTTTCCATACTAAATAATTTATCTAGGAATTCGGTCATTTGTTTTTTGTTTAATTTTCCCTTCCTCCCAACTAAAAGTATTATTGTTGTGTTCGGACAATAAGTCATAGCTAAAGCCCTGCACATTATTTCACTATAAGTAGCTCCAGGCATACAGAAATTGGAAACTTGTTGTCCAATACACATCCTACTTAAATAAATACCTAAGTCCTTACCTAATTCATCACTGAACAAAGCAATTTGTGGGCATTCAGTATGTACCTTCTGACTGGAACATATATCAGTTATACTATTCAAAACAGAATGATTTACTTGGTCTGAGGAACCATTGACCAGTTGAGTACTATGCCCCGGCCGCCCGGGGCAGGGTGGGCCGACAGGATACGGAAACAGACAAAGTTTAAATTAAGAACATAAACTTCGTATTGCACTAGTACTATGCCCCGGCCGCCCGGGGCAGGGTGGGCTGACAGGATACGGAAACAGACAAAGTTTAAATTAAGAACATAAACTTCGTATTGCACTAGTACTATGCCCCGGCCGCCCGGGGCAGGGTGGGCTGACAGGATACGGAAACAGACAAAGTTTAAATTAAGAACATAAACTTCGTATTGCACTAGTACTATGCCCCGGCCGCCGATGCGATGCCGAAAACGAAATAAGTGAAAAGATGTGTCCACAAACTAAATTCAAAATTGTCAAGTCCCTATTGGAAAACCCTTAACATATTATGTTACGCTCAAAGACCGAAAACGCTCAGTGAGCGAAAAAATGGCTCACAACGCGTTGTGGTCATAGTGAAAACGGCCACGACGCGTTCTGGTGATCACAGAAATACCACAAAGCGAAATTCGTGTCGTGGCTGACGTGCTATTCGACCACAACGCGTTGTGGTAATCGAGTAAAGCCATGACGCGTTTTGAGCATTTGTAAACAGCCACGACGCGAATCCGTGTTGTGGCCCTAATGAAGACGGCCACGACGCGTTCTGAAACCAGGTTAGTTACTCAGCAGTAATTTTATAGCGCCCAAGTGTGTGCACAATACATAAGGGCCCTCCGGTTTCAATGAAACCAGGCCAGGGGCCCTACCATGAGCTCTTATAGCAGTATTACCTTAATATTACTTTAGAATTTCGCATAAACAAACATGATCTCTATTTATATAAACATAGATATGTTTTTTGTTTGTGCGGAATCTGAAAGTAATATTAAAGTAATACTGCTATAAGAGCTCATGGTAGGGGGGCAGTTGAGCAGAAGTCATTTCATAGCGCCCAAGTGTGCGCGCAATACACAAGAGCACTCTGGTTTCAATGAAACTAGGCCAGTTACGCAGGAGTAATTTTATAGTGCCCAAGTGTGTGCGCAATACACAAGAACAAGTTTCGTAGGAGTAATTTTAAAGAGCCCAAGTGTGTGCGCAACACACAAGAGCACTCTGGTTTCAATGAAACCAGGCCAGTTGAGCAGAAGTCATTTCATAGTGCCCAAGTGTGTGTGCAATACACAAGAGCACTCTGGTTTCAATGAAAACAGGCCAGGTATGCATGAGTTATTTTATAGTGCCCAAGTGTGTGCTCAATACACAAGAGCACTCTGGTTGTTACGCAGGAGTTATTTTATAGTGCCCAAGTGTGTGCAAAATATACAAGAGCACCCTGATTTCAATGAAACCAGGCCAGTTCAGCAGGAGTAATTTTATAGTGCCCAAGTGTGTGTGCATTACACAAGGGCACTCTGGTTTCAACGAAACCAGGCCAGTTTCGCAGGAGTAATTTTATAGTGCCCAAGTGTGTGTGCAATACACAAGAGCACTCTAGTTCCAATAAAACCAGGCCAGTTACGCAGGAGTAATATTATAGTGCCCAAGTGTGTGCGCAATACACAAGAGCACTCTGGTTTTAATGAAAACAGACCAGGTTAGCAGGAGTAATTTTATAGTGCCCAAGTGTGTGCGCAATACACAAGAGCACTATTCTTTACTCTCATAATCCAATGGAGCGGAAGACCGACATGACTGGCCTGGCGCGCACACACGTGGGCACTATAAAATTACCCCTGCGTAACTGGCCTAGTTTCATTGAAACCAGAGTGCTCTTGTGTATTGTGCACACACTTGGGCGCTATAAAATTACTCCTGCGTAACACGGCCTGGTTTCAGAACGCGTCGTGGCCGTTTTCATTAGGGCCACAACACGAATTCGCGTCGTGGCTATTTTTAAATGCTCAGAACGCGTCATGGCTTTACTCGATTACCACAGCGCGTTGTGGTCGAATAGCACGTCAACCACGACACGAATTTCGCTTTGTGGTGTTTTTGTGATTACCAGAATGCGTCGTGGCCGTTTTCACTTTTGTTTTCACAACGCGTTGTGAGCCATTTTTTCGCTCACTGAGCGATTTCGGTCTTTGAGCGTAACATATTATATACAAGTTACAACAAATATGCTCTTGCCGCTACTTCTACTTTCTACTAATATTTTGTTTTCGTAATTATTTTTTTTTAATTTACAAGTTTCCTATGTTACTTCTAATACCTCCAAGAGCATGTGTACAAAGTTTCATGATGATTCGTCATGAAACTTTGTACACATAATATAAGTATGGTTAGTCACACAACCATACTTATATTATGTATGTATACTCGTAGTTACACAAATTGGTCAAATCATTAATGTAAACAAGTCAATTTCAATAAGAAATCGCCCAAGTGCGATTCGGTCTAGCGCACAAAGGGTTCCGTACCGTTATATTGCGAAAATAGGCAAATAAAATAAATATTTTAGTTCAAATGAATCGGTCATTTCAAAAACCTCTTAGGTCACTCAAAATATTTTTTTTCTGGAATCAATTAAATCTGTTTTACGATGAAACAAATGAACAAAAAAGAACTTTTTTATTCCGAATGTAGTATTTGGGTGGTAAACAATTTTAAATACAAAATAAACTTTATAGTTTATTCATAAAAATAATAAAAAAACCTGAAAAACTGTTTCTGACTTAATTATGTTGTTTTAGCAAGAAATAGGGTGTAAAAAATAATCATCGTAATTATCTGTTTTATTGCTTACTATTAAACATTACAATTAAAAATAGCCGTAGTAACATTTTATAGTTCTTTCAATCTAAGAGTGCGCGTCGCCTTTATTTGTAGTTGGAAATGTGAATAGACATTTTCGTTAGTGTGCGTGTTTAATGTATAGATTTGGTAACATTCATCCATATATAAACTTTTACATCATAACCTCTTTTTACTATAGTGTTGACACTATAGTAAAATATAGATATATAAAGAGGATAAATAAAAAATATCAGATTTGACGTTAGACATGACGAATAAGATTTTTGGCTCTCTTGATTTTTTCCTCTTGCTGTTTTTTTACAATAAATTTTTTCGTGTTAAAAAGTGTTGTTTTAACATGTTTGGTCCTTCTCGAACTGGATAATGAAAGTGTAATAAGTGCTAAAAACTATTAGTGTAAAAGGCTAAGTGCTAATTTCTGCGAGTTGGTAAGATTTTACTGTAAATATTAACTTTGATTTCGTGTACCGGTGAGCTTTTTAACTTATATGAACTATTTTACAAACTTGGACATTTAGACAGTGTGTAATTAATTTTGGACTAATGTTACTTATACTATAGTGATCACAAGTAATATTTAGAAAGTGATTTGGACTTATACAATTTCGTTACGTGAACATTAGTGACTACTTAAACTGAATTCATAAACATAAACAATGGCTCAACTTTGTGAATCACTAAAAACGTTATCGGAACGTATTTCTAAGTTGCAAATTAATACAAAAAAGACGTCTAAATCAAGATACACACTTGGCTATCTGCAAACACGATTAGAAACATAAGAAAGTTATTGGTCTAAGTATCAAACTCAATATGAGATGATTGGCTCAACGGTTACGAAAACTGAACTGGAGGAATTACAGTTTGATGCCGAAAGTCTATACGAGACGACTGAAGACACATACCTAGAATTTAAGGGAGTACTAAAGGATTATTTGTTGGAATTTTCGAGAGGTCAAGGTCAACCACAGTCACAAAATAGTACGCAAATTTTATTAGTAACGAATGATGGTGAGACCACCCCGATTAGAACTAAGTTACCTCCTTTATCGATTCCAAAGTTCGACGGTAATTATAACGATTGGACAAGTTTTAAAGATTTGTTTAAGGCTCTCGTACATGACAACGTGCATCTAATGATGATATAAAAACATCATTATTTAAAAACGAGTTTATCGGGAGAGGCAGAACAACTTCTAAAACATTTTGCACTCACGGAGGCTAATTACGATAAGGCTTGGAGCACACTTGAGAGTAGATACAATAACAAACGTATGATTGTTACCACAATAAATTGCCGCCTTTTAAATCAGAAGAAGATGAACACAGAATGTTTTAAAAGCTTAAAGGAATGCCTGAATTCTCTTGACAATCTCGGCGTGGATACCTCCACATGGGATGCAATTATCGTGCATTTAGTTGTATCCAAATTAGACTTAGAAACACACAAACAATGGGAACAGTCACTTGGATCATCTCAAGACATAACCAAATTTACTATTTTGTCGTCATTTTTAGAAAATCGATTTCGTTCTATGGAGATGGTGAATGTTACACATAAAAAAGACCAACCACAGAAGAACGACTTAGTAAAAAATTATACAACCCAAAGACCAACAAATATAAAGTCATTTGTCACAGAAGTATGCACCAAATGCACTTATTGCTCACAGAACCATTATATTTGTTATTGTAAAGAATTCGCCGCATTAGAAGTTCCTCAACGTCAGGATTTTATTAAGAAGAATGGCATCTGTTTTAATTGCCTTGTAAAGGGTCACTCAGTTAATGCGTGTAGGCAGAGCACCACCTGTAGAAAATGTAGTCGACGACATCACACTCTGCTGCACTTCACAAACCCTAACAAGATCACATCAGTGCCGGAAAGCGATGCTGCACCACACAATCCTGAAACAAGCCAAAGCACATCAACCGTCGCTTACAAAGTTGAGGTTGACAATGACAGTGAGAAAGTAATCTTGGCAACCGCACGGATTGCAGTTAAGTCGAGGAACGGCGACACGATGATTTTGAGAGCATTGATTGATCCGTGTTCGCAATCAAACTTTGTTACTGAAGCGGCAGCTCAATTGCTCAATCTAGAGCGCACTTCAGTCAGCGGAAAAATTACTGGCATATCATCTATACCGCTGACAACCAAGTCACAAGTTACGTTGAACTTTCATGCTGTAAGAGATCCATCACACATGATCACAGCTAAGGCGTACGTCCTTAGACGAATAAATTCGAGACTACCATCACAAGAGCTCCCATCAGATACCTGGCCTTCTTCTGAGATTTCGGATCTTGCGGATCCACACTTCCACAAGCCAGGATCTATCGACGTGCTATTAGGCGCAGTCGTATATTCACATATTATTCTTGACGGAATAATAAAACGTAATGAGTCTCTGATCGCTTTAAACTCAAGACTGGGCTGGCTTGTAAGCGGCGAAGTAACGCAGTCTGGTCATAAATCACACAAGGTAGTTGTTATGCACACACAAGTCGAAGTCGATCAGTTGCTACGTCAGTTTTGGGAGATCGATGAATATTTACCAAACGTGAAGCCTCTGTCAAAACCTGAAATACAGTGTGAAGAGCATTTTAAGAAAACTCGCACTCGAAACACTGATGGTCGATATGAGCTGCGCTTACCCTTCAAAGACGAAGGCGCTCCGAACTTAGGCAACTCCAGACAACTTGCCTTGAAGCGCTTACATTAGATGGAGAATAAGTTTAAGCGAAGACCCGAGTTTCACGAAGAATACTGCAAGTTTATGAGGCAATATGAGTCACTCGGTCACATGGAGATCGTTCCTGAATCAGAGCAGCAGAATAGAGCTTATTACCTTCCACATCATGCTGTTCTTCGTGAATCGAGCCTCACTACAAAGTTGCGCGTAGTTTTTGACGGAAGCGCTAAACCTGTAAACGGAAATTCACTTAATGATGAGCTACTAATCGGCCCACCGCTGCAACAAGATATACGAGATTTGGTTACACGGTGGAGACAACATAAGTATTGCCTAGTAGCCGATATACAACAAATGTACCGTCAGATACTTATCTCGAAGCAAGACACAGATTACCAGAGAATCTTATGGCGTGAGTCATCGGAAGACCCGATTAGAGAATATCGGTTACTTACCGTCACATATGGAAGTTCATGTGCTCCATATCTTGCCATAAGGACACTTCATCAACTTGCGGACGATGAACGTAAAGAGTTTCCTGAAGCTGGACTTCTTAAAACTGATCTCTATATGGACGATTTGATGACGGGCTCATCTACAGAAGAAGACACTCGACAGCTTCAACGTCGCTTAACTGAACTGTTAAAACGTGGCGGTTTTCTTCTACATAAGTGGTCGTCTAATAGTGATACGGTTTTAAATGAGATTCCCGTTTCGCAAAAAGCCTTAAAAGGTTCAGTGAATATTAAAATGGATGATTCGGTGAAAGCTCTGGGCATAGCCTGGAAACCACAAAGTGATGTATTTGAACTGATAGTTAACTTACCTCATGACAACGACGTTGTTACGAAACGCAGCGTGCTATCTGCGATAGCAAAAACGTTTGACCCTCTGGGTTGGCTAGCACCTTGCATGGTTGTGTTTAAAATGTTTATGCAGAAGTTGTGGCTAGCTGGCCTGGACTGGGACTCTGAACTTCCTAAAGACCTGAAAACTGAATGGCAGAATTACCTGACTAATTTTGAGCACATGCAGGCCATTCAGCTTTCACGTTGGTTAGGGATTGCTAGTAATGCAAAAATTGAATTGAACGGCTTTTGTGACGCCTCTTGCGCCGCCTACGCTGCGGTTATTTACATCAGAGTCATCACGGACAATGAGATAAAAGTAAGTCTTGTCGCAGCTAAAACAAAAGTCGCTCCCGTTAAACAGATCTCATTGCCTCGTCTTGAACTTTGTGGGGCAGTCCTATTGTCTAAATTGATACCGTCTGTAAAATCTAGTCTAAATATTGATGATAATTCTGTATTTGCCTGGACAGATTCCACAATAGTTTTGGCTTGGTTGCGTAAAACTCCCAATACTTGGAAGCCATTCGTTGGTAATCGCACTACTGAAATCTTAAATGTTACGAATAGTAGTCAATGGCATCACATTAAGTCTGCGGATAATCCTTCGGACTGCGCCTCACGCGGTATCTGCCCTGCCGAGCTGAAGCAGTCAGAACTATGGTGGAAAGGTCCAGCCTTTCTTCGCGAATCCGTCGAGATTTGTTACCCTGATTTCACTATACCTGAAACTACACTTGAAGCAAAACCGAGAGCAAAGGTTAGTTTCTTATGTACAGCTGAACCCAATGAATGTGCTATGTATCTCAATAGATATTCTAATATACTTAAACTTATACGTGTGACTGCTTATTGCTATCGATTTTTGCGTCTATGTAAAGATATGGTTCTCAAAAAGAATGATAACATAAAACTGACATATCTCACTACTGATGAAATTAAAAATGCATTAAAAACTTGTATTCTAATGTCACAGTCAGTTTACTTTGAAACTGAAATAGAATTGTTATTACAGGGCAAATCTGTTCCAAAAAATAGTAAACTTTTATCTTTGAATCCGATCCTAGACAATGAGAAAATTATTAGAGTCGGTGGACGTCTTGTAAATGCTCAAATACCACCTGATATGAAGTCTCCTATAATTTTACATCATAAATGTAACTAAGCAAAGTTAATTGTAATTGATGCTCATTTGAGAATACTACATGGTAGAAATGCGCTCACATTAAATGTTATCCACAAAAAATATTGGATTCTCGGAGCAAAAAACTTGGTAAAAAAGATTATAAGATTATGTAAACCTTGTTTTACCCCAACTGCACGAACTATGACTCCGTTAATGGGTAATTTACCACAGTGCAGAGTCAATTCGTCACGCCCGTTTTTGACCAACGGCGTATACTTTTGTGGTTCATTTACGCTGAAACTGTACTCTGGTAGATGCGCCAAAACGTGTAAAGCTTACATATGTGTGTTTTTATGTATGGTTACAAAGGCTATTCACCTTGAACTAGTTAGTTCGCTATCCAGTGCTGCGTTTTTGCATTTGTAGCCTCTGCCTCTCACTGCTTCAGAGCCTTAGTTAAGTATAGTTTATAGTCTTGTTTTGTTTTTCTCACTCTATTTCAAGTTAATATTGTGTAGACGTTTGTATCTTCTACAGTTAAAAGACCCATATAGACCTTGGGCCGCGGCATGTTTAATGTATAGATCTGGTAACATTCATCCATATAGAAACTTTTATGCCCGCTGTACACTCTCGCCGAGAGCTCTCGGGCGAGAGTCTCGTGCGAGAGCCCCTTGCCCGAGTGGGATCATGTACATTCTCGCTTATTTCAATCGCAGTAAAGAACTCAGACAAGATGGAGGAAAAACCATTCACCATTCACCATGCATCGAAAGATATCATTGTAATCCAAAGATTTATAATCATATTAAATTTTATTTCTCACAGATAATGACTCATAATGTCGTTTAATATTGTTATTTTTCTGTTCTCTACGCTGTCTACGCTGTCCAACGGCGGGACTAGTACTGAAAGACGCGAGAGTGTACAGTAGTGCGCTCGTTTTCCTCGCGAGACCCTTTGTCTCGGGCGCAAAATACCGACAACGGACCGAGAGGGTCCGAGACAGGCGAGACGAGGCGAGCGCGCCCATTTACACTCTCGCACTCGGGCCGCCTCTCTGTGTCTCGGCGAGAGTGTACAGCCGGCTTTACATCATAACCTCTTTTTACTATAGTGTCAACTGAGGATAAATAAAAAATATCAGATTTGACGTTAGACATGACGAATAAGATTTTTGGTTCTCTTGATTTTTCCTCTTGATGTTTTTTTACAATAAATTTTTTTCGTGTTAAAAAGTGTTGTTTTAACAGTGCGTACCCGACGGAGCAGTCAGTAGCAAGCGAGCCATGTACGCGTGTATAGATATGGTCACTCACACAACTAAGGGCGACGCGCACTCGACTATACATAGCCATTACTTTGTCACTTTTTAATAACTTTATGGTCAAATTCCCCATACATTTCCATTTGGACTATTTCCAACTAAAAATATTGTTATAAAAATATATAATGACATAATATTATGATATAAATGACTTCCAAAATGCAGACCAGCCTGCCTAGCATACGCCAACGAGATATCTCTCTCGAGATAATTAAAAACTACTCGTATCATAATGTCAAAATCTCGACATTATCTCGACAAAACTATAAAAATGTGTTATTTCGATGATAGATCTACGCGAGAAAAAGTGTTTGTCATGCTAGGGTCAATAGAGATGAAGATACAAACTATCGAACATCGAGAAACATGTAGTATAGAGTGAGATATCTCGTTGGCGTATGCTAGGCAGGCTGAACTTGCTTTAAATCATCTATGTATTTATCTTATAACTTATAAGTCACTGGACTAATGTGTTTTAATCAATGAACATCTTTTCGTGGAATTATATATATCGAAAATCAGAGAGGGCGTTACAATAAAAATAATAATAATTAATTCACTTATTATGAGAACTGAGTGTTTAACTTCATCAAAACTTAACTTCATCATAGATTTCTCACTATAAGTAATGAATTTCATTTATAAATATCAAAGCAATTTCAAATAATTAAAAATATTAAAACTTTAAAGAGCAAAAGAAATTAAAACTTAAAATTAAAAAGAAGACAAGATGATAAAATTATTTTCATTTATTTAAACTGACATAGATTGCACTTACAATGTTTATTCACCACAAATTCACAGTAGAATGAGCTCCACGCTCAGAACACGTCTTTTTATAAACATCATCCCTACTTGTTTTCCCTACCACAAGCAATAATTACGTCACTCTTGAAAATCATGTTCACAAAACATTAAACAATTGTAAAATTATTAAATAACGTTAAAAATAATTAGTTTATTTATTTTGTGAGTTACTAAAATTCACATTAAATTAATACGAAGTAAGTAAAAGCGGAAGTAATTAATTCACAACTAAAATACGTCGCAATTTTAGTGAGAATGTTTAAAGAAATTATTTAAAAGTTTAATTGCTATGGAAAAAACTAGTTTTAATCACATTAGAATAATTCTATAGTGGCAAAGTATGAAATCAAGATTAAATAATTTTAATAAATACTCCGGAACTTAAAACAACTTCCGGGTTTACAATAAATCACTACAATAGAATATTTAAATCATTATAACAACAACGTATTACAAATTTTAAGAATAATTCATAATTATAATCATATTATAATAATTTTTCTAATTATGAAATTCCAAAGTATTCCAATTCCAATCAGACAGGAACCTCCGCGGCGACATATATTAATAGGAAGGAATGTACTTATTTACTTGCGTGGTTTTTACCCAGAACGTAATTGTAAGGAACCATTTCCAGTAAAAAATCGGTTGTCTGTAAAGTCGGTTTACTGGCGATAGTTGAACGTGACAACGTCATAGCCTTATGACCTCAGTTCCGAAAAATTTAAAAATATTTATAATGAGTAAAATAAACTATTCGCAATACAAAACGCTACATAAATTCGTGAAAACCAGTAAAATCTTCGAACAAAGCACAAGTCAAACCTTGACACGTGGGAAATAGAGCACAATTTTGAATAGCCGAAATAATATATATAATAGCTCACAGATTGTTTATTTATTTTTCATTCGGAGTGTGGTCAATGTATCAAAGGTCATAACTACCCAAACTTCTTCATACAAAAGTATTCTCTAAGTCATAGAAATATGTAATATAATCGAAACAAAGAGCGTGGCCCAGGTGAGCCTTACTGAGAGCTGTCAGCGAGGTAGTGCCGCATGAACTGTCATGTTTCTCGTGCGCGCACCCCATATCGAATGGTAAGACGTTATCACGTCAAAAAGGCATTTTCAAAATAATGCGACTTATGAGGTTTTTGAAATGACAGATTTAAATATAATTGAGATTTTGTGTATATTTCAAGTGCCTACCTGTTGCCATTATTGACTACAAGCATAAACTGTCAAAAAAATCACGATTGTTGTATGGGAGCCCCCTTAAATATTAATTTTATTTTGCTTTCAGTATTTGTTGTTATAGTGGCAACAGATATACACAATATGTGATCAGAAGTCTAGCTATAGTGGTTCTTAAGTTACAGCCTGGAGACTGACAGACTGAAAAGGGCCCCGTTTTTAACTTTTGGGAACGGAACCATAAAAAGGGAAAAAATACACCATTTGTTGTATCTAGGAGCCTCTCTGAAATATATATTTTTTATCATATTACGAGACACATGCAACAAAAGTACTAAATTAAAGCTGCTAGACAGCTAAATTTTGTATGCAAGCAGTACTTAGCCTATGATTTGGCCTGGAAACATACAAACATACAAGTGTTAAAATCCCCTTTAATCCTTTGATCACCGATTCTTGGAAATCTTTTGTTATCACGGCCCACTTAGGCCTTACGGGGGTTGATAGTTTAACTATTATGTTATAGTTTCAATTCTGAAGTACCTTATTCTGACAGAGACCATCAACAAGTCCCCGTGTCTGTACGGCCAACTGCTGCAGCCGGTGACACTGCTGCAGTCTTGTCTGGCAGATGTAACACATCCAGCACTCGCTGTCCCTAAACTATTATTAAAAAAAACACATATCAAGGTATGAGTGACATAGAAAATATATTTTTATAGTTAGTTATAATTAGTATAGTTATAGAAAATATATTTTGTAGTTTCACCAGTGTCACACACGGATAAAAACCGACCTCGCTTTATGTCTGTAAAACTATTTCCAAGCTTTTTATATTAAGTCTGAGAGATCAGATAATGTGGTTCTTTTAATTTTGTAATTCGATTTCTCGATAATGAAACTTCGCGCGAGCCTTATGCTTTGGCCAATATCTAGGACCGGGAGGACCGGAGCCTCAGAAAACATTTTTTCGTTCATTAGCACCACAGATTATTATATTATGTACCTAATAGATTATCAGTGCTACGAGCATTAGCATTTGTTTACGTACCTTATAATCTGCCAGTTGCTCATAAAAGCAAAGCAGATCCGTTCTATAAATGTTAACAGTTCTTTTATTTGTAGATAAGCATATACAGCAACAAGTTTTCATAAACATTTTGAAATATTTTCGTGATGAGGCCTTGAAAACTGAACCCTGGTTCTAGGGAAGTTAAGTAGCACAAAAAACAATTTCCATACTTTATGTTTTTTTCTTTTTAGTATTATTTGCAAATTGTTTACATATAAAATATAATTTCGTGTTCAATTGCAAAGAGAAATAAATAATACAAAAAACAATAATATCACCACCAATTTCTTCTTCTTCATATTTTCTTTTTTTTTTCTGAGGCTGTCACTTGTCAGTACATTTTAATGGTGCATTTTCTTAATTTTTTTAATTTGATTGTCAAACAGCTTCCATTTTAGTAACTAGATGGCGTATGGGTAGACAACTATCGGTAATACCAGGGAATACCATCAATAATTGCTACAAAACCGGGCAAAAGAATGTAAAACTTGATACATTTCAATTTGAAAAAGACACAATGATATTCCAATGAATAGGATAATAAAGTTATTATAACGATGTTTTAGTTAAAACTCACGGAAGAAATAGCCCTATTTATCGTTATTCACACCAAATGTCACAGGAATTATAAATTTCGGTTTTGACAACATCTTACCTGCACTTGTGCACGATAACGGATATTTAATGGCCAATATTTTACCAACAATGAACATCAAAAACCCAAATAACACAATTTGGGAAAAAATAATAAAAACCACACCAACAATAAAAAGTAGAAGAAGTTTGAAAGTAACATGGCCGTACCGGGTCTGCGCCAGATCCTCACCCCCCCCCCCTTCGTAGCAACCACTCTTGCCCCTGCTTTCGCACCCGCGAGAGCTCCTCCCAATTCGGTGACTCACCGAAAGACTCACTCCAGCCAGAGCAGTGGCTGCCACCCAGGAGACCGTACGGTACCCTCTGATAACCCTCACCGATATGACCCGCTGCGCTCTTCGCAGCTGGGCCTTATTACGGACGGTGAGGGAATCCGCCCAAATTGGAGCACCGTACAGGGCTATACTCCGGCAGACCCCGGAGTACAGCCGCCTGCAAGCTTCGCTGGGCCCCCCTTTGTTAGGCAGTAGCCGGCCCAGCGCTGACGCCGCCCTCACGACCTTCGGAGTTGTTGGAAGTGTGGGCCGAAGGTCCACCTCCCGTCCAGAATGAGTCCAAGACAAAGTAACATGGCCGCCACAAGGCCGTTCAGTTGTCAGCAATGGTTGTCAGTTTTCAGTTTGACAAGTTTTTATTTTAACAGCGTGTTCCTAAACTATTACCAGTATAGTAGCCTAATCGCTTAGGCCAATGATCGTTTAGGTTTAAGATTTTTTTATTTATGTCATACTTGACAGTACACTGATATTTTTTAGAAACACAACCATATGTAGTCAGTGATGCCAACCTGCAGATAATTTCAGATTCGGTGGGGAACCAATAGAAAATTTAGCAGTGTCTACCGTCGCGCCGTCTGGTGGAGATTTAAAAAAGAAAACATCCCATTAACAATTGCCAGTGTTATGTAACATGGCGGGAAACAAAGTTTTCACTTTTCATCCAAAGTTTACAAAATTATTACAGTCTTGTTGTGTCTATGCTTTAAAAAGCTCAAATATTATTAGTACAATGAAACAAAACCGTGTTAATTTGTAAGGCTGTTTATTTGTCACCAACTTAAACACAACAATAGTATTTTTCCAATTGCTTAAGTCATGCGGGTCAAGTTTGCAAATTTAAAATTTGATGCTTTAAAAAACTCAAATATTATTAGTACAATGAAACAAAACTGTGTTCATTTGTAAGAGTGTTTATTTGTCATCAACTTAAACACAAGAATAGTATTTTAAAAGCTTATATTTTAAAAAACTTTAGAAAACAATAACCCTTCCATTTGCGCACTTATACCCCAGCATCGGTATATATATTTATATATAATAATATTCTTTTATAATGTTAATTTGTAACTACTTATAGTTATTTAAAGTAATCAACAAAATCGTCTTAAATCAAAATATGAGAAAAATAATTTTCACTTAGAAATATTTAGTTACTTCGTCATACATGTAAATTGATAAACAAAAAAAAAGTGCCGTGTGCGGAGCTGGTGCACTGTTTTTGCAAATATTAACACCATCAATTTCTTCTTCTTCTTATTTTCTTTTTTTTCTGAATATGGCTGTCAGTATTTATTATTTATAAGCGCTTAAGCGCTTATTCCACTTATCCTAGCTAGGTTCCTAGGTAGGATCCTAGCTTTCTAAATGTTATTCCACTTGACTAAATCGGAAACGATTTAGGATCCTAGCTAGGATCCTAGCTTCTAAATGTTATTCCACTTGATTAAATCGGAAACGATTTGGGTTTTGTTTCATTGTACTAATAATATTTGAGCTTTTTAAAGCATAGACACAACAAGACTGTAATAATTTTGTAAACTTTGGATGAAAAGTGAAAACTTTGTTTCCCGCCATGTTACATAACACTGGCAATTGTTAATGGGATGTTTTCTTTTTTAAATCTCCACCAGACGGCGCGACGGTAGACACTGCTAAATTTTCTATTGGTTCCCCACCGAATCTGAAATTATCTGCAGGTTGGCATCACTGACTACATATGGTTGTGTTTCTAAAAAATATCAGTGTACTGTCAAGTATGACATAAATAAAAAAATCTTAAACCTAAACGATCATTGGCCTAAGCGATTAGGCTACTATACTGGTAATAGTTTAGGAACACGCTGTTAAAATAAAAACTTGTCAAACTGAAAACTGACAACCATTGCTGACAACTGAACGGCCTTGTGGCGGCCATGTTACTTTGTCTTGGACTCATTCTGGACGGGAGGTGGACCTTCGGCCCACACTTCCAACAACTCCGAAGGTCGTGAGGGCGGCGTCAGCGCTGGGCCGGCTACTGCCTAACAAAGGGGGGCCCAGCGAAGCTTGCAGGCGGCTGTACTCCGGGGTCTGCCGGAGTATAGCCCTGTACGGTGCTCCAATTTGGGCGGATTCCCTCACCGTCCGTAATAAGGCCCAGCTGCGAAGAGCGCAGCGGGTCATATCGGTGAGGGTTATCAGAGGGTACCGTACGGTCTCCTGGGTGGCAGCCACTGCTCTGGCTGGAGTGAGTCTTTCGGTGAGTCACCGAATTGGGAGGAGCTCTCGCGGGTGCGAAAGCAGGGGCAAGAGTGGTTGCTACGAAGGGGGGGGGGGGGTGAGGATCTGGCGCAGACCCGGTACGGCCATGTTACTTTCAAACTTCTTCTACTTTTTATTGTTGGTGTGGTTTTTATTATTTTTTCCCAAATTGTGTTATTTGGGTTTTTGATGTTCATTGTTGGTAAAATATTGGCCATTAAATATCCGTTATCGTGCACAAGTGCAGGTAAGATGTTGTCAAAACCGAAATTTATAATTCCTGTGACATTTGGTGTGAATAACGATAAATAGGGCTATTTCTTCCGTGAGTTTTAACTAAAACATCGTTATAATAACTTTATTATCCTATTCATTGGAATATCATTGTGTCTTTTTCAAATTGAAATGTATCAAGTTTTACATTCTTTTGCCCGGTTTTGTAGCAATTATTGATGGTATTCCCTGGTATTACCGATAGTTGTCTACCCATACGCCATCTAGTTACTAAAATGGAAGCTGTTTGACAATCAAATTAAAAAAATTAAGAAAATGCACCATTAAAATGTACTGACAAGTGACAGCCTCAGAAAAAAAAAAGAAAATATGAAGAAGAAGAAATTGGTGGTGATATTATTGTTTTTTGTATTATTTATTTCTCTTTGCAATTGAACACGAAATTATATTTTATATGTAAACAATTTGCAAATAATACTAAAAAGAAAAAAACATAAAGTATGGAAATTGTTTTTTGTGCTACTTAACTTCCCTAGAACCAGGGTTCAGTTTTCAAGGCCTCATCACGAAAATATTTCAAAATGTTTATGAAAACTTGTTGCTGTATATGCTTATCTACAAATAAAAGAACTGTTAACATTTATAGAACGGATCTGCTTTGCTTTTATGAGCAACTGGCAGATTATAAGGTACGTAAACAAATGCTAATGCTCGTAGCACTGATAATCTATTAGGTACATAATATAATAATCTGTGGTGCTAATGAACGAAAAAATGTTTTCTGAGGCTCCGGTCCTCCCGGTCCTAGATATTGGCCAAAGCATAAGGCTCGCGCGAAGTTTCATTATCGAAAAATCGAATTACAAAATTAAAAGAACCACATTATCTGATCTCTCAGACTTAATATAAAAAGCTTGGAAATAGTTTTACAGACATAAAGCGAGGTCGGTTTTTATCCGTGTGTGACACTGGTGAAACTACAAAATATATTTTCTATAACTATACTAATTATAACTAACTATAAAAATATATTTTCTATGTCACTCATACCTTGATATGTGTTTTTTTTAATAATAGTTTAGGGACAGCGAGTGCTGGATGTGTTACATCTGCCAGACAAGACTGCAGCAGTGTCACCGGCTGCAGCAGTTGGCCGTACAGACACGGGGACTTGTTGATGGTCTCTGTCAGAATAAGGTACTTCAGAATTGAAACTATAACATAATAGTTAAACTATCAACCCCCGTAAGGCCTAAGTGGGCCGTGATAACAAAAGATTTCCAAGAATCGGTGATCAAAGGATTAAAGGGGATTTTAACACTTGTATGTTTGTATGTTTCCAGGCCAAATCATAGGCTAAGTACTGCTTGCATACAAAATTTAGCTGTCTAGCAGCTTTAATTTAGTACTTTTGTTGCATGTGTCTCGTAATATGATAAAAAATATATATTTCAGAGAGGCTCCTAGATACAACAAATGGTGTATTTTTTCCCTTTTTATGGTTCCGTTCCCAAAAGTTAAAAACGGGGCCCTTTTCAGTCTGTCAGTCTCCAGGCTGTAACTTAAGAACCACTATAGCTAGACTTCTGATCACATATTGTGTATATCTGTTGCCACTATAACAACAAATACTGAAAGCAAAATAAAATTAATATTTAAGGGGGCTCCCATACAACAATCGTGATTTTTTTGACAGTTTATGCTTGTAGTCAATAATGGCAACAGGTAGGCACTTGAAATATACACAAAATCTCAATTATATTTAAATCTGTCATTTCAAAAACCTCATAAGTCGCATTATTTTGAAAATGCCTTTTTGACGTGATAACGTCTTACCATTCGATATGGGGTGCGCGCACGAGAAACATGACAGTTCATGCGGCACTACCTCGCTGACAGCTCTCAGTAAGGCTCACCTGGGCCACGCTCTTTGTTTCGATTATATTACATATTTCTATGACTTAGAGAATACTTTTGTATGAAGAAGTTTGGGTAGTTATGACCTTTGATACATTGACCACACTCCGAATGAAAAATAAATAAACAATCTGTGAGCTATTATATATATTATTTCGGCTATTCAAAATTGTGCTCTATTTCCCACGTGTCAAGGTTTGACTTGTGCTTTGTTCGAAGATTTTACTGGTTTTCACGAATTTATGTAGCGTTTTGTATTGCGAATAGTTTATTTTACTCATTATAAATATTTTTAAATTTTTCGGAACTGAGGTCATAAGGCTATGACGTTGTCACGTTCAACTATCGCCAGTAAACCGACTTTACAGACAACCGATTTTTTACTGGAAATGGTTCCTTACAATTACGTTCTGGGTAAAAACCACGCAAGTAAATAAGTACATTCCTTCCTATTAATATATGTCGCCGCGGAGGTTCCTGTCTGATTGGAATTGGAATACTTTGGAATTTCATAATTAGAAAAATTATTATAATATGATTATAATTATGAATTATTCTTAAAATTTGTAATACGTTGTTGTTATAATGATTTAAATATTCTATTGTAGTGATTTATTGTAAACCCGGAAGTTGTTTTAAGTTCCGGAGTATTTATTAAAATTATTTAATCTTGATTTCATACTTTGCCACTATAGAATTATTCTAATGTGATTAAAACTAGTTTTTTCCATAGCAATTAAACTTTTAAATAATTTCTTTAAACATTCTCACTAAAATTGCGACGTATTTTAGTTGTGAATTAATTACTTCCGCTTTTACTTACTTCGTATTAATTTAATATGAATTTTAGTAACTCACAAAATAAATAAACTAATTATTTTTAACGTTATTTAATAATTTTACAATTGTTTAATGTTTTGTGAACATGATTTTCAAGAGTGACGTAATAGGCTACTTGACCTAATTTTTTTCTTCATGCTAATCGCTTCATAATCATTAATTTTTACGAAAAAAACTAATATTTTAATATTTTACACAGTAGAAACCCATAAAAATGTTTATTGAAAAATATGTTAAATTAAATGGCGCCGAAAACACTGTCCGCCATAGTGTGACGTCATACGCTTTGTATTTTAAACTCTCTTTATTGAAATTTTTTAATGTGCTAAATGTATGAGTCTAAAAGTGCCCAAAAATTATAAAATAATTATATAAGAAATTAGAAATCATTTGTAATGTTGAAAACTTTTGGAGAAAAGTTTTGGCCATTTCATTTCCCGTCTACAATAAATGGAGATAATATATATAAAACTGATGTTTTATTTGAATTATTCAAGAAAATATATAATAGGCTTATTCTTATTATTTATGTACAAATAAACTTACATATAGCGAGCGCGATAAATAAAAGATATTAAATTAGTATGAGGATGACGTCACATCCAAATCGGAAGTACCGCAAAAGCGTTTTCGTCAGTATAATTCCTATTTTCATAAAATCATATTTTCAAATCGACTTTATTTATCAATCATAAGCTTTTATTTGATAATAAGGGTGAAATACGGTTTCCTAGGCCGAGTTCTACTAGAAATATGCATTTGTTCAATGAAATTGAATATAGGTTAAGTAGCCTATTATTGCTTGTGGTAGGGAAAACAAGTAGGGATGATGTTTATAAAAAGACGTGTTCTGAGCGTGGAGCTCATTCTACTGTGAATTTGTGGTGAATAAACATTGTAAGTACAATCTATGTCAGTTTAAATAAATGAAAATAATTTTATCATCTTGTCTTCTTTTTAATTTTAAGTTTTAATTTCTTTTGCTCTTTAAAGTTTTAATATTTTTAATTATTTGAAATTGCTTTGATATTTATAAATAAAATTCATTACTTATAGTGAGAAATCTATGATGAAGTTAAGTTTTGATGAAGTTAAACACTCCGTTCTCATAATAAGTGAATTAATTATTATTATTTTTATTGTAACGCCCTCTCTGATTTTCGATATATATAATTCCACGAAAAGATGTTCATTGATTAAAACACATTAGTCCAGTGACTTATAAGTTATAAGATAAATACATAGATGATTTAAAGCAAGTTCAGCCTGCCTAGCATACGCCAACGAGATATCTCACTCTATACTACATGTTTCTCGATGTTCGATAGTTTGTATCTTCATCTCTATTGACCCTAGCATGACAAACACTTTTTCTCGCGTAGATCTATCATCGAAATAACACATTTTTATAGTTTTGTCGAGATAATGTCGAGATTTTGACATTATGATACGAGTAGTTTTTAATTATCTCGAGAGAGATATCTCGTTGGCGTATGCTAGGCAGGCTGGTCTGCATTTTGGAAGTCATTTATATCATAATATTATGTCATTATATATTTTTATAACAATATTTTTAGTTGGAAATAGTACAAATGGAAATGTATGGGGAATTTGACCATAAAGTTATTAAAAAGTGACAAAGTAATGGCTATGTATAGTCGAGTGCGCGTCGCCCTTAGTTGTGTGAGTGACCATATCTATACACGCGTACATGGCTCGCTCGCTACTGACTGCTCCGTCGGGTACGCACACTAACGAAAATGTCTATTCACATTTCCAACTACAAATAAAGGCGACGCGCACTCTTAGATTGAAAGAACTATAAAATGTTACTACGGCTATTTTTAATTGTAATGTTAAATAGCAAGCAATAAAACAGATAATTACGATGATTATTTTTTACACCCTATTTCTTGCTAAAACAACATAATTAAGTCAGAAACAGTTTTTCAGGTTTTTTTATTATTTTTATGAATAAACTATAAAGTTTATTTTGTATTTAAAATTGTTTACCACCCAAATAATTCAGAATAAAAAAGTTCTTTTTTGTTCATTTGTTTCATCATAAAACAGATTTCATTGATTCCAGAAAAAAAATATTTTGAGTGACCTAAGAGGTTTTTGAAATGACCAATTCATTTGAACTAAAATATTTATTTTATTTGCCTATTTTCGCAATATAACAGTACGGAACCCTTTGTGCGCTAGACCGAATCGCACTTGGGCGATTTCTTATTGAAATTGACTTGTTTACATTAATGATTTGACCAATTTGTGTAACTAAGAGTATACATACATAATATAAGTATGGTTGTGTGACTAACCATACTTATATTATGTGTACAAAGTTTCATGACGAATCATCATGAAACTTTGTACACATGCTCTTGGAGGTATTAGAAGTAACATAGGAAACTTGTAAATTAAAAAAAAAATTACAAATGCGTTGTGAAAACAAAAGTGAAAACGGCCACGACGCGTTCTGGTAATCACAGAAACACCACAAAGCGAAATTCGTGTCGTGGTTGACGTGCTATTCGACCACAACGCGTTGTGGTAATCGAGTAAAGCCATGACGCGTTCTGAGCATTTAAAAATAGCCACGACGCGAATTCGTGTTGTGGCCCTAATGAAAACGGCCACGGCGCGTTCTGAAACCAGGCCGTGTTACGCAGGAGTAATTTTATAGCGCCCAAGTCTGTGCACAATACACAAGAGCACTCTGGTTTCAATGAACTAGGCCAGTTACGCAGAGGTAATTTTATAGTGCCCACGTGTGTGCGCGCCAGGCCAGTCATGTCGGTCTTCCGTTCCATTGGATTATGAGAGTAAAGAATAGTGCTCTTGTGTATTGCGCACACACTTGGGCACTATAAAATTACTCCTGCTTAACTGGTCTGGTTTCATTAAAACCAGAGTGCTCTTGTGTATTGCGCACACACTTGGGCACTATAATATTACTCCTGCGTAACTGGCCTGGTTTCATTGGAACTAGCGTGCTCTTGTGTATTGCACACACACTTGGGCACTATAAAATAACTCCTGCGTAACAGCCAGAGTGCTCTTGTGTATTGAGCACACACTTGGGCACTATAAAATAACTCATGCATACCTGGCCTGTTTTCATTGAAACCAGAGTGCTCTTGTGTATTGCACACACACTTGGGCACTATGAAATGACTTCTGCTCAACTTCTTGTGTGTTGCGCACACACTTGGGCACTTTAAAGTTACTCCTACGAAACTTGCTCTTGTGTATTGCGCACACACTTGGGCACTATAAAATTACTCCTGCGTAACTGGCCTAGTTTCATTGAAACCAGAGTGCTCTTGTGTATTGCGCACACACTTGGGCGCTATGAAATGACTTCTGCTCAACTGGCCTGGTTTCATTGAAACCGGAGGGCTCTTATGTATTGTGCACACACTTGGGCGCTATAAAATTACTGCTGAGTAACTAACCTGGTTTCAGAACGCGTCGTGGCCGTTTTCATTAGGGCCACAACACGGATTCGCGTCGTGGCTGTTTATAAATGCTCAAAACGCGTCATGGCTTTACTCGATTACCACAACGCGTTGTGGTCGAATAGCACGTCAGTCACGACACAAATTTCGGTATTTCTGTGATCACCAGAATGCGTCGTGGCCGTTTTCACTATGACCACAACGCGTTGTGAGCCATTGTTTCGCTCACTGAGCGTTTTCGGTCTTTGAGCGTAACATAATATGTTAAGGGTTTTCCAATAGGGACATGATAATTTTGAATTTAGTTTGTGGACACATCTTTTCACTTATATCGTTTTCGGCATCGCATCGGCGGCCGGGGCATAGTACTAGTGCAATACGAAGTTTATGTTCTTAATTTAAACTTTGTCTGTTTCCGTATCCTGTCGGCCCACCCTGCCCCGGGCGGCCGGGGCATAGTACTAGTGCAATGCGAAGTTTATGTTCTTAATTTAAACTTTGTCTGTTTCCGTATCCTGTCGGCCCACCCTGCCCCGGGGCAGTTCAGGTGCCGAAAACGATATTAACATCGAACTGTTACCAGCTGTTACTGTCATTTTACTCATTAGACATAACATTTTTATCATAGTGAAGTACACGAACGTCTGCAAATCTTAAAATTTTACTACAGAAATTCGGAGTCGGTGGCCGCTACTTTAAGAGCGTTAACTCTGATTTTCGATCGTAATTCTCGCCCTAGCAGACAGACAGATTGGCCATGATTATGGATTATTTTGACCCGAATTAGAAGATAATATGGACTTGAACAGCATCAGGTTTCAATAGGACGGCACCACAAGCCACACATCACACGTTACAATCGATTTATTTAAGAGCAAGTTTGATGAGCGTGTTATCTCAAAAAAAAAAAATATATCCACAGCCGAACATATAACCTCCTCGTTTTTTGGAAGTCGGTTAAAAATATGGACCAGTCGATTTAACACCTCTAGATTTTTTCTCTGGGGGTGCGTCAAATCGTTGGATAAACCGAACCGTTGGAAGAGCTCAGAGCCAAAATTAAACGTGAAATAGCTGAAATGTGTGGGAAAGTGATAGAAAATTGTGTTCAAGTAATCATCGCTCCTAACGGGCATGCGGTGACCATATAAGCGAAGTCGAGTTCCATTTAAAATGGTTTTATTGTGCTTCAATTCGATACTAAATTTTTTTAAATATCTCAATGGTTTTAATTTTATTTTGAAAACAGTTGTCAAGTCCTTATTGGAAAACCCTTTATATTTTTATTTGTAGATACTCATAAAACATAATATTATATTCTATGATTTATAGACTGATATTGACATTGGAGCAATTGGATCTTTGTTAGAACTATCGATCTATAAGAAGAAAAATATTTCTACAATAATATATCCTACCGCAGATAATATAAAAGAGGAGCCGGACATAAAGACTGAACAATACGATGAATGTGGTAATGTGGTAATGATACTGTACTTTATGTATTCATATTCCAGATGGGCTACATTTAGTGTTCTGTTTGCCACTTAACTGCTCTGCCTCTTTTAACTTTGTGAAATTTAGTATAATGTATTTTATAATTATTATAATCTACTAATCAATAATTGTTTATTGGTCAGTTTTTAAGTTTGTAGTCTTAATTTTTTTGTTATAGAAATAATTGAAGAACAAACTGTAGAAAATACAAATACGTATGGAGAAGATTATGCACCCGTGTTAAAATTTGAAGTTGATGATGTGTCAGATAGTGATGCTGTTTGCAAACAGGAATCATTGAGCGGTAATGTATACTATACTGTACTTCATGTATTCACATTCCAGATGGGCTACATTTAGTGTTCTGTTTGCCACTTAACTGCTCTGCCCCTTTTAACTTTGTGAAATTTAGTATAATGTATTTTATAATTATTATAATCTACTAATCAATAATTGTTTATTGATCAGTTTTTAAGTTTGTAGTCTTAATTTTTTTGTTATAGAAATAATTGAAGAACAAACTGTAGAAAATACAAATACGTATGGAGAAGATTATGCACCCGTGTTAAAATTTGAAGATGATGATGTGTCAGATAGTGATGCTGTTTGCAAACAGGAATCATTGAGCGTTGACCGCATTGATGCTTGGCAAGGCTCAAGGGTGCTCGAATTGAAATTAGTAAAGTTGAGTCAAAAAGTCATTGACAAGTATGTACGCCAAAGTCCCCCCACGCAGCACACAGCCACAGAAGAACATGTTGGGGACAAGGGAAAGTGCGCTGGTGAACAGAGCGTAGAAAATGACGACAAAAAGGCACAGTACAAGAGTCACAAGGAACAACTCATCTGTGATGTTTGCTTAAAAATTTTTCCAAATAAAAGCAGGTTGCTAAAGCATTTAGTGATTCATACTGGTGAGAAACCATTTAACTGGAATATTTGTCAAAATAAATTTAGAACAAAAGGCCACTTACAAGAACACTTGCTTATTCATACTGGTGAGAAACCATTTAACTGCAATATTTGTCAAAAGAAATTTGGAAGAAAAGGCAACTTACAAACACACTTGCTAATTCATTCTGGTGAGAAACTATTTAACTGTGACATATGCCTGAAGACATCGAAAAACAAATCGAACTTAAAGAAACACTTGCTAATTCATACTGGTGAAAAACCATTTAACTGCAATATTTGTCAAAAGAAATTCTCACAAACAAGCACCTTAAAACGACACTTGCTAATTCATACAGGTGAGAAATCATTTAACTGCAATATTTGTCAAAAGAAATTCGCAACAAAAAGCCACTTAAAAGAACACATGCTTATTCATACTGGTGAGAAACCATATAACTGTGACATATGTCAAAAGAAATTTTCACAAAAATCGTACTTAAGGAAACACTTGCTACTTCATACCGGTGAGAAACCATATATCTGTGACATATGTCAAAAGAAATTTTCACAAAAATCGTACTTAAAGAAACACTTGCTAATGCATACTGATGAGAAACCATATAACTGCGATATTTGTCAAAAGAAATTCACATTACGCTATAACTTAGAAAAACATTTAGTAATTCATACTGGTGAGAAAGCATATAACTGTGACATATGTCAAAAGAAATTCTCACGAAGATGGGACTTAAAAAGACACTCATTAATTCATACTGATGAGAAACCATATAACTGCAATATATGTGACTGTGCCAGGGAAAAGGGACCACTTAAGCGGTATGGAGTTATTGATATCTTCTAAAACTAGATAAAATTACCTATCGAGTAAAAAAAGAATCATTTTCTTAGATGCAACCATTATTGTTTAATATTTTTTTAAACTTGTAGTAGGCAAAATGTACAAGTTGAGAAAAATGACTTTGAAGTTTAAGCTCGTGAAAAATACACTTCTACTAGGAAGTTATGGAATGATTGGTACCAAGTTAATCTACTATCATCAAAGATTGAAAAAAGATATCAATGGTCTCAATAACTATAATGGTTTGAAAGGTTTACAAAGAAGAAACATGCAAGAGTGGAAAAAATGAAGTATCTTAATTACTGAATAATTTTAAGAAAATACGCTATACTCAATGGATTATTAATTATGGTTATATATTTGAAGTAGTAAAGGAACGGAAAAAATAAAAATACTATGTATCTTTTATGTTTTTTTAATCAAAAGTATTAAAATTATCATAAATTAGTTTTACACATTGTCATAACATAAAACAACTAAATTTTATGATTTTTTAAAGTAACATCACAAAATCAGCTAAAATATACATAAGCACAGAGATCCAAAGATAGTAATGATGCTATGTACTATGTTTTGTAGTAATTATCGTGTTTTAAAGTTTAGTGGTTTGATAGTGTTTTTCCTACGGAAATATAATTAGGGTACCACTTTGAGGACCTAGTAAAGTTTAGTGTCACAAGTAAAATAACTACTATTTAACATGATTAATATTACAGAAATCGTGTTATCACTATGTTAAATAGTAAAGTAAATGTATTTCGATAGTAAAATAAATGTTTTTCTGCGAATATTCGTTTGTAAGGAAATTATTCATTAATATTGTAAGTCAGGTACCACTTCACTAAACTTTACACTGGCTTACTTACAAAAAACTTTAAGTATATTTTGCTTACAAAAAAAACAGCTTGACAAACTAAAATAATTTAAGCAAAAAGAAATATTTTTTTTTTATTTCTTAAACTATTAACCAGATTCAGAGCGCTCATCAAGTTCCCTTTGTTTGCAAAAATAAACGTTATTTCTTTTTTGATTTCTGTGGCCCAGTTGGCCACAGTAGCCGCATTTGGGTGTTTTACGTCTTTGGCTTTCTATCGTGAGTACCGACGTCGATGGGGTTGCTGAGTCAGTACTTATGAGCGGCATTACCACGTCATGTAATGGATTTTCCGTAGCACTTGTTGTAATGGTTTTTATAGGTTCTGGACACAACACATCTTGAGCGTCAGGGGAAACATACTGACGAATTTTTTGGAACAAATATTGTTGTCGCTCATACGATAACCTTACAGGCGGTATTGTAGTCGGACTAGCATTTCGAGTGAAATCACAAGTTGGATTAAAAACTGCGATGTTTTTGATATCTTGGTCATCAAACCTTTTGGTACATTGCAGGACTCCAGGATCATTAATGGATGCTTTGTAATGGTTGTAAGAAAGCAGCATGGGCACGCTTTGTGGGGATTTTTCTTTAAAGAAATCGGCCCAATTGTATGAATGCACATTCATTATTTCGCCAGTTTCATTACCGACAAGAACTGCCGTAACAGTGTCTGAATTATGGCAAGCTGAAACGGCGCACTCCAAAACATCTCGGGCTGTGTTTGAATTGGAAAGACGGAACTTTTTTTTAAATAGTCCGAAGTACAAGTCCGGGGCGAATTTAGTATGTCCAACGGGCAAAAAAGAAAGCTGAAATGATCGATGCTTCCCCGTAAATGTACGCCATAAAGCGTACTGCATCATGAAATTATTTTTATTCTGACCGCAACAATTGTCAGCATGACAAATGACGTCTGTTTCACCGAGCCCAAAATTTTTGAAAAAGTGGTCTATGAATGAGATAACGGTATTTGAACCTTTTCCAGTATTACAAGCTTCTGGAATTATATACAATACAAATTGTTTTACTGGCTCTGCAGCTATGCCAAACAAACCGATTTTATATCCCGCCAAAACGTAAAGAGGCCCAACCTGCTGCTAGCTATGAGGTAAATGTACCTGTTGCGCAAAATCAAAGGAGTAATGCATTGTTCCTGGCGATGAACATGGCTGGTTTTCCCCAAGTTTCCGGTTTCCAAATACACCTGTTGATCTGTCAATTAATTGTTTGTAATAAGCACGTTCAGTTTGAACTAACTGTAAATGTAGTGAGGATTTTTCTATCAAACTAAGCTTTTCGTGTTCGTCTAACGCTTGCATTTTGCCTAAAGCTGTAATATTTTGTTGACAGTTGGTACATAGATCCGTTCGAGGCTTTTGAATGACGATATTTGGAGCATACGTTTGCCATATTCTGTACCAAGAGCGTAAGCTCACAGCATTTTTTTCCGACAAATTTGTCGCTTCTTGGTACTTATCATAAACGTATCGTTTATTCATTGAGCTAGGAAGAATATGTAAGTCGGGGTTGTGAAAACTTGGAATACGACCAGGCAAGACTAATGAATTTTGTTCCGAAAAAGACTTTGTGGCGTGCTATGCATGACAAAGAAAGAAGGAGGAGAAGACGGTCTGTCAGAAGTGACAGCCGGCTTTCCCTCGCTCTGCTGTTTTTTCTCTCGGGGGATTGACAAGTGACAATCAGCGAGCAAACTACTCTCTGAATTATAACTTATAATTACTGTTATTCTTGTGCGTATAAGTCCGTGTACGAAGTGTATATACATGTTACTGGAATATACTCTATGTGTTTAGTTACCCAGGAGTTTTATTTGGAGTGACCTTTGCCAACTCGCACCTCCGCTAACTTTCCTCCAAATTGGTGACCAACGACCGAACACGACACCTTCCAACACAACTGTATATTACGCCACGGAACAACGGCTCAAGAGTACCAAATACCTATGCATCCCGGCAACTCAACACTTGCATACCTGATACCAAACCACACACTGCTCTGGGAGGACCTAACTGCGGTTGCGCATTAACGCACGCGGTTTCACCCGTCGACGCATGATTCATCCACATGAATGCACGCTTGCTCGCATGGTGCTGGTCGCAGGTGTGTCTCACCACCCTCAAGGTACCGCTTAATATATACTAACAAGAGCAGTTTTCAACAATCCCATTTTAACTTCAGTACATGGTGAATAAAAGTGCTATATGAACATAATAAGCTATAACTAACAGTGATACAAACATTCAAACCTTTTATCGAACAAAGTACTGTTTTGAAATCCTTATAGGTGATGCAATACTTTTAACAACTTACCTATTTTGTTTTTAAACAATTCAATTGCATAAATATCTGGCTGGTTTATATAACATTATTACACCTTTCAATTTAAGCAATTGTGCAACCAAACAGCATAAAAATACTTATTTTGTAATTAAATAATCATTGTTAATTATTAAGTATTACTTACTGGCTACAAATATCTTAGTATAGCCGGAACACTTGCATACTGTTGTCAGATTCTCGCAGTCAAATAATAATATTTAAATTTTTTTTTTAACATGTGCATTACCATGGTAACTATTTTGTCATAAACTTTAACCACACTCTTGCATTACCTTGTGTTTATGTTTTGTCATTAGCTGATTGATGATACCTGTTGTGTGTTTATTGTTTATGTTGTTACATATTGGGGTAATTGACTCTATACCGATTTATATTGATTTTATACTTTTTGCATGTACCAGTGTGAATTGCATGTATGTTTTATCTGTAAATCTCATGTCTGCCATATCTGCCTCACACCACAGATGCATGTAACCTATGAGAAGGATAACAAGGGTAAATTTACTATTTAAATAATTATTTCCAGCGTTATACAACTCACGTCAACATTTAATATAAGGCCACTCTCAAACACATTCATACAATTTTTATTTTATTTATATAAACTATTTATAAACATAGTATCATACATCCTTCTATTTTCCTTCTAAGCCTATTCCTATCCTTTTTTTTTTTTTTTTTACTATTATATTACAAAATGGCTGAAGAAATTGAATCTCTACGAGCACAGATAGCCGCCTTAAAAGAAAAAATTGAAGAAGACAAAAGGCCAAACATAACAAAAGTATCCGTAAAGTTGCCCCCATTCTGGACAGACAGGCCGGCTGTATGGTTTGTGCAGGCAGAGGCACAATTTGACTTAGCAGGCATCACCACCAATTTCACCAAGTTCAGCCATGTTGTTTCCATACTTGATCAGAGGGTCATTGGTGAAGTCGAGGATCTAGTGCTTAACCCTCCAGCCACAGAGAGATATACAAAATTAAAAGAACAGCTCATCAAGAGACTTTCGGTGTCAGAGGAGCACCGAGTCAGACAACTTCACAGCGAAGAAGAACTAGGTGACAGAAAGCCATCCACATTCCTCAGGCACCTACGCTCCTTAGCCGGGACGGTGACTAACGATGAAAAACTGCTACGTCAGCTATGGATCAGACGACTTCCCTCCAACGTCCAGGCTATTTTAGCAGCGCAGGAAGACATCAGCCTTGAAAAATTAGCCGAACTAGCGGACAAGATAATAGAAGTCTCGCCATATACAGTTGCCAGTACTAGCAGTACCCATGCAGTTGCTGATGTTGCTGCTGCTGTTTCATCGTTGACCAAGCAGATCAATGAGCTATCCATGGAGGTTGCAGCTATAAGGAGAGATAGATCAGTCAGTCGCAGCCGATCAGCTTCTAGATCCAGAAGTGCATCTCCACAGACACAGATGTGTTGGTACCACCGACGATTCAGAACCAGAGCACAAAAATGTATTTCACCGTGTCACTTCACACAAGCGGAAAACCCAAGCAGCAGTCAGTGAAGGAGGACCCCGACTGCTGCTCCATTGACACCTCCAGCCGTCGTTTATTTGTCACCGATGGGGTGACCAAACGTCAGTTCCTAGTAGACACTGGGTCTGACCTATCTTGCTTCCCGCATCGCTGGCTTCCCTCCAAGAGAAAACCCACAAGCTGGGAACTCAGTGCGGCCAACGGCAGTACCATAAAAACATTTGGAACTATACCACTAAAATTAGACCTCAACTTGCGGCGCGACTTCACCTGGTCATTCGTAGTTGCAGATGTAAACTCGGCAATCATCGGATCCGACTTCCTATCGTTCTTCCACCTCCTGCCCGACTGTAAAAACAAACGACTACTCGATGGAAAAACAGGACTTGCTTGTGTAGCTGCCATCGCATCCTCTAAACAAACTAGTGTACGCGCAGTAAGAGACAATTCGCCATATGCCCAAATCCTGCAGGAATTCCCGGATATCACTCGTCCCCCGGGTACCTCCAGAGGCAGAAAACACGATACAGTACACCACATCTTAACCACAGAGCCGCCACATCTTAACACAGGCCCGCCGGTATCGAGTCGACCACGACGACTTGCTCCCCACAAGCTCGCGGCAGCAAAGAAAGAGTTTGCCATTATGTTAGAGAGCGGCGTAGCTAGACCATCCAAAAGCCCGTGGGCATCTCCCCTGCAGATGGCTGAGAAGAAAGACCATACCTGGCGACCTTGTGGAGATTACCGTGGTCTCAACGCCAGGACTATTCCCGACAAGTACCCTGTACCACACATTGTCGATTTCACACACCGACTCTCCGGATGCTCCGTGTTCAGCACCCTGGATCTGGTCAAGGCATATCAGCAGATCCGTGTAGCCGAAGCGGATATTTGCAAGACAGCCATAACAACTCCCTTCGGGCTATTCGAGTTTCCTTATATGTCCTTCGGCCTCCGGAACGCAGGGCAGACTTTTCAGCGGTTCATCGACGAGGTAGTGCAGGGGCTTGACTTCTGCTACTGCTACGTTGATGACATCCTGGTCTTCTCGCGTGATGCTGCTCAACATGCTGAACATCTGCGCCACATTTTCTCGCGCTTCCAGAAGTATGGAGTTACCCTGAATCCTTCAAAGTGCATCCTCGGAGCAGGGGAAGTAATATTTTTGGGATACAAAGTCACAGCCGATGGAGTCGAACCGCCCAAAGATCGCATTGAAGCCATCAAGAACTTTCCACCGCCAAAGACTGTGCAGGGGCTGCGCCGATTTCTCGGCATGATCAATTATTACCGACGTTTTCTGCCACACGCCGCCAAACTACAGGCTCCATTGATCAACGTTATAGCAGCCATAAACGGAAAGGGATCCAAACCGGTACCATGGACACCTGAATTGCACCAAGCGTACGAAGCCTGCAAAGAAAGCCTATCCTCGGCTACTTTGCTAGCGCACCCGGTGTCCGGTGCCTCACTTGGTCTCTTTACCGACGCCTCAAACGTGCACATTGGAGCTTGTCTACAACAGAAAGTCAAAGGCGGCTGGCAGCCCTTAGGCTTCTTCAGTAAAAAACTTAACGCGAAGCAAGAGCAGTGGCCGGCCTACTACAGGGAGCTGTTGGCGGTGTACGAAAGCGTCCAACATTTTCGCCACATATTGGACGCCCAACATGCAACCATCTACACCGACCACAAACCGCTCTTGTACGCTTTTAAGCAGCGCCGAGAGAAGTTGCCACCCGCCCAGCTCAATCAACTCAGTTTCATTAGCCAATTCACAACGGATGTCGTCTATATCAAAGGGGAAGACAACGTTGTTGCCGACTCACTTTCGCGGATTGAGACTATTACACTCGAGGAAGACTATGAAGCTCTGGCCGCATCCCAACTACAAGATAATGAGCTGCGCAACCTCACATCCAACTCCGCTTTAAAAATAGAAAATGTGCCAATCCCCGGAACATCACTGAGCATAATGTGTGACACGTCCACGGGTCGACCGCGTCCATACGTAACACCTTCATTTCGCCGTGGAATTTTTAACAGGCTACATAACCTTAGCCATCCAGGCGCGAGAGCATCAGCACGCTTGGTGGCTGAGAGATTCGTCTGGCCCTCCATCCAAAAAGACTGCCGTGAATGGGCACGCAACTGCACCGCTTGTCAAAAAAATAAAATTACCAGGCACAACTACTCACCCATAGGTCATTTTAACAACCCGTCGGCCCGTCTAGAGCACGTCCATATCGACATCATAGGTCCATTACGACCTTGCAAGGGCTATAACTACTGCTTGACAGCCATTGACCGATTTACCCGCTGGCCGGAGGTATGGCCGATGGTTGGCATTACGGCAGAGGAAGTGGCAGACACCTTCCTGCATGGTTGGATAGCCCGTTTCGGCGTCCCCGTGACTATTACCACTGATCAGGGACGACAATTTGAATCCGACCTCTTCAACCGCCTTTTACAGCTCTGCGCCATTAAACGCAATAGAACCACCAGCTATCACCCGTGCGCCAATGGTATGGTCGAACGAGTCCACCGGCAGCTTAAGGCGGCGCTTATGTGTCACGAAGATTCCTGGCTTTCGTGTCTCCCTCTTGTCTTGCTGGGTATGCGTACAGCGTTCAAGGAGGACCTCAGAGCCACTGTGGCAGAACTACTTTATGGGGAAACGTTACGCATACCCGGTGAAATGCTCCATTCCGACCCATCATCCAAATCACATCTTTCACCCGCGGATTTCGTCGTAGACCTTCGAATGAGAATGTCAAAGCTACGACCAACTCCTGGCACAAATCATTCGCAGCCGCACACATATATTTTCAAGACTCTCACACAAGCATCACACGCATTTTTACGGGACGACAGCGTTCGACGACCACTACAGTCACCATATAACGGACCTTATAAAATCGTCGAACGCTCTGTCGACGGTAAGACCATCACACTCAGCATTAATAACAAAGAGGTGAAGGTGAGCGTGGACCGTATTAAGCCCGCCTTCACCGAACTGCCTGCACCCTCTTCACCTATAACAACCATGCCTGCACCTTCCTTGCCCGCAACTGCTACGCCTACAACTACCACACAAGCACCTTCTCAACTTGCAACTTCTTCTCCCACAACTACTGCACCTACGCCTTCCCGACACGAACCTACTTTGCCCTTACAAGAACTACCCAGGACCACTAGATCGGGTCGCACGGTAAAATTTAAGGACAAAAATGAATACGTTTACTTTTAATAATCTTTAAATAATCTTGTGCATTCTCATTCAAGTCCTAGCTATCCTTCTCCGTGGGGGGGTGATGTGGCGTGCTATGCATGACAAAGAAAGAAGGAGGAGAAGACGGTCTGTCAGAAGTGACAGCCGGCTTTCCCTCGCTCTGCTGTTTTTTCTCTCGGGGGATTGACAAGTGACAATCAGCGAGCAAACTACTCTCTGAATTATAACTTATAATTACTGTTATTCTTGTGCGTATAAGTCCGTGTACGAAGTGTATATACATGTTACTGGAATATACTCTATGTGTTTAGTTACCCAGGAGTTTTATTTGGAGTGACCTTTGCCAACTCGCACCTCCGCTAACTTTCCTCCAAAACTTTATGAATTTTGCAGCATCAATTGTTTGTTGGGCATTACTGGTTCTATTTGTCGCAGAATTATGTGAAGAAGACACTGTTGCTAAATTTCCTGTAAGGACTTTGCTCTTAACATTTTTGTATCTTTTTTCCCCTAATGCATAAACAAACTGAAAAAATTTCTTACAAACAGCTATGCCTCGAAAGTAAAACGTTGTATGAGCTGCTTTTCTGATCTGTGATTTGTGTTTTTCTGTTTTAAGAGTATTGGGACCATGACGAGTTAAAGCATTTAGAGCACCCATAGTAAACAAATTTAAATGATTATGGCCTAGGTCACATTTGGTATTCATTTCCTGTGCTTCTAATCTGGACATTAGTATATCTTCACGAGGAAATTTTTCTTGGCATGACTTACCACAGCCGCAACTATCAATAAACTCTTGTTCTTCATGGATTTCCAATTGGGGCAGAAGATCGTCAGTATCAGTAAAAAAATTACGAGCGCCTTCCTCAGGTAAAACAAATTCAATGTCAGATTTTTCGCATCTTTCATTAACAGGACACTCATTTGTTTCTTCGTCAGAATCTTTTTGAATGAACCTTAAATACTCCTGCTCGAAATTCCTTAAATCTATGTCTGAGCAATGCAGCAGCGTGTCATGAAAAATCGGAATCTGATTATGGTGTATACCATAATCACATTCCGATTTTTCATGACACGCGCCATCTAAAACAAAAATATAAAATTTTGTAAAACCGTACTTGCTTTATACAATGAAATTCTCGAAAATATTATTAGTTAATACCTGAGCGTGAGACATGACATACAAAAAAATTATATTAACTATTCATCATCGAACAATCTCTTCAAAAATAAATTTTTCATTACTCTTAATTTTAACTCGCGTTTCCTGGCCTCTTCTTCATTTACACCAATATTACTATCACTAACAACACGGTTAGAGGACACTTCAGCTTGAATTTTTTTAATATCATTGAATATTGTGGCATAAGCATTAATGCGGTGGTTTTCGGGCAAACGTTCTAGCTCATATAAAATTATTCTGGCTATATCTTCGTTTCGAGGATCTGAAATACTCAGATTGGGATAGTAATTTATGTGGGGTAAGTCCCGAGTACAATAAACAATTTCATTTTCAGAGCGCATGGCAGAAAATCTTATTTCAACTTCTCGTGTTTGGGTGGCTTTATTGGCTGTAACAAAAATAATAGTATAACTATACATATACGGATAGATAAAAGAACTACCTAATAAAAAAACCGGCCAAGTGCGAGTCGGCCTCGCGCAAGAAGGGTCCGTACTGTAGTTTAATTTTTTTATAGTTTTTCTCCATAACTCAGAAACTGTTTATCACATGATATCCAAAATAATTTTCGTTGAGAGTTTTTACCAAGGTCCACTTACGTGATTAATTACAAGTTTCTAGGTTTAGCGGTTTAGAAATGCAGGGGGGACACACATTTTACCACTTTGGAAGTGTCTCTCGCACAAAGTATTAGAAAAAAGACAGACAGACAGACAGACGTGACGAATCTATAAGGGTTCCGTTTTTTGCAATTTGGCAACGGAACCCTAAAAAAGGGCAAAGAGATATTGTGCAGTGTTGAACAGTTTAAACAAGGATTGCAATCCAAATTTAACATTAATTTAATACGGTAGGTACACACATCAGCATATCAGGTTAAACAGTTGCACTACACTATTACAATTGTATATACCTACATACTTATGACCGCAAAATCACACTCTTATCCATCTCGTAGGTAGCGCCAAAATTTCCGGGCCAGACATGTTTAGACTAGCTTCAGAAAAATCCAACTATGTAACGGTGTAAATAAAATTGCGTACAATACTTACAGGGGTGATTCTACTTATGAAACTGAACATCGCTTCCTTGGGGAAAGTTGTTCAGTTTCATCTGCAGTATCACCCCTGTAAGTATTGTACGCAATTTTATTTACACCCTGTATAGTGCTAGTGGACAGTGAAATAGTTACCTACCTATACAAATAAATTATTTTCATGAATCCATCTAAGTAGGTATTAGTTTTTCTACACAGGCCGAGAACTTTTGATGCTACCTACGTACCTACATACATTTCGATTCGGTTTCTAGCTTACCTGTTCGGTTCGATGTCTGTGCAGAAGCGTCTTCTTGTGTTCTGCCATCACTTGTAAATAAAATTTGAGTTTCCTCTTCCATTTTGAATTGGGGTACGTATGTTTGTTAGTTTAGTTTGTTGGTCACAGAGGAAAAATTGTGAATTTTCAAGGCGGGCGGCGGCGCGCGGTGATGTTTTAAAGACGTGTGCGTACGAGTGCGAGCCGGCGGCTTCTGTCTGTGTTGTGACTTGTGCCGCGAGCGCTGGCCGCGGGGGCTAACCCCCCCCCGCCGCCCGCCGCGCCGCGCCGCCCGTTTGTAGGTTATTCCCCGCGCGTCAATATCGAGCCAAATGAAAAATACTTCACTTGTCAAATATTACCTCAAAGTGGTACCCTTGGTACTAAACTTCGTGACCTATTATGATACTGAAATATAATGATTATATTTGTATTATTATATACATAATGTTATTTAATCTCAATCTGCATAGTTTTCGACAAATTTTAGAAAATCGCTTATAACTCGATAACTAAAATCCTCAAAGTGGTCCCTTTTACTAGACACAGTCACATATAATTATGTCAAAGGAAGTTCACAGCATGCAGCTACTTATAAAGACATTCAGTAATTCATACTGGTGAGAAGCCATAATAATAGGGCATTCTCTTTCTTTTAATTTTTAGAATCTGCAACAGATGGCGTAACGACCGACCGACAAACACAATTTCGTGATTTTAATATTAGTTTGGAAGTAAGGTTTGTAATAAATAATCACCTACATAAGTGGCAGTTTTCCACCGTTCGTTTTTCGCGTAACTTTCTGCCGCGCACTGAAAAACACTGGAACGAACTGTCACCAGCAGTATTTCCGGATCAATACGACCTGCAAACCTTGCCGGCCTTTTAAGAGGGAACACCCTCTGTGTTCCCTCTTAAAAGGCCGGCAACGCACCTGCAGCTCTTCTAATGTTGCGAGTGTCCATGAGCGGTTGTAGTTGCTTTCCATTAGGTTATCCATTTGCTCCATTATTTTAGGTATATTAAAAAAAGAGCATGCAGATACTTTACGAGCTTAGCCCGGACATACATACAGACAAACACAAACATTCTAAAAACTATTTTTGGGTTCGATATCGATTGTTGGTCACGGCCCAAGTAGGTATTATCACAGAATACGTATTAGTTGAACACCAGAAATCTCACTCCCGCAACCCGTTTAAAGAAATAACGACGCAAGCTACGATACTATAAAGTTGAAATTCTGACGCGCAATGCTAAATTGCCTACGGACAGGCCTGTCCCACTCGCGCCTGTAGGCATCGAACTGTAAGTACCCCGCTAGAGGGGCACTTCAGTAGGGACTCACAGGCGAGCGGTGACGCGCGCGCATCAGTTTTTACTTTTTAACCGACTTCCAAAAAACGAGGAGGTTATATGTTCGGCTGTGGATATTTTTTTTTTTATTTTTTTTTTGTATGTTCAACGATTACTCCGCCGTTTGTGAACCGATTTTCGAAATTTTTGCTTTGTTGTATTTGGTTTTACTCCAATTTGGTACCATGTTCACAAAAGTGGTGACCTGATGATGGGATCCAGGAGTAATCGAGGGAACTCCTCGAAATTTATATGGAAACATATGGTGATTTTGGTTTTATGTGAAGTGTACTAAGAATATGCTACCAAAAAGTCAAATATTGGGTCAAGGTATACCATGGTTTCGAAGATGCTGAGAGAACTCCTGACTCCTTATAGATACACGTTTGGGAGTTTCGGCGTTGTTTTAAGAACAGAAAGCATATGCTACTATGCAACTCATATTCATCATCATCATCATCATCATCGTCTTCATCATTACCACGTCGTGTTAAGGTCACCAATGTCTCATGGCACAGAATAGATAATAGTACAAGGCATAGGTGTGGATATACTAATAATAATAATAATTTTATACTGTATAACAACACTTTGTTTAAATATACACGGCGGTCAGCGCCGCGGAGGCGACGGTATCGCGGCGCCGCCGCGCGGCGCGTGGCGGAAGACGACAGATCGAATATACTTTACTACTTTATATACAGATCGAATATACTTTTCTACTTTATATACAGATCGAATACTTTACTAACTACTTTATAAAATTTTAATGGACAATATATAGAATTAAAATAAAGTTATTTTTAAAAGAGCATTTAAACAAAACAAAGTCAATAAGTGTCTTTTTAATTAGTTATACTTATTAATCGATAGATGGCGCACTAAGTATCGATTTGAATGGATTTGAAATTGAATTCTTGATTACAAGAAGAGCTGTCAATAATTATGATAATATTATATTATATTACTAGCTGTCCCGGCAAACGTTGTTTTGCCATATAAATAATTTTTGGTATGAAAAATAGATGTTGGCCGATTCTCAGACCAATATCCTCACAATATGCTCACATAATTTCATGAGAATCGGTCAAGCCGTTTCCGAGGAGTATGGCAACGAAAACTGTGACACGAGAATTTTATATATTAGATGAGTAGCTACGCTACATCCTATGCAAGTTTATACAATTTTTTAACTGACTTCCAAAAAACGAGGAGGTTATATGTTCGGCTGTGGATATTTTTATTTTTTATTTTTTTTTATTTTTATATGTTCAACGATTACTCCGCCGTTTGTGAACCGATTTCCGAAATTTTTGTTTCGTTGTATTTGGTTTCACTCCAATTTGGTACCATGTTCACAAAAGTGGTGACCTGATGATGGGATCCAGGAGTAATCGAGGGAACTCCTCGAAATTGACGTCACGGATGTCATTGACCTCGCTAGTGGCTCCGTAATAATTGCTTATTTAAAAATCTTAGAATTATTTTTAATCCAAGTCGAATTAAACTCAGTGTGGCAAACAGTGCCAGGAACGTTATATATTGTTATCTAGTGTTAATGTGAAGTTTAAGGACAATAAAACTAATTAAAAGTGAACGATTTCTCCATTTTTATCTACAAGTACCCTTTATTAGTTAATATAAAACAAAAGTGTTAAATCGGTGACATTGTGCTTTACGCGAACACTGTTAATTCCGGGATTCACAAGTTGACATCCGTCCGCCTCGCCGTACGGCGGGCTTATGGTGCGCAAGTGCTTTTAAATTCCCCATTGATAATAATTAATTAATTAGAGCAGCACTAGCGCCATCTGTCTTTTACCGCGCGAACTTTTTAGTAAGCCCGATAATGACCCGATGCAAGAAGTGTGGTCAATTTGTTGCGCAAATAGATGTCGCTAACTGCGTGTTTTGCTCTGAGAAATTTCACAAATTATGTGTGGGACTAACTACCAAAGCTAAAATCCCCTCTGAATGGAAATGCCCGAGTTGCGTGAAAGCTTGCTCTACACCAGCTAAGCATAATGACCACGATCTCTCACAAGGAAGCGACCTTAACAACCGTTTCTCAACACCGGTCCAGACCTCGAGAACTGGGGATCTGATGTATAATTTCAAAACAGAGTTGAAATTGGCCACCGATGAGATCATGAGCCACATTAAACAGGAATTTCAATTGCTCCGCGAAGAGCTGGGTGCACGTATTACCAGTCTCGAAAAAAGGGTATCGGCTCTGGAGGACGAGCAGCAGCGTGGATTCCCTTCCTCGGACCTGGAGAGCGTTGTGGAAAAACTAAAAAATGACATCAACGTAAAAGACCAGGAGATGCTGTCCAATGATGTGGAGATCGGAAACCTGCCCGAGGTAGACAAGGAGAATCCCACCCATTCGGTGCTGCTGGTGGCCGCGAAAATCGGCATGAAGCTGGACGAGCGCGACATTGTCAGCGCGGAACGCATCGGCGCCTGCCGCATCAACGCCACTGATCCGTCGTCTACTTCTGGCCAGCCCCCCGCCCGCCCGCGCCGGCTCGTCGTGCGGCTGACTCGGCGCGACCTCCGGGACCAGCTACTAGCCTGCGCGAGGGTCCGACGCGGCGCCACCACCGCTGACCTCGGCATGCCCGGAACGCCGACCCGTTTTTATATTAACGAGCGCCTGACAAAAATAAACAGGCAATTGTTTCATCAAGCGCGCGAAACAGGTAACCGTCTTGGATGGAAGTATGTCTGGACAAAGCGTGGTCGCATACTTGCTCGACAAAAACCAGGCGAATCAGTTTCCATCATTCGTAACGAGGAGGACATACGTCGAGTCTTCGGGAGCCTGTAAAATTTATAGTGCAATACAGTATAAAATAAATCTTTGTTACAATATAATAGTATTATGTTAGACCTTGTCCTTATGGGTTTAATTTCTATTTTAAATGTTGCCTTTGAGTCTTTAGGATTGTCGCGTCAGTCTGACGGAAAACGGAACTGCCGAAAGATTGTCATACCTAAATCTCTAAATATTGGGCTCCTAAATTTGTTATTTACTACATGCAATTCGTTTATCTTGGATTGTTATATCTTCTATTTTTTAGCTTTAAGTTGTATTGTCGTGTTATACAATGGTTGCCAGGCGAATCACTAATCAATTACTCAGTTTTAAATAATAATTATTCTAAATTAGGCTTACTAATATTTGGTTGTCAGAGATCATTGAAACATTATTACAAATTATTACAATATTATATCTACGTTAACACTATACAAATAGAAGTAACTAAAATTCTAAATCAACAAAATATAGATCAATGATATTGTATGTTACTAACGTAACTAGATTGGCAGTCTACGACAGAAACGCGTCACCACTTTGAAGATGCCTGCAGGCATATCTGCCATACATAATGACATAATAACATTATGGAATGACATTGTCTTTTGGGCTATCAAGTGGTTACGCATTTTTTGCATCAGTTTGTAAGACATTGCCACTCTAGTATTTTAGAAACTCATTGATATAAATATTTGCAACAGTACATCAAATATACTGTCATGTTGTGTACTTTATTTTTATTTAATTTTAAATATACAACAGAATTTTTGTTTCACTAAGAGCAACACTCGTAAAGGGATATTATTTTGTATTTATTTCTCCAAGATGGTTTGCATACGTTCCCATGCCTGGGTTCCATCTACAGTTTCCATAATAGTTTTAACACTATCAAAGTATAATGATTTCTAAAAGACTTAAAGTTGGGTTGTACAATGCAGGCTCACTAGGTACAAATCATGACAACATTGTCTCTAAGATTAATTCTCTCGACTTGGACATACTTGCTATTAACGAGACATGGTTAAAACAAGGTGAAGATGGCCGCGCCCCACACTTATCTGGCTACCGTCTTGTCCATAAGCCACGTAGGCGAGAGGTTCGGTCACGAGGTGGAGGGGTCGGGTTTTATATACGTAATAGCCTGTCCGTACATACCTTGTCAACTCCCACTGACCCAAAATACTCAACTGTCGAGCATATGTGGCTTAAGTTGACTGTAAATGGAAAAAAAATTATAGTTGGAACTGCTTACCGGCCACCTTGGTTAGATGTTGACCTATTTTTAGATGCTCTTACAGAAGTAATAAGTGCACTCCCAGCTCATGACTATTTAATTTTTACTGGTGACTTTAATATTAATCTCCTTTGTCCAAATACAGTAAACACTAACAAATTGAAAAGTTTTCTAAGTTGTTTTGGTTTACTTCAATTTATTGCAACGCCCACACATTATACGGAGTCTACACAAACACTGATAGACACTATCAGCTCAAATTTAACGGCAAAAACTATATTTACAGAGCACATAGGTTCAATGTATGGGCATTGCATGATTGGGTGTGAGTTTAACCTAAAAAAAGATAGGAACAAACCACATATAATTACTTATAGACCTATTAAACATATAAACACTGAAAACTTTAATGCTGACTTACAGGCTATAAACTGGCACAATATTCTGAGTCTGAATGATGTTGATCTGATGGTTGATTACTTTAACTCTCATATTTTAACACTTTTTAACCTACATGCACCAGTTAAAACCGCTCATATAAAATCAGTCTCACATCCCTGGATCACAGATACCATTAAATTAATGATGAGGCATCGTGACAGGGCACTCGCAGAATATCACAGATCAAAGTCCGATAGTAAAAAAGAATATTATAAAAGTTTAAAAACTTTGGTAAATAAGGCTTTACACTACGAAAAAGTAGCATATTTTGAACAGAACATAAATAGCAAAATAAACCAGCCTAAGAGACTATGGAAAAACACGCTAGTAATATTTATGTCTATGGGAAAAACATAAAAGATACAATGGGCATTGTCCAAAAAAAATAACATGTACTTTTTATATTTTTTTTTTCGTTAAAATAGGGTATTTTAAGAATATAAATTAAATGATTTTGAAATTCATTGGCTAGTTTTTTCTCAATAAATTTTTAAAGTTTCTCTCTGACGTCATCATCGGCGGCCAATTGACCTCTGCAGTATGTTTTTTTTCCACTCAATCTTATTTATAATGGCTGGTTCATCAAATGCAAGTTCTCATTATGTGAAAGCTGATACGAGAAGCTTACCAAAAGTTCGAAACGTAATGTTGGTCGAATTTAATGCTAATTTAACGCCATTGAAGGTCAAACTAAGGTTAAACATATTTGTTCAAAAATATGAGAAACTAATGGGTATTTTTTTCGTTTATATGCAAAAAAACGATCACTGACCTTATTCCTCGAAATGTTTTTGTAATGAACAAAATTAAAAAAAAATGGACAATCCCCATTACGCCTAAAACTGAGCATGGCCTACCCCCGCATTTCAAGGATCCTAATACTATAAATCTGCATTTCCTTAAAATACCCACTGTACCTATAACCAATCTATCGCACATAACATATTATGAATTCCACAAATTCAGTGATGCAATATTCCACCTCGAGACTGTATCCTCAAGTGCGCTGATTAAAATTATAAAAACATTAAAATCCAAAGCAGTAGGAAGTGATGGTATCAGCTTAGACATGCTATTTTTATCCTTGCCAAACACTTTAGATGCAATCAGCTGTATCATTAACATGTCCATAAAAACAGGAACTTATCCTGAGAGTTGGAAGCAGGCAGTAGTAAGGCCTCTCCCAAAAACTTCAAACCCTGTCGAGTTAAAGGATCTAAGGCCAATAAGTATCCTGCCATGCCTTTCAAAAATCCTTGAGAGAGTTGTATGTGAGCAGGTTACTGGCTACCTGGAAAAAAATAATATGTTACCAGAGATGCAGTCAGGTTTTAGAAAGGGTCGCAGTACAGTAACAGCTTTGCTTGATGTCACTGACAATATCTTAAGTGCACAAGATAATGGTTATTGCACATTGCTTGTTTTGCTGGATTTCACACGGGCTTTTGAAACTATAAATATAAATATTTTGCTAGCCAAACTAAACTATTATGGGTTTGATGCTGCTACCATAAAATGGTTTAATAGTTACCTTTCTGGTCGTAGCCAATGTGTTAAGCTCACTGATTAATGAGCTGACTGATTTGTATTATCAGACATTATGTCTGTTACAGATGGCGTGCCACAGGGCTCTATTTTAGGCCCCATACTGTTCATCCTATATATAGCTGATGTTGGCAGGTATATTAGGTATTGCAAATTCCATTTTTACGCAGAAGATACCCAAATTTACTTGTTCCTTAAGCCAAATGAAGTGGACACTGCAATAAAGCAACTTAACGAAGACCTTAATAGTATAGCTGCATGGGCTCAGAAAAATAGTTTGTGCCTAAATCCAGCAAAATCTAAATACATTATCTGCGGCACTAGCAGACAACTCAGCCTTATAAACCCATCAGCTGACGTCATGCTGATGGGTGAGCCTATTGAGCGCTCATTTGTGGCACGTAATCTTGGTCTTCTTCTTGACTGTCATCTGCGTTTCCAAGATCATGTTACCAACTTAGTCAGTAGTTCGTTCTATAAGCTTAAGATATTGTATAGAATAAGACCGAAAGACGACTATAAGCGGGAGGCTGGTCATAGTGGCAGTTTCCATTAAAAATCAACAGATTTACATTTATTTATTTCAAGTACAAGTTTACATTTATTTCAAGTATCCAGACTCATATCCCTACAAGATCAAAAAATTACAAACAAAAGTCACATTTGTTGAAAAAACATACTTACATAATTACATAAATTACATTAAAATAATAATAATTATTTTGGCCTGTATTTTGCATGCAAGCGACAGCAGTGACCGATATACGGGTTATCAGGGCGTTCACAGAGCGCGGCCAGTATGCCGTTGGAGCTCCCCCGCTTGCGCCGCACCAGCGACGATGTTCGCCTGCACATTGTGGCAAAGAAACAGTCCACTCGTGCGCACGCGAACATCGCCGAAGCGCTGCACCAGCGGGGGAGCCCCACCAGCATCCTGAACGCGTTATTATATTGGACGCGAAGGGCGCTGTAGGCCCTTTGCGTATATGCTGCCCAGAGGCTGGAAGTGTAGAAGGATGTACAAAAAGCTCTAAAGTCTAAACAACGTCATTTTTACTTCTAACGAGCATCTTGCAAACCTCCTGACAACCATGTTTGCCCTAACCGCCAGCGCCCTTCGCTCCCTTTCGATATCTTCCAAAAACCAAACAATCAAATGAGCTGGCATGCCTTGCACCCCGCTAAAAACGCCATTCTTATCAGAAACACTTACAACGTCAATCATCGAAAAACACTTAGTAGGGCATAATTGCAATAAAAATCTGTCAACTTGCCAGTTTTGTTCAATATTTTATTTCTTAAATGAGCTTAGAAACTATAAAAAAGGATTTCATACAGCCCGACCCACTTGAATTCAAGTTGTGGCCCTTTTTACTTATGTTCCGCTAATTTTGCCGGTGTAGTAGCTTGTGCTATAATATCTAACTTTAAAATCTATCCAAGAACTCCTGCTCAATACAACTACATATATTTTCTATAACATGTCAAGCAATAAATAATTTTTGTAACTTATCAATTGTCATTAATAAAAATTAAAACCGGCCAAAATTAAGCGATTACACTTATCGTTAATTAATATGGCGTCATTTTAACCATTGTTGATATAGTGAAATCTAATATTGACCTCACCATGCAAATAATGATTATTATTGCACGGTGAGGTCAATATTAGATTTCTTTATATCAACAATGGTTAAAATGACGCCATATTAATTATAATAATAATAATATAATAATATCTATGGACGCTTCACACCACGTCAGTCTGGCCCCGTGCTAAGTACCTGAAGGACTTGTGTTACAGGTACCAGACAACGGAAATATATTTAATACTTTTATACTATACATATATTTGAGATTTTTATTATATCATACACATATTTAATACACATCCAGACCCAGGAACATTGAAAACTTTTTGTTCCGTCGGCGGGATTCGAACCCGCGACCCCCGGCTTGAGCACCAACGCGCTTACCACTGAGCCACAGAGGTCGTCAATTAACGATAGCCTGCAACTTGCAAGCATACATACAATCTCTTTCAAAGAATACTATACAAATACCGCATTTTAGTAAGTAGTATAGATTATATCAATATAGCAATTAACTTTTTAACCGACTTCCAAAAAACGAGGAGGTTATATGTTCGGCTGTGGATATTTTTTTTTATTTATTTTTTTTATTTTTGTATGTTCAACGATTACTCCGCCGTTTGTGAACCGATTTTCGAAATTTTTGTTTTGTTGTATTAGGTTTCACTCCAATTTGGTACCATGTTCACCACGACCTGATGATGGGATCCATGAGTAATCGAAGGAACTCCTCGAAATTAATATGGAAACATATAGTGATTTTGGGTTTATGAGAAGCATCCTAAGCATATGCTACCAAAACGCAAGATTTTGCACCGAGGTATACCATGGTTCCGAAGATACTAAGAGAACTCCGGATTCCTTATAGATACAAGTTTGGGAGTTTAGGCGCTGTTTAAAGAACTGAAAGCATATTATGCTACTATGCAAATTGCATTCATCATCATCATTACCAAGTCAGGGTCACCAATGTCACCAAATTCAACCTTATCTCCAGAGCATAAGGCACACATTTGATATTTCTTCTGAGAAATTACAGTTGCTTCGATCATGTAACATTCTGTCTCACTTCGCCGAGATATTCTGTAAAACAACCTAATTTCAACCTTTTGCATTGCGTTTAGCGTTCATAGTACAATAATTGTCGTCTGCCGGGTACGGTACTATACAGTGCGAGGCGTGCCGCGTGTGCGACAAGTCGAGCGAGAACCCTATTGAAACTAGTCCGGTGACCGGCTACATTAGCACGTCACACGTGTTCACTTCGATTTTTTTTTAATGTATTGTTTATAAAATTATCTGCAGGCTGCAGCTGATATTATATTTTGTAAGTGTGACTGTAATAAGATACCTACGTAGAATAATATTATACAGGTGTATTATTCTACGTATAGTACGCGATGGCTTACTAGGTAACTAAAAAGAGTGAAATTATTATTTTTAACAAAAAATTAAAGCCGACTTCCAAGGTAAAAACAATAATAGCACCCTTATAATATGAACTAAAAAGTATGAAATAATTATTCCTATCTAATAGTTATTAATTTATGTCCGAATTTATATAATATAACACCACAATGTGGCCGCTTGGGAGTTGAAGCGTTCGAGACCGGTTTCCTGCACGATACTTATAATTTGTTGCTAATACCTAGTTTGTATCCTTCGATCGTGGATTCTTGGAAATCTACTGTTATTCTATTGTGTCTCGCTCACCGGTGAGCTTGTAACAAGATACGTAGAATAATATTTTACAGGTGTATTGTTCTACGTACATAGTAGGTACGCGATAGTTTACTACTGATACTGATTGAGGAGCTCAGCAAGCAGCATATTGGTTGCCATGTAGATGGAGTATGTTTCAATAACATAAATTATGCGGATGACATGGTCTTGCTGAGTGCCTCAGTCTGTGGTCTCAAAAAGCTACTTGATATTTGTGAGCGTTACGCAGCGGAGCATGGGCTGATATACAATAGTAAAAAAAGTCAGTACATGGTCTTTCACAGTGGAACCAGAAAGGTGGATACAGTACCGATTATTTTACTAAATGGTGTTCCTTTGGTTAGAGTAGAGGAGTTTAAATATCTAGGACACATTGTGACGTCCACTTTGAAAGACGACACTGATATCGAAAGGGAGCGAAGGGCGCTGGCGGTTAGGGCAAACATGGTTGTCAGGAGGTTTGCAAGATGCTCGTTAGAAGTAAAAATGACATTGTTTAGACTTTAGAGCTTTTTGTACATCCTTCTACACTTCCAGCCTCTGGGCAGCATATACGCGAAGGGCCTACAGCGCCCTTCGCGTCCAATATAATAACGCGTTCAGGATGCTGGTGGGGCTCCCCCGCTTGTGCCGCACCAGCGACGATGTTCGCCTGCGCATTGTGGCAAAGAAACAGTCCACTCGTGCGCACGCGAACATCACCGAAGCGCTGCACCAGCGGGGGAGCCCCACCAGCATCCTGAACGCGTTATTATATTGGATTATATTAGCAACAAATTATAAGTATCGTGCAGGAAACCGGTCTCGAACGCTTCAACTCCCAAGCGGCCACATTGTGGTGTGTTATATTATATAAATTCGGACATCTATTAATAACTATTAGATAGGAATAATTATTTAATACTTTTTAGTTCATATTATAAGGATGCTATTATTGTTTTTACCTTGGAAGTCGGCTTTAATTTTTTGTTAAAAATAATAATTTCACTCTTTTTAGTTACCTAGTAAGCCATCGCGTACTATACGTAGAATAATACACCTGTATAATATTATTCTACGTAGGTATCTTATTACAGTCACACTTACAAAATATAATATCAGCTGCAGCCTGCAGATAATTTTATAAACAATACATTAAAAAAAAACGAAGTGAACACGTGTGACGTGCTAATGTAGCCGGTCACCGGACTAGTTTCAATAGGGTTCTCGCTCGACTTGTCGCACACGCGGCTCGCCTCGCACTGTATAGTACCGTACCCGGCAGACGACAATTATTGTACTATGAACGCTAAACGCAATGCAAAAGGTTGAAATTAGGTTGTTTTACAGAATATCTCGGCGAAGTGAGACAGAATGTTACATGATCGAAGCAACTGTAATTTCTCAGAAGTAATATCAAATGTGTGCCTTATGCTCTGGAGATAAGGTTGAATTTGGTGACATTGGTGACCCTGACTTGGTAATGATGATGATAAATGCAATTTGCATAGTAGCATAATATGCTTTCAGTTCTTAAAACAGCGCCTAAACTCCCAAACTTGTATCTATAAGTAATCCGGAGTTCTCTTAGTATCTTCGGAACCATAGTATACCTCGGTGTAAAATCTTGCGTTTTGGTAGCATATGCTTAGGATGCTTCTCATAAAACCAAAATCACTATATGTTTCCATATAAATTTCGAGGAGTTCCCTCGATTACTCATGGATCCCATCATCAGGTCGTGGTGAACATGGTACCAAATTGGAGTGAAACCTAATACAACAAAACAAAAATTTCGAAAATCGGTTCACAAACGGCGGAGTAATCGTTGAACATACAAAAATAAAAAAAAATATATCCACAGCCGAACATATAAACTCCTCGTTTTTTGGAAGTCGGCTAAAAAGTTAATTGCTATATTGATATAATCTATACTACTTACTAAAATGCGGTATTTGTATAGTATTCTTTGAAAGAGATTGTATGTATGCTTGCAAGTTGCAGGCTATTGTAAATCGTATTTTGATATTCAATTTTAATGATCGTTAATTAATATGGCGTCATTTTAACCATTGTTGATATAGTGAAATCTAATATTGACCTCACCATGCAAATAATGATTATTATTGCACGGTGAGGTTATAGTAAATAGTTAAAATGACGCCATATTAATTAACGATAAGTGTAATCGCTTAATTTTGGCCGGTTTTAATTTTTATGACAATTGATAAGTTACAAAAATTATTTATTGCTTGACATGTTATAGAAAATATATGTAGTTGTATTGAGCAGGAGTTCTTGGATAGATTTTAAAGTAAAAAGAGGCGCTTAGATATTATAGCACAAGCTACCACACCGGCAAAATTAGCGGAACATAAGTAAAAAGGGCCACAACTTGAATTCAAGTGGGTCGGGCTGTGTGAAATCCTTTTTTATAGTTTCTAAGCTCATTTAAGAAATAAAATATTGAACAAAACTGGCAAGTTGACAGAGTTTATTGCAATAATGCCCTACTAAGTGTTTTTCGATGATTGACGTTGTAAGTGTTTCTGATAAGAATGGCGTTTTAGCGGGGTGCAAGGCATGCCAGCTCATTTGATTGTTTGGTTTTTGGAAGATCACATTGCTTAGATACAAAATTAGTGGATTTTCCAGCATCTACGACAGCTAGAGCTGTAACCACGATAGAGAAAGGTCACACCTACCGTTCGGTCAGTCAGGCCTTAGGTGTGTCGGCTTTCGTGGTCCATCGTAAATTTTAACGCTACAGAGAGACTGGATCTTACGTTCGGAGACGAGAACAAGGCATATATCGGGTGGCAAAGGTTCAGGATAACCGTTTTGTAAGGGTACAAGCCTTAAGAAATCGACCTTAAACTGCTTTGCAGAGATGAAACCTATAGGAACAGGTCCGAGATGTACCTGTAAGTGATTGTACAGTAAGAAGAAGACTCAAAGAAGTTAAATTAAACTCAAAGGTGCCAGCAAGGGCACCAAAACTTGAGACAGGGCACCAAAGAGCCAGGCTAAGATTTGCGCGTGAACATCAAAATTTGACAAGTGAGTGAAATCGTGTGCTGTGTGCAGTGATGGGAGCAAATTCTGTGTAAATTTTATTGACAGGCGATAAAGAATGTGGATAAATCGTAAGGAACGCTATAGACCATCAAACTTAACGGAAACAGTGGTATATCATGCAGGCTTCGTAATGGTTTGGGGTTGCATATGATTTGGAGCCCGCACAGAGCTGATGATTGTTAATGATGGTACTTTGACAGTACAGGGCAATAGCACAGACCATAGACTTATAATATATACTGTCGTATAGACCACCTGACAACCCGAAAATGCGTGACGATTTTTGATCTGTCAATGTGTGCGTGTGCTAGTGATGTATATTTTACTATCGATAGTATTGTTACGTGCTAGGGTTCGATGATTCGGAGAGAAAGACCTGGTGACTCTCTTGAAGACTTTATTCACAAACACTAGCTCACACAAATCACTAAGTCCAAACACTAAGCACTAGATCCAAATCACTGAGCACTATCACTGTCCTAGGTCGTAGCCGAGTCACTATCACAATCACAATCACTCACTATTGATCACTTGTTTTCGCTCCGAAGTCGCCTCGAAGATAGCTCAGATAAAACTGAATTGACTGGCCGTCTACCTGCGCCTATTTATATGGGCGAATCGAGCCCTAGACTGTACGAGAACATTCGCATAAACACGTAAACAAAACTTGTTTACTTGAATCACTTGTTTACGTAAACATGTGTGGAATGTTCGAGCATGTACACCTTACGCCATCTTGTGTCGATTAGGGGATTCGTTTGCGTTTTCTCTACATGTTGCGCTAGCTTGACGCTAGATGGCACTACGTGTCCTTTTTCGTAACACTACTCCCCTCTTAGAGATGCTCGTCCCGAGCATCGTTGTTCCGCCGCGCCACGCTGTTTCTACAACTCCTGGTCTGCGGTCCCTTCACACCAGCGCAAGAAGTACATTCGTGGCACCAATCCTGCACATCATCTCGCCAATGCAACCAGAAAAATCGTTCTCGCACTTTCCTTAGCATCCTCTTGACACCTAGATGACTCCCTGATACACCCTCATGTATCTCGCGGAGAACATCTGGTACTCTCGCCCTTGGGACAATGATCTGAAAGTAGAACTCTCTACCGTTAGCCCATTTCCGGTAGAGTATTCCGTTTTGAAGTATCAGACTGTCCCATTGCTCCCAGTACGCCTTAGTGACAGCGCCAGTGGGTGCAACCTCACTCCAGATTGGTTTTACGTCACCGCGTTTCTTCCATGTGATGATGTGCCGTAGGTCATCATCTCTTTCTTGAGCCTTCCTCATAGCGTCATTTTCCAAGAGACCCAAAGTATTCGTCTTCGTTAGTCCGCTCCGTACCTGGGAGGTAATAGTTATCGGGGCTCTCTCCACATTGTTCAATACTCGCCACCTAGTCCTGGATTCTATTCGTTTCCCCTTATCCCGGGCAGGGGACGAAACTGCTTGCTTCCTCAGCTTTTCTATCTGTTCCTCGATCCTTTCCATCCTCGTCATCTGTGTCTTCTTCTGCGGGCAGTTGAGCTGAAGGTGGCCCCTCTCACCGCACTTATAGCACATGACTTCAAATCTTTTCCTCGTAGGAGCCCTAACCTCCCTGACTTCCGCAGCAACCTCGCGGATATTATGGGTCTGCCGTATGTCACGCCGAACAGCCTCGACCTCCAGTGCATTCGCTAACGCTTCCTTCAGCGAGGTATGATGACCAAGCCTTACTGCAGCTCTGACCTCCAGGTCTTTGATTCCGTCGACAAATCCTTGAACAATATTTGCGTCAACCATCTTGGTGTCAGCTCCTGGGTATGCCTTCCTGACGAGTTTTTCAATTTCCAACGCCCATTGTTGAAGCCCTTCTTCTGAGCGTTGGACTCTGTCACGCAGTTGGGCACGGAACACGTGCTCCAGGTGTCGCTCCCCGTATCTGGATTCCAGTGCCTCCATCAGGTCTTGGAACCCATTTCCCGCATGAGGCAGTGCCTCCAGGGCCGACAAAGCTTGCCCTCTGAGCGCAACAATGAGAGCGGTCAGGCATTGTTCTTCCGTCCATCCGTTTACGGTAGCAACAGTCTGAAATTGCCGACGATAAGCGTTCTGTTACTTGGCGGATTCGGAGAGACTTTTTAAAAAAAATAAACTTTTATTTAAACTGGAATTATTTTATTCAAAAAACTTAATATTTAACTTAAAAGAAAACCTGCACCCGACGAAGGTCCAATTCGATCTGACGAAAAACTCCGCAAAATGAAATAAAGAAATAGCAAAAGTTTCCAATTGCAATTCTATGAAATGCAAGTGAAAACTAAGCGTTTTTAATATACATATCATCCCATTCGACTTTCGATATAACAACCCCCCCGTTAAGATCGATCATCACATCTCAAAGTGATGAGAGATTAAAGTGAATTACTATAAACGCGAGAAATTGGACTTTCGTTTGGAGTATACAAGGAAGTAGCTAAATTATAAACAATATAATTAATAACATTTATTTAAAAATTAAAACTTAACTAACACACAATAAAAGCACAAAATTATAAAAAGACAAAATATTAACATAGAAATTATTATCATTATTATCAGAATGAATGTTTATTATTATTCAATATTCAAATAAAATCATACAAAATATTAAAACTACATTTCATGATCTTTTACAACATTGGTTATGACAACATTTCTTTTTAAAGGAGTCGGCGTGCTTACAAAATTTGTTTCTTCTAAAATAGAATCATTTTTTACGCTATTATTATCTTTAAATACTACTAGAGAAGTTGGGTGATCGGTACGAGTCTTTGAATTGTGACATTGATTAAAGATTTGGATACAGCAGGGATTTTTCTGAGAAGTAATATTTTTTCGACATTTATATAAGAGATAAAATATGAATAGTATACTGCTAAATAAACTTAAAGACATGTAATAATTTCCATATGTATCAAAGTGAGACGGATTTTCTAAATTATACAATTCATCTTCCATCGAGCGAAGATGGATGCTGGCATGAAGTAGAGAATCAAGATTACCAATGTTATTTAAATTAGAATGTGGAAGTTTAGAAAGAGTTTTATTAATTTTATTTTGTTCGCAACAATCATCTAATAAAATATTAAAATTGGAGATAACATTTGTAACATTACCGAGCGACGTCTCGTCGACTGCGGTGAACTGCAAGGTCTTATAAAACGCTTTGCAGTGTTTTGGTAAAGTCAAAACACCAGTACCGAATAAAATTACATCTAAATTAACGTCAGATTTTTCACAGGTAATATGACATTTTCCTGGCTCTGATTGTACAAAGATCCAACGGTTAAAACTTAATTTATGAAATACATCTATAGAACCATGAACAATTTTGGCTACACAAGAGTCTGGGAGTTTAGTTACCACTTCAGTCAATAACGTCGTTTCACACGTAGGATTGGCAACGACTGAGAACAAGTCGGCGAGCACACACACATAACACTTTTCACTTATTAACTTGCACTTGTCAATGTCCCTTAATAGTGAATAAAACATGCGATCACCTGTTACTGCTACATATGAGCTAGTCGGCTCTATTAGAATGTATGTATCAGGTTTCAATATATCATATGGGACAGGTAATGGTATTATATTATAAAGATTATAGGTTTGAGGTAGGACTAAAGGAATGTGAAGGACAAATATTATTTTATTTTGATGATAATAGCAAACTAATTTAGAAATATCGGTTAATTCCTGTATATTTTGTAGCGTTAATGGTATAGGCAAATCGTAATGGCTAGGGAGTTTATTTCTATGTTTATCTAATTCGTTATATAACTGATAGGGACTAAGTACAGTCGGGTGTAAAATATTAAGTTTCGCAAATAAAATAGCATTATTTATGTCGTCGATGTCGAATGACGATGTTAAAATTATAGCTTCCAAAGAGTTAGATAAAGAATTAATTTGCGTTTTTAAAGTAAGCTTATCATTAGTATTTGAAACTGAATCTAGTATTTTATGTATTGTTTCCATATTTTCCAAAAGATGCTTTTCATTTAAATTAACTTTTGATATAGAATTATTAAACGATGAAATAGTGGATTGTATGACATGAATATTATCTTTCATAAGATGAGCGAGATGTTTCTCGTCTGTCTGGACACTATTTATAGCCTCTGAATATTTGACAGCATCTTCAGCGTCCAATGTACCGAAGATAGTTTTCAAGATAGAACCTCCTAAGTCAATAAGACCTCTTTTAAAACGTTGTTTTGCGTTATCATTTTGAAGCAAATATGAGACCGAAGAAAACTTATTAACATTAATAAGGTGCTGATTTTTCAGCGCCGTGAGTGAATTTATGCAATCCGACTGTATCTTTGACGAAGTAAGAGAATTACAGAATACACTTAATTTTTCTAATAAAAATTCTATCTTATCTAGATTCGGTTGAACATGACTTATATCTAAATATGCTAAGACTTTCCAATCGTTATTAGTAAACTTAACATCTAAGAGCTTATCGAAATAAAGGCCCGGACTACTAATGATGGGCGATACGTAATCTGATATAGCTAGCGGCGACAGCGCGCATCTAAAATAGAACGAAAGGACTTATGTTATGATTATGTTATAATTATTACCCATATAGTTACTACTAACTTACTGACCTAGGACACTATGACGTGTCGTCACTTGCCGGTTTTATTTCATCGAAATGATGACGTACGTGCTTACGATTAATTAATAACGTAGCCGTATGATTGCCATTGAGCTTTATTATTTTATAAGGGCCTTTCCACACTGGAGATAAGGCTTTATTTTGTTTATGGTGGCAACGGACATATACCATATCGCCAGCATTATAAATAATAGGTTTTGTTCGTATATCATAATAATTTTTAGACTTTTCTTTAGACGCTTGAATATTCTGTAGAGCCTTTTGACGGCTGTAATAAAGACGATGATTTAATGCTCGAATATAATCTGTATATGTATTATTATCTAAGACATCTATGCTAGATGGTATGTAAGGCTTAAAACCGAATAAAAGTTCTAGAGGGGAATAACCCGTTGTACTATGCACATTTGAATTATAAGCTATCATGGCACTCGGGATGTAAAGGTCCCAAGTATTTTGATTTTCGCCTATGTAAGATCTTAAATATTCTTTGAGGGTGGAATGACTCCTTTCGAGAGCTCCACAAGTTTGAGGATGGTATGGTGAAGCGAAAATATGCGGTGCAGTGGTTGTTGCAACTACGTAAAATGGGTTTTTTAAATACCGTTTTTTGTAAAGTAAATGTCATTATTTAAGTATAAAAAATATACCCTTTTAAAATTGAGAAAATTTCCTATACGCAAAGGTATATCAGTACACAATTTGAAAAATTCTGCTCGATAGAAAAAAATCTCAAAGATGACTCTTATAATGCTGTTTTTCATAATTAAATCATTTTATGGCTAAATTACACACTTTCTAGAAAAAACAAAAATTGTAGTACATTTGTCATAACCTAACCTAAACGATTTGATATATTTGATTTGTGTAATACTAAAAACAAAAGGTTTTTTCTCCTATTTTCTATTATCAAGGCACGCGGCGAGCGCGTAACCGCCACTATACAAGGCGCGCTGATATGAATGTTATTATAATGTCCTTTAGGTCGATATTCGTACTGACAGACATCGACCTGCTAATTTTCAAGACTACTGGGCCTTAATACTAAATAGTTTAGCTAATTGTTTAAAGAGATCTGAACAAAAGTTTGTGCCTTGGTCTGAAATTATCATTTTAGGTATTCCCATGTGAGCAATATAATTAACGAGAGTTCTAGCTGTTTCTTCAGCTGAACATGATTGCATAGGATAAGCCTGTGAAAATTTTGTGAGATCATCTTGTACGGTAAGTAAAAATTTATATTTATATTCATATGTTTCAGGTAACGGACCGACAAGATCCAAATATATTTTTTCATTAGGCCGCGATGCTGTGGAGGTAATTATCATTGGAGCCCGATTGGTTTGACGTAAGGGCTTATTAATTTGACAGGAGCGACAATTTTTAACATAATCTTCGATGTCTTGCCTCATGTTTTTCCACCAAAATTGAGATTTTATTCTTTCCAGCATACGCGATATACCGGGGTGTCCAGCTACAGGTGAGTCATGATTATCTTTTAATATTTGCTTAATTTCACTAGGTGTAGGATATTTTATACAATTATGATAGATATGAATTTTAACACTAGAGTTATGAAAAAGAAATGAAATAATATTATATATTTTTGTGAACGAAAGTTTAGAGAAGGGATCTGTGAAATCTGATATTGCTATCTCCTTTTCTTCGGAATACCAGTATTTTATCATGTCTCGGTATTCACGAAGGACATTAAATATATCTTTGTAAGTCATTTCATCAAAATGATTTAATTTAATAAACAAATGAGTAAATACATGATTATCGTTAGATGTTGAATAATATGAATGAAGTTCGCGTTCAATATTTCGGATATTAGGCTCACTAGTAGATGCGTCTATAATTTCGCTGCAATAAGGAATAGAATCGTCTAAATCGACTGATGTAGGATACGCGATTAATTTTATTTTAGTTTTTAATAGGCTTTCATTATGTTCTTGAATTACGGTGTCGAATGTAACACCGGTTTGTTTTGAGATTTGAAGAAATTGTTCGTAAGTTTCAGATATTGACGGAAGATTATGAGAGTCGATGTCACTTCCGGGTGACAGTGTAGGATTACATAATAATGAATTATCAGTTGCATTTTCATCTAAGACGAGTACTGGATAGCGAGATAATGCGTCAGCGTTAGCGTTTAATTTTCCTTTTTTATATACGATTTCATAGTCATACTCTTCTAATTTAAGGCGCCATCTAATAAGTCTGGATCCGGGATCTTTGACACTAAACAGCCACACTAAAGGTTTGTGGTCTGTTATTATTTTAAACTTACGGCCATATAGATAGGGACGGAATGTTTTTACACCGAATAAAATCGCTAAGAGTTCTTTCTCTATGGTAGAGTAATTGCCTTCGGCATTATTTAGGGTTCGTGACGCATATGAGATAGGTTTATCTTTGCCTATGTCTCCTTGTGATAGTACAGCACCTACCGCGTAATTAGAAGCGTCGGTAGTTAATAAGAAAGGTTGATTAAAATCTGGGTATTGAAGTAAAGGTGCTGAAGTTAATTTATCTTTAAGGTTATTAAAAGCTAATTCTTGTTGATGAGACCAATTAAATATTGCATCCTTTTTTAATAGAGATGTCAAAGGTTTTGTGAGTTGTGAAAAGTTATTTATAAAACGTCGATAGTATCCGACTAAGCCTAGGAAGGATTTTATATCTTTTGGATTTTTAGGAGTTGGAAATTGAGTTACGGCCTTGATTTTATCTGGATTTGGACAGACACCTTTTTCTGTGATTATGTGACCTAAATAAGCAACTTCGCGCCTGAGAAACTCACACTTGTCTGGTTGTAATTTTAAGTTAAATTTTCTTAAACGATCAAAGACTAATTTAAGTTTTGAAATATGACTCTGAAGGTCGTGACTATAAATAATAGTGTCATCTAAATATATATATGCATGCAACCCCTGAAGACCCGAGAGAACCGTATTCATCAGTCTCTGAAATGTAGCCGGGGCGTTTTTCAGCCCAAAAGGCATTCTAGTAAATTCGTAGTGTCCGGAGACACTCGAGTTTGTATTTATAGTGAATCCCGTCTTCGGGGCGTCTTTCGAACTCATTCTAACCTGGTGAAACCCACTAGACAAGTCGAGGGTGCTAAAATATTTACAATGTCCTAACTGATCTAAAATATCTGTGATGAGAGGTAGCGGATAACTTTCTGATACAGTAACGTCATTTAACTTACGATAATCTATTACTATTCGCCACTTCTTTTTACCTGAAGCGTCCATCTTCTTAGGGACGACCCACACAGGAGCACTCCAAGGTGAAACAGAAGGACGTATGATATTTTGGTCAAGCATTTTACGAATCTGTGAATCTACCTCTTCCTTATGACATTCTGGGAAACGATATGATTTTACGTGAATAGGAGGCGCGTCTCCTGAATCTATATTATGTTCGATCGCGCTTGTAAATGTAAGGGGTTCACCTTCCATATGAAAAATATCTGTGTATTGAGAGCAACATTCCAAAAGACTTTCTTTTTCTTCTTGATTTAAATGTGAGCAGCGAATAAGATCAAGGACTTTTTGGACTCTATCGGAACTAGAATAAGAAATAGAATTTACAGTTTGAGACGGAATATTACACGAAGAATTTTCTTGTTCAAAAGGGCTTAATTCCACGGAATAATCTTTAATTTCGATAGCTGAGTCGGTAGTATTTAAAATTGAAATATTAAATCTTTTATTTGATTTTATCGTGACAATACTATTAGCAAAATAAACACCATCTTTTAAAGTATGGTCTAATAATAAACCTTGATTGTTCGGATAACGCTCAGGTGTGTAATTAGATACCGCGCACTCGATGACGGCTTCGGAACGAGCTGGAATTATATAAGTTGGTTGGACATAGTTCATATCCATGGTTTGCCCGCAGATATTAATTGTTTTAGAATCGTAATTAATATTGGCCTTAAAATGACCGAGAAAATCACTACCGATTATTCCGTCATATTCTAAACTTACATCATCATTAAATATATGAAATTTATAATTATAAATAATATTAGATAAGTAGAAATTAATTTGAGATGTACCTAGAGACTCAGAGCATTGCTCGATATTATTTATACCTTTTATTTTAATGATTTCGCGAGACAAACTGTATTTATTATTTAAACTAGATTTTTTAATTAGACTTATACTTGCGCCCGTATCAATGAGAAAACGTAGATGACGGACAGAAAATTCAGTTTTTAATTCTATATGAGGCAATGATATTTTTGTTGTAAATGATTTTATTTCGTAAATTGGAGTTTGAGATTGGACTTGATTTTCGTTATGAGATTGGACACTTATTTGGGACTGGTTACCCGCGGCTCTGTCCATTGACTTTTGATTTTGGACACATATTTGGGGCTGGTTACCCGTGTCTTGGTCCATTGAAAAATGATTTTGGACACTACTTTGGGGCTGGTTACCCGTGTCTTGGTCCATTGAAAAATGATTTTGGACTCTACTTTGGGGCTGGTTACCCGTGTCTTGGTCCATTGATTTTGTATTAAAACGAGGAAATTTATTATTAGATTTAGAATGAATTTGCAATGTGCCTGAATTAATCGGAAAACGGCGGCACTTTTTCGTAATCCGATCATTTAGTTTAAAGCATTGTCGCCGACATTTTCACAAGAAATTTCATAAGGTGTCGGTGACGGTAGCGACGGCGGCTCGTATGTAATATGATGCGCGTTCGCGGACTTATTGTAATTATTAGAATGATTATTATACGAATTACGATTGTCATTATTATATTTCCGTCTATAACAATCTTTAATGTCATGACCGTCTTTTTTACAATATCTACAAAAAGCTGGAGAATTGGATTGATTATTGTTATTCATATTAAATGACCTTTGACCTTGAAATTTTGAAAAATCTCGAGGCGGATAAGAACGCCTATCTTTATAATTACATTCAGATTCTGTGTGTCCTGTCTTTCCGCAGGTTTTACACTTAGATTTTGTAATATTAGTTTTATATAAAAGATTTTGAATTTTCTCTTCTTCTAGAGCGATATTAATAGCGTCATTTAGATTTTTAGGACTTCTACATCTAACATTATTACTTAAACGTGAATGTAACCCTAAGGAAAATGAAAATAGTGCTAAATCCTCTGTCATAGCGATGCGACCAGACATATCTTTTTTTAGAGAATCGGAATTATATATTTCGGACTGTAAATCAGTAAGGCAACTTTCAATACGCAGGGCAAATTGTGCAACAGGTTCATTTAATTGCTGCTTACATGACTGTAGATCTAGTAATAAATGATTATAGTGTTTTCTTTCACCGAAATTTTGTTTAAGGAAACATTTTAATTGATTAAAATCGTCAAAAACTTTATTTGAACAGGCAATTTGGGCCTTGCCTTCTAGACGCGATAAGATATATTTTTCTAATAAATTTTTCTGAGATGGCGATGCTAAATCTAATGCATTTTGGCAATTAGTAAGAAAAGCGGTAAGAGTTTCACGATCTCCTTTATAGGGATTAATAAAATTACATAATACATTGATAGGGAATTGTTCGCTTAGTGAGACTTCTGCCTTTTTATCGACCGACATTTTAAAATTAGTTTAAAGAATTAATAGATTATTTTATTTCTAAATTAGTATATTGATAATTAGGTATAATATTGTTAATTTAAGGATAAGAGATTGGTAAGGAATTTAGTAAGTATATTGAACGACACTAATTATGAAATATAGCTGAAATGTAGCAATAACAAATAATGATATGTTTTACTCACAGGGACAGGAACACTAGGAACTTGAACGGCATAGCAGCACGGCGAGCGACAGCAGGCAGCGGCGGCGCGTTTCCAAACGCAACCAACGTCAGGGACAACGAGAGCGACAGCAGAACGGCAGCACGACGACCGGGACGGCGGCGAAACAGCAGCAGGAACAATGTCAGGAACGATGGCAGGAACGGCGGCGGTACGGATTTATCGCGCGCGAGATGTCGGGGTGCAGGAGTACAGAACTGGTCTGCAGGCTTACGACGCAAGGCTTATTGTCGAGACACAGTGTACTTGAGTTTTCACGAAGTGGATAATGCACAATCACACTCCGGAGACGAATTGGTTCATAGATTTTCTACTCACTCAGTTCTCTTTTCACTTTTCAGTTCAGTTTTCGCGAACCGTTAAGGAATACCAGCGGAACGACGGATTTAAGAAATGCTGATATCCCACTTCTGACACCACTGTTACTTGGCGGATTCGGAGAGACTTTTTAAAAAAAATAAACTTTTATTTAAACTGGAATTATTTTATTCAAAAAACTTAATATTTAACTTAAAAGAAAACCTGCACCCGACGAAGGTCCAATTCGATCTGACGAAAAACTCCGCAAAATGAAATAAAGAAATAGCAAAAGTTTCCAATTGCAATTCTATGAAATGCAAGTGAAAACTAAGCGTTTTTAATATACATATCATCCCATTCGACTTTCGATATAACAGTTCCAAGAAGTAGTGCCATCGTACGGCGGCACCTTTACTCTTGGCCCTTGTGCCACTCCAGTGGTTCCACTAGACACTGTAACTCCCGTAGTTTCAAGGCGCACTACTCTCTTCTGCAGTTCAGTGAATCCGGTTTTCAAATTTTCCACAACCGACTCTAACCCGGTAACTCGTTCTTTCATTACGTCGACATCTTTACGAAGCTTAGTCACCGTGTCACTGACATCCTTTATTGCCAATAGCGCTTTTTCTTGGAGGTCTTTTTGTTGCTCTTGTGATTCCCGAATCGCTCTGATTTCCGCCTTCTGAAATTCCTGCAAAGCGCCGAGCTTGCAGTCTTGTGATTCTTGCAAAGCGCCGAGCTTGCGGTCTTGTGATTCTTGCAAAGCGCCGAGCTTGCGGTCTTGGGCATCTTGCAAAGCCTGAATTAACTCAATTATGATTTCCAATTGAGGAGCCATTTGAGGGGCCGTAGAAACTACGGGCGTGGCAGAATGGATGTAGCTAGTCGACGGGGTCTGAGTTGGCGGGGCCCAGTGGGCGGGGCCAGTGGGCGTGGCCTGAGTGGGCGTGACCTGGTGGGCGGAGCCAGTGGGCGTGGCCACGCCCAAAGTGGGCGGGGCCTGAGGGGTGTGGTCAGTGGGCGGGGCCTGAGGGGTGTGGTCAGTGGGCGGGGCCTGGTGGGCGGGGCCAGTGGGTGGGGCCTGCCCCACAGCGGGTGGAGCTTGGTCCCCAGTGGCTGTGGCCTCTGCAGCTCGCCGCGCCCTTGTCCTGACACTTCCCCTGAAGTCCTCTCTCGAAGTCAATGGCATCTCCAAATCTCACTTCCGACACCAGTTGTTACGTGCTAGGGTTCGGTGATTCGGAGAGAAAGACCTGGTGACTCTCTTGAAGACTTTATTCACAAACACTAGCTCACACAAATCACTAAGTCCAAACACTAAGCACTAGATCCAAATCACTGAGCACTATCACTGTCCTAGGTCGTAGCCGAGTCACTATCACAATCACAATCACTCACTATTGATCACTTGTTTTCGCTCCGAAGTCGCCTCGAAGATAGCTCAGATAAAACTGAATTGACTGGCCGTCTACCTGCGCCTATTTATATTGGCGAATCGAGCCCTAGACTGTACGAGAACATTCGCATAAACACGTAAACAAAACTTGTTTACTTGAATCACTTGTTTACGTAAACATGTGTGGAATGTTCGAGCATGTACACCTTACGCCATCTTGTGTCGATTAGGGGATTCGTTTGCGTTTTCTCTACATGTTGCGCTAGCTTGACGCTAGATGGCACTACGTGTCCTTTTTCGTAACAGTATTGTCCGATCGAGTTATTTTACCTGCGTTTCTATAAGAAATAAATAATATGCAACTTTGACAGATTTTGTAATTCAAATTAAGTATCATATATTTTATTTGGCAGTAAAAAGGGGACGATTGAAAAGTAGATACACATTTTCGGTTGGGGTGATTTTTGAAGTGAAAACTTCTTTAGCGGCGTTGAGCACTTTTGTGGGATGGGTAAAAACTGTGAAACTCGCGTCAGATTCTCGTGCTGATCGAAAAACCTTGGAAAAACCGTAAGACGGTTGGAGAGTAGTGTTTTGTGTTGAACTCGAACTTGAATTGATTATAAGGGTTTCGATTAAATAAAATAATCGATTTTTTAATAATCGATTTTCATAAAAAATGGGTTAAAAAAATGCACCACGTTAATAATCAAGTTTTCACTTCTGCCGGCACTCCCGGAGTGCAACCCGTCTTTTTTTCAATCGTCGGATATGTTATAACATGAGGTTCTTATAACAGTAAATAATATACATATTTTAAAGTTACTTACTTGTTATTCAGGTAAAAACTATCTGACAAATCAGCTCTTACATTAATAGAAATGCAAATATAAAGTTGAATGTAAACGACAAACATAGTATATTATTTATTCCTTAATTAAATACATATCATAATACCCTTACACCCCCATTACATTTTTAGATTAGTTTTATGTTCTTGTTAAATACCGATAGGCATCTCGATAAATTTGATTCAAGCCCTAGCGTATATGTAAACAATTTTAATGAAAAAAATTTCTTTAAAAATTGTGTAATTTAAGAACAATAGTACCTTTAGTTATGCAAAATATGAAAGTAAATGGGAGGATTAACAATATTTTATTTGAAATAGAGAAATATAGACAGAATATAGCTAAAATAAACACATCGTAGCAATTAGGACATGAAGATTAATTACCTGTGAAATGTATATTTTTCAGGATTACTCCTATGATTTACACTGCAATCACTCACAGAACAAGTTACCATTGTTATATGTAATAGTATTTGTCGAAAATAATAAAGGATTTCAACAATAAATTGCAAATACCGAAAGGGCATAAAAACGGGTGACGACTTGGTGACGACCTGTCAAATGAAAGTGGTTAAAGTTTTCATAAGACTGCCTCTCTCTTTTCTTCTTGTTATAATTCCATAAAGGATTTTCTTCTCTCTCGGACTCTTTGTTAGTCTTTAGCATCATACGTTTATGGCACAGACATCCTAGAACTGCATGTTGTGCCTTTTACACAGTTTAAGGCATAGATATAGAATATACTGACGTATATATCACCTGACAACCCGAAAATGCGTGACGATTTTTGATCTGTCAATGTGTGCGTGTGCTAGTGATGTATCTTTTACTATCGATAGTATAGTTCGTTCGAGTTATTTTACCTGCGTTTATATGAGAAATAAATAATATGCAACTTTGACAGATTTTGTAATTCAAATTAGGTAGACTCCGCGCACGATAACTTTGCGCGCAGCTGAACGAAACTTTTCGTCGGGCCGCCATAATTACATAATAATCGATACGTCTATTCCTATACACAATTTAAATTAATATTTATAAGGATATTAAAGTAAAACTACCAATAAAATATCATTGGGATTATAGGCCTGAAGATAGTGACACAAAATTCTTGGTGATTTGTGCCAGTATGGCGGTTTTACAGGGGTATAATTACGTAAAGGCAAAAAGGAAAATGATGGTCATAGCGCTCGCACTGGCAGCCCAAACGCGTGAGCGTTAATCGAACGTGTCGGATAAATAACGAGTGTTGAACGATTTGTTCCTTAAAAATGCTTGTATTTTCAGATAGTCGAAAAAAAATAAGTAGGCGTAAGCGTAATGCCATATTTGTTGGGTGCGGCTTACAGCCCGCCATACCGACGCGAATACGTTAATTTTAATAAAAAAATTGAACCATTTGTACCAGGCAATAAGTACTTCAAGTATGGCAGCACTTTTTCCCCCTACTAGAAGTATGGGAAAAATAATAACAGTCATATATTGTCAAATACTTTCCAAAAATATAAATGCCATACTGGCACAAATCGTTTGGCGAAAAAAAAAACTTACGCCTTTGCAGTAGTATGGCGGCCATTGGGAGCTGTCGGAAAAGTATGGCAAGGTGATTTTCGTGAATGGCTACTCGACGATGATTAGCTATGCAAAAATTAGCCTGGTACAAATGGTTCAATTTTTTTATTAAAATTAACGTATTCGCGTCGGTATGGCGGGCTGTAAGCCGCACCCGACAAGTATGGCATTACGCTTTCGCCTACTTATTTTTTTTTTGACTATCTGAAAATACAAGCATTTTTGTGGAACAAATCGTTCGACACTCGTTATTTATCCGACACGTTCGATTAACGCCCACGCGTTTGGGCTGCCAGTGCGAGCGCTATGACCATCATTTTCCTTTTTGCCTTTACGTAATTATACCCCTGTAAAACCGCCATACTGGCACAAATCACCAAGAATTTTGTATCAATATCTCCAGGCCTATTACCTATTTTTTAATGAATCCCTACGCTGTCGCGCGCAGAGTTATCGTGCGCGCACTCTATTATATATTTTATTTGACAGAAAAAAGGTGACGATTGAAAAGTAGATATACACAATATTTTCGTTTGGGGTGATTTTTCAATCGTCGGATATGTTATAACATTAATAGAAATGCAAATATAAAATTGAAAGTAAACGACACACATAGTATATTATTTATTCTTAAATTAAATACATATCATAATACCCTTATTACATTTTTAGATTAGTTTTATGTTAATGTTAAATATCGATAAGCATATCGATAAATTTTTTTCAAGCCCTAGCGTATATGTAAACAATTTTGATGAAAAATGTTTCTTCAAAAATTGTGTAATTTAAGAATAATAGTACCTTTAGTTACGCAAAATATGAAAGTAAAAGGAAGGATTGACAATATTTTATTTGAAATAGAGAACTAAAGACAGAATATAGCGAAAACCTGTGAAATGTATATTTTTCAGGATTACTCCTATGATTTACACTGCAATCACTCACAGAACAAGTTACCATTGTTATATGTAATAGTATTTGTCGAAAATAATAAAGGATTTAAACAATAAATTGCAAATACCGAAAGGGCATAAAAACGGGTGACGACTTGGTGACGACCTGTCAAATGAAAGTGGTTAAAGTTTTCATTAGACTGCCCCTCTCTTTTCATCTTGTTATAATTCCATAAAGGATTTTCTTCTCTCTCGCACTCTTTGTTGGTCTTCAGCATCATACGTTTATGGTTTTAGGTAGTAACTTCAATTTTTTGCGCGTCCATAGAGTAAAAAAATCGGGCATTATGACCTAAATGATGCTAGCGTAGCGTAGGTGGAGAGGTCAGCACGGTCAACGGATGTGGATCCGATCGAGAACGTGTGGCACATCAATGGGTGAGCGGTACGAATTAAAACTCCAGCTCCAAAATGTGTTCAGGAGCTCGAGTTGGCGCTACTGGAGGAGTAGAAGAATATCCCACTGGAAATGATTGACAATCAAAATGCAAACATGTAATGGCGTATCCAGACTCTCTTCAGATCCATAGAAGGCATTACACGCTGTTAACATGGCATTTCTTAAGTAAAAATGAAGAATTTAACTTAAAAACTTACTACTGAAATTTCAAAGATTTTTCTTAATTTTAGATTTTTGCAGATTTTTTTTAATTTTTTTTTTATGCCCTAAATTTATATAAGTTTTATTTTTTAATCATCAATTATTAAATTAATAAATAAATATATAAAAAACAGCGATTAATTTAAAAAAAAATTAAATTTTATTATGTTCCGCTAATTTTGCCGGTGTGTATATATGCCCTGATAAGACTGATTGATTCGTAAACGTCTTGTTACATATTAATATACCACTTATTTCTCAGTTCCACCATTTTATAGATTTTTATGTTCCTTTCAGTGCCAATTATGGACTGATTAATTGTATAATGTAAGTGCTTAGTATTCCTAATTCACTTAAAAATGGTATTTTTTAAAATATAGTACTAGGTAATTACAGTTTTAAGCATCATTTTAAAATAACGATGTTAACGTACTCAGATAAGATAATGATTGTTAGTTTTTTTTATGCACAAATGCAGATTTTTTAATAAATTTTTAGCTTAAGAACGAAGTTCAAATGAAAAACGCATCCTTTTTAACCGACTTCCAAAAAACGAGGAGGTTATATGTTCGGCTGTGGATATTTTTTATTTTTTTTATTTTTTTTTTTATTTTTGTATGTTCAACGATTACTCCGCCGTTTGTGAACCGATTTTCGAAATTTTTGCTTTGTTGTATTTGGTTTTACTCCAATTTGGTACCATGTTCACAAAGTGGTGACCTGATGATGGGATCCAGGAGTAATCGAGGGAACTCCTCGAAATTTATATGCAAACATATGGTGATTTTGGTTTTATGTGAAGTGTACTAATAATATGCTACCAAAAAGTCAAATATTGGGTCAAGGTATACCATGGTTTCGAAGATGCTGAGAGAACTCCTGACTCCTTATAGATACACGTTTGGGAGTTTCGGCGTTGTTTTAAGAACAGAAAGCATATGCTACTATGCAACTCATATTCATCATCATAATCATCATCATCATCATCATCATCGTCTTCATCATTACCACGTCGTGTTAAGGTCACCAATGTCTCATGGCACAGAATAGATAATAGTACAAGGCATAGGTGTGGATATACTAATAATAATAATAATTTTATACTGTTTAACAACACTTTGTTTAAATATACACGGCGGTCAGTGCCACGGAGGCGACGGTATCGCGGCGCCGCCGCGCGGCGCGTGGCGGAAGACAACAGATCGAATATACTTTACTACTTTATATACAGATCGAATACTTTACTAACTACTTTATAAAATTTTAATAGACAAAATATAGAATTAAAATCAAGTTATTTTAATAAAAAGAGCATTTAAACAAAACAAAGTCAATAAGTGTCTTTTTAATTAGTTATACTTATTAATCGATAGATGGAGCCCTAAGTATCGATTTGAATGGATTTGAAATTGAATTCTTGATTACAAGAACAGCTGTCAATAATTATATAATATTATATTATATTACTAGCTGTCCCGGCAAACGTTGTTTTGCCATATAAATAATTTTTGGTATGAAAAATAGATGTTGGCCGATTCTCAGACCAATATCCTCACAATATGCTCACACAATTTCATGAGAATCGGTCAAGCCGTTTCCGAGGAGTATGGCAACGAAAACTGTGACACGAGAATTTTATATATTAGATGAGTAGCTACGCTACATCCTATGCAAGTTTATACAATTTTTTATCTGATAGATCCTTCGATCTTGGAAAAACGAGACACAATAGCCTTTCTATTGTTATCGCAATCGCCGGTGACCGCTTGGGGTTTGAAATATTAATATTGTTAAATTACTTAGCACAATATGTTGACTTCACTGATAATATATTATTTTGTGAGTGTGAACTGTGACTCTTAACAAATTGTAATAAGATATGTAAAATATACGCGAAGGTTTACCTACAAGTGTAACTAAAAAGAGTGAAATTATTATTATTTTTAACAAAAAATTAAAACCGTCTTCCAAGGTAAAAACAATATTAACATTAATATGAACTAAAAAGTATTAAATAATTTTTGCTATCTAATAGTGCCTTTTTCCGAATTCGGCTAAACCTCAACTATTTCTGTACTCAATCTTCATAATTTTGAAGTCGGTGCCAGTTCCAAAAGTTTCAAATATTCTGTCAGAGGACTGAAGATTCAGCTATCTGGTACCGACTTCAAAATAATGAAGATTGAGTACAGAAATAGTTGAGGTTTAGCCGAATTCGGAAAAAGGCACTATTAGATAGCAAAAATTATTTAATACTTTTTAGTTCATATTAATGTTAATATTGTTTTTACCTTGGAAGACGGTTTTAATTTTTTGTTAAAAATAATAATAATTGATTATTATAAATAAAATTTTCTTATTTAAATTATTATGTTGTTTCATTTGTATGCACTACTGCTATTATGTCCCAGAACACAAAACTAACTAAAGTGCAGTAATGCACCTTTTTTACTGCGTTTTAATATGTAATTCTCTTTTTTTTTCTGTGCAGTAAAGGGGCCCCAAAAATATTATTAATGCCTGTAAAAAAATATTCATGGGGTTTTCAGGGCATTAATTACGTCTTGGATTAAGTTTACGTTATTCCCTATGAGTTAAAGTCGACAAAGAACAAAACAAATACATTTTAATATATATTTTTACATTTTTAAACTTTAAATTTAATTTTTTTTCTCCGAACCATGATTTTACTTACTGCGCTTTAGTGATTGCACGGCAGTGTAGCTGTGGTGCAAAATCTTACTTTTTGGTAGCTGAAAAAAGGTAGCTAAGGTAAAGCTAAGCTAAGAAAATGCATCACAAAAAACTAAAATATCCACAGCCGAACAAATAGGTACCTAACCTTCACCTTTTGAAGTCAGTAAAGTCGAATATATTTGAGATTATAATTATTTATTTTTAAAATTTGTGTATCGGCACTGAAACATAGCGCTTTACGCATTATCACCGGCTCCCATTTTGAGTGCCAGCGCCGGCTGCCGTTGTTTTATATCTCGGCTGCCGGCAGTGTACTTACCGCCGCGCCGGTTCCCGTTCTGATATTTTTGGGAGCCAGCGCCGGCAGCGGAGGCACTCCCTAAACAAAATAAATACTGACGTCTGACAGCCATATTCAGAAAAAAAAGAAAATAAGAAGAAGGAGAAAAAGATATGTAAAAATAATGATATTGCGCACTGATTATATTCTCTTTGCAATTGAACACGAAATTATAATATATTATAAACAATTTGCAAATAATACTAAAGAAAAAAACATACAGTATGGAAATTGTTTTTTGTGCCACGTAACTTCCCTAGAACCAGGGCTCAGTTTTCAAGGTCTCATCACGAAAATATTTCAAAATGTTTAAGAAAACTTGTTGCTGTTTATGCTTATCTACAAATAAAAGAACTGTTAACATTTATAGAACGGATCTGCTTTGCTTTTATGAGCAACTGGCAGATTATAAGGTACGTAAACAAATGCTAATGCTCGTAACCTGATAATCTACTAGGTACATAATATAATAATCTGTGGTGCTAATGAACGAATAAATGTTTTCTGAGGCTCCGATCCTCCCGGTCCTAGATGTTGGCCAAAGCATAAGGCTTGCGCGAAGTTTCATTATCTAGAAATCGAGTAACAAAATTAAAAGAACCCCATTATCTGATCTCCCAGACTTAATATAAAAAGCTTGGAAATAGTTTTACAGACATAAAGGCGGTCGGTTTTTATCCGTGTGTGACACTGGTGAAACTACAGAATATATTTTCTATAACTATACTAATAATAACTAACTATAAAAACATATTTTCTATGTCACTCATACTTTGATTTGTGTTTTTTTTAATAATAGGTTAGGTGCAGCGAGTGCTGGATGTGTTACATCTGCCAGACGAGACTGCAGCAGTGTCACCGGCTGCAGCAGTTGGCCATACAGACACGGGGCCTTGTTGATGGTCTCTGCCAGAATAAGGTACTTCAGAAGTGAAACCGTAACATAATAGTTAAAGGGAACTCTAATACTAACACTTTGTTGTATGTATCCAGGCTAAGTACTGCTTGCACATAAAATTTGTGAAAATGTAGCTGTCTAGCAGCTTTAATTTAGTACTTTTGTTGCATGTCTCTCGTAATATAAATAAAATTAATATTTCAGAAAGGCTCCTAGATATAACAAATTTTGTATTTTTTCCCTTCCTATGGTTCCGTTCCCAAAAGTTAAAAAAGGGACCCTATTCTGTCTGTCAGTTCTGATCACATATTGTGTATATCTTTTGCCACTATAACAACGAATACTGAAAGCAAAATAAAATCAATATTTAAGGGGGCTCCCATACCATACAACAATCATCATTTTTTGGAAGTTTATGCTCGTAGTCAATAATGGCAACAGGTAGGCACTTGAAATATACACAAAATCTCAATTATATTTAAATCTGTCATTTCAAAAACCTTATAAGTTGCATTATTTTGAAAATGCCTTTTTTTACTGGAAATGGTTCCTTACAGTTACGTTCTGGGTAAAAACCACGCAAGTAAATAAGTACATTCCTTCCCATTAATATATAATTCCATGAAAAAGATGTTCATTGATTAAAACACATTAGTCAAGTGACTTATAAGTCATAAGATAAATACATAGATGATTTAAAGCAAGTTCAGCCTGCCTAGCATACACCAACGAGATATCTCATCGTGTTGTGGTCGAATAGCACGTCAGCCACGACACGAATTTTGCTATGTGGTATTTCTGTGATTAACTTTCCGTCGAACGAATTTCGCGTCGTGGCCGTTTTCACTATGACCACAACGCATTGTGAGCCATTTTTTCTCTCACTGAGCGTTTTCGGTCTTTGAGCGTAACATAATATGTTAAGGGTTTTCCAATAGGGACTTGACAATTTTGAATTTAGTTTGTGGATACAGTGTCAAACGGAACGCGATCGCGTCAGTTATGTACGAAAATCTAATTCTCAAATAATTGGTGTTTTTTCTCCTAAAAACTTTAAAAATAGTGTTTATTACTTAAATAACACGTAAATAATTGTGATTAATAAGAATTACACAAAAAACATTGGTTTTAAAGTGCAACTCGAAAGTGAATAGTGACTAACCTCAAAATCTTGTGAAAACTTGATATTCACAATAACAAAACTAAACAAATAGTGCTCTTTCGCTATGTATACCGTTAAGAAATACGAAAACGGTTAAAATTATACGAAATTGCAGCCACAATGGGGAACGAAAAACAGCTTTCCTCTGAAACGCCGAAACAACAATCAAACAAACCTTTAGTGCAACAAGTGTTTCATAAAGCACTATTTAACAATGCTCGACCTCGAAGTAATTCAGAGGGCGAACCCATACGACCGGCAGTACAAGAGACCGCCACGGAACAAGCCATACCCCAAGCCCAACCGTCAAATTCACTCGCAACTAGTCAGGTCCCTTGGCAAAAAGTACCAGACAGCAATAACAAAAGAAACCGCTCGCCTGAGCACATCCTAAGTGTCAACAAATTACCAAAAAGGCATGAAGCCAGACAACAAATGTTCAATAACAACAGACAGAACATAGAACCTCAGATGTTATTCAAACTAACAATAGCTTTTCATTGCTCAACTGTGATGAATTATGTGAAAGTAGCATAAATGCATCGGACGAAACAAACAAAAAACCAAAAAAAGTCTCTAAGCCACCGCCAATAGTATTATATGGCATATTGAATCTACAAAATCTTACTGAATTCCTCAATGAAGTGGTGCAAAAAGATAATTATACCTTTAAGATAGTTTCAAAAGATCAACTCATAATCTCAAGCAAGTCAGTCGAAACCTATAAATCTTTGATCTCACATATTAGGAATAAGGGCCTAATTGGACATACTTTTACTAGAAAAGAAGAAAGATGTCAGAAAATAGTAATTAAAAATCTACATCACACTACCCCCACAGAAACCATAAGAGAAGCAATAGAGGTAACCGGTAACAAGGTGAGAGGTGAGATTGTCAATGCCCGTAAACCAGGTACAAAAGAACCATTTAATGTTTTCTTTGTAAATCTTGAGCCACATGAGAATAATAAATTTGTCAAAAATATTGAATACATTTTCCATCAGAGAGTCAAGATAGAGGACCCTAGGAAAAGTAAAACCGTTGTGCAGTGTACAAGATGCCAACAATATGGCCACACAAAAAATAATTGTCTGAGGCCATATAGGTGTGTCAAATGTGCGGGCCCACATCGCACTACAGACTGTGACAAAGATAAAAATACCCCAGCCACTTGTGTACTTTGTGAAGGCAGTCACCCAGCAAATTACAAAGGATGCCAAGTGTATCAGGAGATCCAAGCTAGAAAAAATAAACAAAATTTACATAATAAGCAGCGTAACAGCACAGTTCCGTCTAATGTATCCAATATGCAATCAAACACAATTTCCAAACCAAACACTGTGTCAAATACACCCAGTAGTCAACCAACCAAGAGTATATCTCATAAGCCTGTAGAATGTACAGGACAAATGCAACCACAAACAAGCGTGCCCTTATATAATGAAATTGTACGGGGCCAGGTAAAAGACTTACATCCTTCTTTGAATAGTGAAAAACGTTCACAGCCAAACCTTTCCTATCAAAACAGACAGGAAAAAAATAAAGATGGTGATAAAGACTACCTTACCCAAATAAACAACTGTTTGCTAGAAACCATCAACAAACAAGCCGAAAAGCTAGACATACTCATCCAGCAAATGGGAACACTTATTAACCTTATAACAATGCTTATAAACAAGTCAAAATGACAAGTTTAAGGATAGCAGCGTGGAATATTAATGGATTGACTCCCAATAAAGATGAATTAAAAATCTTCATGGAAATTAACAAAATTGATATAATGCTTGTATCTGAAACACACTTAAATAATAGAAAAACTTTTAAACTAAACAACTACTGCGTTTACTATACAAACCACCCAGATGGCACCTCGCATGGTGGTACTGCTGTCTTAATAAAGAACAACTTGAAACATCACATACATAGTGAATTCCAAGAAGATTATCTACAAGCTACAACCATCACAGTCCAAGGTAAAGAAGGATCACTCAATGTAAGTGCAGTCTATGCTCCACCAAGATTTACAATTACAGAAGACATGTTTAAATCCTACTTTAGAACACTTGGAAACAAATATATATGTGGTGGAGATTGGAATAGCAAGCACATACACTGGGGTTCCAGATTAATAACAACCAGGGGTCGTGAGCTAAAAAAGTGTCTAGATTCTCTGAAATTATCAACACTATCTACAGGAGAGCCTACCTATTGGCCTACAGACACAAATAAGGTACCAGACCTTTTGGACTTCTTTGTAATTAAAGGCTTATCTAATAGCTATTTTGATATAGAAAATTGTGCCGATACAACATCTGATCATACCCCAATTATAGCAAATATTAGTTCAACAGTCATATACAGGCAGCAAGATACAACATTATACAATAAAAAAACAGATTGGACTGCATTCCGTGAAATTTTAGAATCAGAAATAAATCTCAGAATCAGACTTAAAACCATAGAAAACATTGACAATGCCACATTCATTATCACTAACAAAATACAAGAAGCTGCATGGCGCTCTACACCTACCCTCAAAACGACAGAAAAGGGATTAAATATACCACTTCAGATTCGAGAGACAATCTTGAAAAAAAGGAGGCTCAGAAGACAATATCAACTCTATAGAAAGTCTGCAGATAAAAGGCAATGGAACAGGGTTGCTCGTGAACTTAAAGAAATGATAAAAGAGCATGAGAATTTTACATTTCAGCAACAGCTGTCCTCACTCTCTGCAACAAAGCAGGATAACTATTCCCTGTGGAAAATGACAAAAAAATTTAGAAGACCACAACAATCAGTTCCACCGCTTAAAACACAAGCAGGAAACTGGGCAAGAAAACCAATCGAAAAAGCTGAATGCTTTGCAGAACACCTAAGCAAAGTATTTGAATCAAATACCTCAAGTATGATGGAGTTTGAGGAGGAAGTAAACAATGTATTAAATAGTGACCAACAGCTGTCACTACCAATTAAATCTGTAACTCCCAAAGAATTGGCAGCCGAAATAAAAAGACTGGGAAGAAGGAAAGCCCCTGGATTTGACATGATAACAGGAGAAGTATTAAAAAATTTACCAAAAAAAGCAGTAGTATTTTTAACAATACTTTTCAATGCTATACTAAGATTGCATTACTTTCCAAAATTATGGAAAATATCGCAGATTACCATGCTACCTAAGCCAGGAAAACCACCAACGGATCGTAGCTCCTATCGACCAATAAGTCTGCTGCCAGTTATTTCAAAGCTATTTGAAAAGCTTTTACTTAGAAGGCTTAAACCAATTTTGGATGAAGAAAATATAATTCCTGACCATCAATTTGGGTTTAGACAGCATCACTCAACAGTAGAGCAAGTCCATCGTGTAGTAAGAAAAATAAGACAGTCCTTGGAGAAAAAAGAGTACTGTGCTGCTGTATTCCTTGATATACAACAAGCTTTTGATAGAGTCTGGCACAAAGGCCTTCTATTCAAAATCAAAAACAAGTTACCTAACTCTTACTATATGTTATTCAAATCCTATCTCGAAGACAGAAAATTCCAAGTTAAATTTGATGACGAAGTATCAAACCTGTATGATATAAAGGCTTCCGTACCACAGGGCTCGGTCCTCGGCCCAATACTGTATTCCATATTTACAGCAGACTTGCCAAATAGCAGAAATGTAGTCACAGCAACATACGCTGATGACACTGCCTGCCTTGCTAGTGACGAAAATCCGACCACAGCATCACAAAAACTGCAGGAACACCTAAACAAAGTAGATAAGTGGCTTGAGCAGTGGAGGATTAAGCCAAGTGTCAATAAATCTGTGCAAATCACTTTTACACTGCGAAAAGGCGACTGCCCATCAGTCACTCTACGAGGAGAAAAATTACGACCAGAAAATAGTGTGAAATACTTAGGGATGCATATTGATAGAAGACTAACCTGGGCTAAACATATTAAAACAAAGAGGCAACAGGCAGATATGGAGTTCAAAAAATTGTACTGGCTTATTGGACGACAATCGCCTCTAACATTAGACAATAAACTTCTTGTATACAAAGCCATCATCAAGCCAATATGGACATATGGCATCCAACTGTGGGGCACTGCAAGCAAAAGTAATCTGGCCATATTACAACGTTTCCAGAATAAATGTCTGAAAACAATAGCTAATGCACCTTGGTTCATAACAAACTCTGAGATACATGATTATTTAAATATTACCACCATTAATGAAGAGGTATCTAAATACATACAAACATACAAGAAAAGATTAGAAAGTCACACCAATGAACTTGCTAGGGACCTGCTAAGGGATCACGATATAAGAAGACTGAAACGTCTGCATATACTAGACCAAAGAGAATGAAAATTATTCTAAAGTAATAAGGAGCTGAGTGTTCAGTGGAACACCTCTCATAAAAGTGACTAGCAATGAACACACCATCTGATAATGGCTAGTGAGAGCCGATAGCAGATATATATATTAAAAAAAAAAAAAAAAAGTTTGTGGATACATATTTTCACTTATAGCGTTTTCGGCATCCGAACTGCCCCGGGGCAGGGTGGGACCACAGGATACGGATACGTCTGAAGTTTAAATTAAGAACATAAACTACGTATTGCATAGTACTAGTGCAATACGTAGTTTATGTTCTTAATTTAAACTTTGTCTGTTTCTGTATCCTGTCGGCCCACCCTGCCCCGGGGCAGTTCGGATGCCGAAAACGATATTAACATCGAACTGTTACCAGCTGTTACTGTCATTTTACTCATTAGACATAACATTTTTATCATAGTGAAGTACACGAACGTCTGCAAATCTTAAAATTTTACTACAGAAATTCGGAGTCGGTGGCCGCTACTTTAAGAGCGTTAACTCCGATTTTCGATCGCAATTCTCGCCCTAGCAGACAGACAGATTGGCCATGATTATGGATTATTTTGACCCGAATTAGAAGATATGGACTTGAACAGCATCAGGTTTCAATAGGACGGCACCACAAGCCACACATCACACGTTACAATCGATTTATTTAAGAGCAAGTTTGATGAGCGTGTTATCTCAAAATATGGACCAGTCGATTTAACACCTCTAGATTTTTTCTCTGGGGGTGCGTCAAATCGTTGGATAAACCGAACCGTTGGAAGAGCTCAGAGCCAAAATTAAACGTGAAATAGCTGAAATGTGTGGGAAAGTGATAGAAAATTGTGTTCAAGGAATCATCGCTCCTAACGGGCATGCGGTGACCATATAAGCGAAGTCGAGTTCCATTAAAAATGGTTTTATTGTGCTTCAATTCGATACTAAATTTTTTTAAATATCTCAATGGTTTTAATTTTATTTTGAAAACAGTTGTCAAGTCCTTATTGGAAAACCCCTTATATTTTTATTTGTAGATACTCATAAAACATAATATTATATTCTATGATTTATAGACTGATATTGACATTGGAGCAATTGGATCTTTGTTAGAACTATCGATCTATAAGAAGAAAAATATTTCTACAATAATATATCCTACCGCAGATAATATAAAAGAGGAGCCGGACATAAAGACTGAACAATACGATGAAGGCGGTAATGTATACTATACTGTACTTTATGTATTCATATTCCAGATGGGCTACATTTAGTGTTCTGTTTGCCACGTAACTGCTCTAACCCTTTTAACTTTGTGAAATTTAGTATAATGTATTTTATAATTATTATAATCTACTAATCAATAATTGTTTATTGATCAGTTTTTAAGTTTGTAGTCTTAATTTTTTTGTTATAGAAATAATTGAAGAACAAACTGTAGAAAATACAAATACGTATGGAGATGATTATGCACCCATGTTAAAATTTGAAGATGATGATGTGTCAGATAGTGATGCTGTTTGCAAACAGGAATCATTGAGCGTTGACCGCATTGATGCTTGGCAAGGGTCAAGGGTGCTCGAATTGAAATTAGTAAAGTTGAGTCTAAGTGTCATTGACAAGTATGTACGCCAAAGTCCCCCCACGCAGCACACAGCCACAGAAGAACATGTTGGGGACAAGGGAAAGTGCGCTGGTGAACAGAGCGTAGAAAATGACGACAAAAAGGCACAGTACAAGAGTCACAAGGAACAACTCATCTGTGATGTTTGCTTAAAAATGTTTCCGTATAAAAGCATGTTGCTAAGGCATTTAGTGATTCATACTGGTGAGAAACCATTTAACTGCAATATTTGTCAAAAGAAATTTAGAACAAAAGGCCACTTACAAGAACACTTGCTTATTCATACTGGTGAGAAACCATTTAACTGCAATATTTGTCAAAAGAAATTTGGAAGAAAAGGCAACTTACAAACACACTTGCTAATTCATTCTGGTGAGAAACTATTTAACTGTGACATATGCCTGAAGACATCGAAAAACAAATCGAACTTAAAGAAACACTTGCTAATTCATACTGGTGAAAAACCATTTAACTGCAATATTTGTCAAAAGAAATTCGCACAAACAAGCATCTTAAAACGACACTTGCTAATTCATACTGGTGAGAAACCATTTAACTGCGATATTTGTCAAAAGAAATTTAAAAGAAAAGGCAACTTACAAGAACACCTGCTAATTCATACTAGTGAGAAACCATTTAACTGCAATATTTGTCAAAAGAAATTTGGAAAAAAAAGCAGCTTACAAGAACACTTGCTAAATCATAATGGTGAGAAACCATTTAACTGCAATATTTGTCACAAGAAATTTGGAAGAAAAAGCAGCTTACAAGAACACTTGCTATTTCATACTGCTGAGAAACCATTTAACTGCAATATTTGTCACAAGAAATTTGGAAGAAAAAGTAGCTTACAAGAACACTTGCTATTTCATACTGGTGAGAAACCATTTAACTGCAATATTTGTCAAAAGAAATTTGGAAGAAAAGGCAACTTACAAGCACACTTGCTAATTCATACTGGTGAGAAACCATTTAACTGTGACATATGCCTGAAGACATTTTTAGGAAAATCGAACTTAAAGAAACACTTGCTAATTCATACTGGTGAAAAACCATTTAACTGCAATATTTGTCAAATGAAATTCGCACAAACAAACACCTTAAAACGACACTTGCTAATTCATACTGGTGAGAAACCATTTAACTGCAATATTTGTCAAAAGAAATTCGCACAAACAAGCACCTTAAAACGACACTTGCTAATTCATACTGGTGAGAAATCATTTAACTGCAATATTTGTCAAAAGAAATTCGCAACAAAAAGCCACTTAAAAGAACACATGCTTATTCATACTGGTGAGAAACCATATAACTGTGACATATGCCTGAAGACATTTTTAGGAAAATCGAACTTAAAGAAACACTTGCTAATTCATACTGGTGAGAAACCATATAACTGCGATATTTGTCAAAAGAAATTCACATTACGCTATAACTTAGAAAAACATTTAGTAATTCATACTGGTGAGAAGCCATAATAATAGGGCATTCTCTTTCTTTTAATTTTTAGAATCTGCAACAGATGGCGTAACGATAGACACTTCTAGATTTTCTATTGGTTCCCCACCGATCTGAAATTATTTGCAGGTTGCCATCACGGACATCATATTGGTTGTATTTCTAAAAAATATCAGTGTATAGTCTGTAAAAAAGAGATTAAAATAATAGAGTCGCCACTTGTATCCGGTGTGGCCTCTTCTGGCCACACTGTATCTGGTAACGATTATGATATATGAATTATATATTGTAGTTATCAAAATTTTAAATAATTTTGATGTAGTTATCGTGTGTGTTTATTTCACGATATTACTACAATTTTATAAAATGATTTCTAATTGGGTAACTAATTTATAATATTCTAGGTCACTCCTGCAATTGCGTGGGACCAACATTCGTTTATAGCTGGGGAACTGTACATTTTCCCAGAACAAAAAGTATCATATGTCCTTGTTTAGGTTTTGATGAGATAACAGACAGACCGACAGACACAATTTCGTGATTTTAATATTAGTTTGGAAGTAAGGATTGTAATAAATAATCACCTACATAAGTGGCAGTTTTCCACCGTTCGTTTTTCGCGTAACTTTCTGCCGCGCACTGAAAAACTCTGGAACGAACTGTCACCAGCAGTATTTCCGGATCAATACGACCTGCAAACCTTCAAGAAGAGGGTGTTCCCTCTTAAAAGGCCGGCAACGCACCTGCAGCTCTTCTAATGTTGCGAGTGTCCATGAGCGGTTGTAGTTGCTTTCCATTAGGTTATCCATTTGCTCCATTATTTTAGGTATATTAAAAAAAGAGCATGCAGATACTTTACGAGCTTAGCCCGGACATACATACATACAAACACAAACATTCTAAAAACTATTTTTGGGTTCGATATCGATTGTTGGTCACGGCCCAAGTAGGTATTATCACAGAATACGTATTAGTTGAACACCAGAAATCTCACTCCCGCAACCCGTTTAAAGAAATAACGACGCAAGCTACGATACTATAAAGTTGAAATTCTGACGCGCAATGCTAAATTGCCTACGGACAGGCCTGTCCCACTCGCGCCTGTAGGCATCGAACTGTAAGTACCCCGCTAGAGGGGCACTTCAGTAGGGACTCACAGGCGAGCGGTGACGCGCGCGCATCAGTTTTTACTTTTTAACCGACTTCCAAAAAACGAGGAGGTTATATGTTCGGCTGTGGATTTTTTTTTTTTTTTTTTTTTTTTTTTTTTTTTTTTTTTTTTTTTTTGTATGTTCAACGATTACTCCGCCGTTTGTGAACCGATTTTCGAAATTTTTGTTTTGTTGTATTAGGTTTCACTCCAATTTGGTCCCATTTTCACAAAGGTGGTGACCTGATGATGGGATCCATGAGTAATCGAGGGAACTCCTCGAAATTTATATGGAAACATATGGTGATTTTGGTTTTATGTGAAGTGTACTAAGAATACGCTACCAAAAAGTCAAATATTGGGTCAAGGTATACCATGGTTTCGATGATGCTGAGAGAACTCCTGATTCCTTATAGATACACGTTTGGGAGTTTCGGCGTTGTTTTAAGAACAGAAAGCATAACCTACTATGCAATTCATATTCATCATCATAATCATCATCATCATCATCGTCATCATCATCATTACCACGTCGTGTTAAGGCCACCAATGTCTCATGGCACAGAATAGATAATAGTACAAGGCATAGGTATGGATATACTAATAATAATAATTATGTACTGTATAACAATTAACAACACCTGTTTGTTTTTAATACACGGCGGTCGGCGTCGCCGCCCAGCGCCGCCCCGCGAAGACAGAATATCGAATACTTTACTAACTACTTTATAAACAGATCGAATACTTTACTACTTTATAAAATTTTAATAGACAAATAGAATTAAAATAAAGTTATTTTAAAAAGAGCATTTAAACAAAACAAAGTCATTAAGTGTCTTTTTAATTAGTTATACTTATCGTATATTAGTTATATTATATTAGTTATATTAATCGATAGATGGTGCACTAAGTACCTATCGATTTGAATTCTTGATAACAAGAACAGCTGTCAATAATTATGATAATATTAAATATAATGCTACGCTACATCCTATGCAAGTTTGTACAATTTTTTATCTGATAGATCCTTCGATCGTGGAAAAACGAGACACAATAACCTTTCTATTGTTATCGCAATCGCCGGTGACCGCTTCGGGCTTGAAGTATTAAAATTGTTAAATTACTTAGCACAATATGTTCACTTCACTGATAATATTATATTATTTTGTGAGTGTGTGTTGTGACTCTTAACAAATTGTAATAAGATACGTAAAATATACGCGAAGATTTATCTACTAGTGTAACTAAAAAGAGTGAAATTATTATTATTTTTAACAAAAAATTAAAACCGACTTCCAAGGTAAAAACAATAATAACATTAATATGAAATAAAAAGTATTAAATAATTTTTACTATCTAATAGTGCCTTTTTCCGAATTCGGCTAAACCTCAACTATTTCTGTACTCAATCTTCATAATTTTGAAGTCGGTGCCAGTTCCAAAAATTTTAAATATTCTGTCAGAGGACTGAAGATTCAGCTATCTGGTACCGACTTCAAAATAATGAAGATTGAGTACAGAAATAGTTGAGGTTTAGCCGAATTCGGAAAAAGGCACTATTAGATAGTAAAAATTATTTAATACTTTTTAGTTCATATTAATGTTATTATTGTTTTTACCTTGGAAGTCGGTTTTAATTTTTTGTTAAAAATAATAATAATTACTTTTATTATTAATCGTTGCATGCCTACCTGCGTATTTATTCATTCGCTGTGACAGAATTGATAAATTAATCAGATCACAATGGACAATAAAAAAAGGGCAAAGAAATATTGCGCAGTGTTTAATTTTCTTAACACGGAATGTGAACCAAATTTAACTTTCTTTAAACTCTGAACTTTTCTAAATTGTTATTATTATTATTTACTATAGATTTTAATTTTGTACAATTTATTACAGAGTAAAATTACGATTACTTATGATTTAAATAGTTTTAAATACTAGTTGAAGTAGAATATATTAGTTGGGTTACCTTAGTAGGTACCTTTATTAGTAGACGTATAATTAGGCAATACTTAAAGGTATTTCATTGTCAAAAAAACACATTAATAAGATTATTAGTCATTACTTATTACCAATAGTAAGCATCGTAGGTGTACTATTCGAAACCTCATTTGTTTACAAAAATAACTTAGTTACACAAACACTTTAATTAGTAGGTAATATAAGACCGGTTTCAATGGGGATTGTCCATTTTTTTTAATTTTGCTCATTACAAAAACATTTCGAGGAATAAGGTCAGTGATCGTTTTTCTGTATATAAACGAAAAAAATACCCATTAGTTACTTATATTTTTGAACAAATATGTTTAACCTTAGTTTGACCTTCAATGGCGTTAAATTAGCAATAAATTTGACCAACGTTACGTTTCGAACTTTTGGTAAGCTTCTCGTATCAGCTTTCACATAATGAGAACTTGCATTTGACGAACCAGCCATTATAAATAAGATTGAAAGGAAAAAAACATACTGCAGAGGTCAATGGGGATTGTCCATTTTTTTAAATTTTGCTCATTACAAAAACATTTCGAGGAATAAGGTCAGTGATCGTTTTTCTGTACATAAACGAAAAAAATACCCAATAGTTACTTACATTTTTGAACAAATATGTTTAACCTTAGTTTGACCTTCAATGGCGTTAAATTGGCAATAAATTCGACCAACATTACGTTTCGAACTTTTGGTAAGCTTTTCGTATCAGCTTTCACATAATAAGAACTTGCATTTGACGAACCAGCCATTATAAATAAGATTGAAAGGAAAAAAACATACTGCAGAGGTCATATTGGCCGCCGATGATGACGTCACAGCGAAATTTTAAAAATTTATTGAAAAAAAACTAGCCAATGAATTTCAAAATTATTTAATTTATATTCTTAAAATACTCTATTTTAACGAAAAAAATATAAAAAGTACATGTGATTTTTTTTGGACAATGCCCATTGGCCGCCGATGATGACGTCACAGCGAAACTTTAAAAATTTATTGAGAAAAAACTAGCTAATGGATTTCAAAATTATTTAATTTATATTCTTAAAATACCCTATTTTAACGAAAAAAAATATAAAAAGTACATGTGATTTTTTTTGGACAATGCCCATTATTAAGAATAATTAAGATTAAGAATAAGTAACGGTACTTATCGAATCTAAGTACTCGTAACTAGTTACACGCGAATTTATGATATTTAAATCTACGTAGTACTAAGACATACTATGTCAGATTATTATGAGTTAAATAAAATGTAGTTAAATAAATATAAAGATAATAATATTATTTTAAAAAAGAGACAACCCTGATTTCTTCAGAAAAGGTACGAGTTATGCGATAGAAAGAGAGCGGAGATGTAGGCAAATATAATTGTAGGCACCTAGCACTGCGCGGTCGGAATTTGAACTTTATAGTATCCGTAGCATGAGTCGTTATTTCTTTAAACGGGTTTTGCCAGTGGGAATTCTGTGGGTACAACTAATATATATTCTGTGCTACGGATAAATTCACCTACAAGTGCGCTCTCTTTCTATCGCATAACGCGTACCTTTTCTTATGATATCAAGATTATCGCCTCTTAAGTGCCCAGTACACAATGGTCCATCATGGCCCACTGCAGGCCATCGCCATTGTGTAGACGGGGTAATGGTGTATGATGGCGGACAATGGCCGGGCGTGGCGCGCAATCGGGGAGTTGTCGGTTTTTCGGGCACACTTCAAAGGAATCATGGCGTAGCGTGGCCTGTGGTGTTCACACAATCGGCCATTGTTTAGTTCGACACCGACCGCTGACCGGGATAGTGCAGTATAGTATAAACTTGTATACAGAGTATAAATAAACAGCCGCAGCCGTAATTTTTTCCACGTCCATCGCAAGTGGCTTGCCGGGCAGCAATGAGCTATGCGCCATTGTGTAAACACAAAGTGATCGTGGTCTACAGTTGACGATGGCCTGCAGTGGGCCATGATCGACCATTGTGTACTGGAGCCTTTAGAAAACAAAATACTTATATTTTTTTAAATTACTATTGGTACGAATAGCAAACCTTTTTATAGTAATTTCAAATTTCAGTAACCCAACCCATATTTTATATAGTAGTTTTATATTCGATTATAATAGTGCAGGAAACTTTTACAATTTAAACATAGTAACTTATGTTTATTTCTGTGTAGTTTGTGTGTTTATTTGTATGAAATTGGTTTATTTGCTATGTTTGTATTGTTTTAATCTACTTTTTGTATTTAAATACCTTATTCAAATATAAAATACGTTTGCCAAACCTCAACAAATCGTCACAAACGGTCACAAATACAAAAACGTGTGGATAGGGTGTTTGGCTTGGTTTGTTTAGGTTTGCAAAGACTTGTAGCCGATCCGACCCAGTGTCGGTTTTTCGACACAAATCAAAGGAAATTTGCCGCAAGCGTTTGCCACTCGTCCACACGTTTGTGCGCATTCATTCTCATCGATGCTCTGTAAGCGAACAGACGTGCTATACGTTTATCCCATCCGCGCGTCTGTGTGTGCTTTCGATAAAAATGAATGGCGAAATTATAGCCGCATGTGTCGTTTTTTTTACATTCGTTTTCTTGTACATTAATTTATAACTAGCTATTGCCCGCGACTTCGCCTGCGTCAAAGTAAAATATATCCTCCTTCTTTTTGGAAGTCGGCTGAAAAGTAGCCTTAGTTACTCCATACTACATCCGCTATCTACCAAAAAAGTCCCGTCAAAATAGCTCCAGCTGTTTCAGAGATTAGCCGGAACAAACAAACAGACAGACAGACATACAGACAAGTTTTTAAAAAAATGTTGTGTATGTAGCGTATATAATATATTCTTTCAATATTACAAACAGACACTCCAATTTTATTTATATGTATAGATAAAAATAACTGCCAAATGTTTATTAGCCGATACAGCAACTTTGACGTCCGTCATGCTTGCCGCGTCGGAACAAACTAACTCACTCGCAAGCGTGTGGATGGATTTCGAAATCAAGCCAAACGTTTGTGTCCATTTGTGGCGATTTGGAGTTTGTAGCAAACGCCAAACGTGCGGACGTAGCATGATAGGTACATATTTTATTGGCCTTTTTAATTGTTCATTTTTATAAGATTATTAATAACGATTTTGTTAAGCGGTTAAATCAGTATCATATTGTATTAAATTCCTCTATGATCAGTATGCACAGTAGATACGCGGCGAAAAATCATGCGCGTGCGTCACCGCTCGCTTGTGAGTCCCTTATGATTTGCCACCCGCGGGTGGTACTTGCAGTTCGATGCCTATACGCGCGAGTGGGACAGGCCTGGTGTTATTTAAAAAATATATTCAATCATGTACACTTTTGTCTTTTCTACGATTTTATTAAAATATGTAAGGTCAATGCGGGTAAGTGAGTTATACTTTTTTCAAAGTTTACTTTGAACTCAAAAATCTAGTAGTTTAAGGTTTAATTTCTCACTCTCTGTGAAATGAAAATAAAGTAAGGTTCATTATTGGCCGGTAACAAAGTGCTCTACACAATATTGCCCATTATTTCACTTGTTTTTAAGGTATTTTATAAAGTGCTGTGCTAGACACACTTACCCAAGAAAGTAAGGCAAGTGTGACTATATCGTAAGTGTACAAGATATAGTTATTTCAAATTTGGAAATGCAAAGTTTATACTACCTGATCATCGGAACTAATCATATGACGACTATATTACATAATATAGTTTCTGAGGATAGATTAAAGGAGCAAAAGTTATGAGGTAAGAGTGGCATACTACGTTGGAGAGGGGTAAAAAGCATTTTAAGTAAAAATTATTTAATGAGTTATTTCTTTTATTTTATTGTTAATTTCAAAAATATGATACTTACTTATTTGGGTTACAGAAGCCTGAATAGTGAAGTTGCTAAGTTTTATTTTTAATTACTAAAAAGTAAACAAAATATAAGCAATCTAAAATTACATAATCACTAATATTAGACCAAATGTTTGTAAACCCTGACTTGGGGCAAGTGTGACATATAGACACACCTGCCTCATGCAAAGTAGGCACACTTTCCCAGCACTAAAATTTTGACGTCAGATTTTTCTAATGGACATAAATCTCTTATTTGAAACAATTCCAAGAAAATTATAAAAGAAATAATAAGTTTAGTTAGTAAAAAAGCGACTTACTGGTATACAATTATCAGGTTCTTCAAAATTACCAAGATTTTTATTGATTGAAAAAATCCATGTGAATTAGAGTTAGTCTTATAAAATGTGACAGTTTTTAAAATGGCGACAACTTCAAAAGTACTTGACAGAGCCATCTAGATTGAGATTGTGTACATTGAAATTAGTTTTACGCACAACAACAGATGTCACTGCCACCATAATCTCAAACAGTTTTTCTAAAAATTAAAGCAGTTACACTTGCCTCCCAGCTACATTTCCCCGTACTGACCTTATATATTGCAATTGTATATATAAGGTCAGTATTGTATAGATTAATAAAAAATAATTGAATCAACAATTAGTTTTATTAAATGTCTCTTCTGTTCAACAATTACGATTTACGATATTCTCTTGATCTTTGTCGCGCTTTGTTACGCTAGCACCTGTCAAGTGCAACTCTAAACACATAGCTATCCTTTTCTATATCATTCGTTACGTATTATCTGTCGCATTCTTTATTGTAGCCTATAGATGTGCCAGAGCCCAGAGGTATAGTCCGTCAAAAAACATTACATTAGTAGAGTCGCCACTTGTTTTTGGTGTGGACTGTGGCCTCGGCCACACTGGTCACTTTAAAAGATTTTGATACTTTAGTCGTGTTTGTTTAGGTTTTCAATGCACATTGCGCATGCGCAAAGTTAAAAATTAGTGCCAGTGTGAGTGTCATTGATGAACACTGACTGAAATTGATAGGTACACAAAAAAGCCGCGCATGCTTAGCTGAAAAATGCATCACGACGCATTTCAATAGAGACCGTGCAGAAACTATAGAGGGCGTCGTAATTCGACAGCAGCGACACGGTGCGAGTAAAAGATGTAACTTGTGAGTGACTTTGGCTTCGCATTCACTTTGGGGGGTATTAGATTTGTTGAGCAGAGCTAGAGTGCAGGAGCGATCCTTGATTGTGGTGAGAGAAGTGACGACTGATCAAAATTAAAAACCAGCAAATAGAGACAAACATTTATTCACTAAATGTTGTTCTAAAATTATTACAATACTATTTTAATTAAGGATGATATTGGATTAAAAATAAACACTATGGAGATCGTGACAACCAAACGAAAAGCCGGCACCGGAAGAAGACAGATAAAAAAGGTGACAGCTTGTCATAGACTCAAGTTATAATCATCTATTAATATGGTAAAGATTATTGGGTTATAGACAACTCAACACTTCCCCTTAAACCAATACAATAAACACTTTATTATACTATATACTTAGTTACATCAAAATCCGTTAAACAATTTTGAAGACATTGACATTTTACAATATCCTAAGTCCTTACATTCAAACTTTTCATAAAATTATAATGTTTAACTTTTGACAAAGCTTTTGTTAGTATATCGGCTATCATTTCATTTGTCTGTAAATATTCAAAACAAATAACATTCTTGTATCTTAAGTCTTTCATGAAATGATACCGAACATCTATATGTTTGGTTCTAAGCTCTACTGGCCTGTTTAAGACCATATAAACTCTTTCTTAATAAACATACTTTATTTTTATTATTACATTCAAAACCAGAAGGTTGTTCCATAAATATTTTCTCTTGTAAATTACTATGTAAGAAAGCAGTTGCAACATCAATATGATCTATGTCCATGTTCATCTCATTTGCTAAACTAAAAAGTATACGCATAGTTGAGTGCCTCACAACAGGCGAAAAGGTTTGGTCATAGTCAACACCAGGCTTTTGATCAAATCCTCGAGCAACTAAACGTGCCTTAAATTTATCAAAGTTACCTTTTGTATCCTGTTTGACCTTGTACACCCATCTGCATTTGGTCACATTATGATTATGAGGTCTATCAACCAGCTCCCAAGCCCCGTTTTTTATCAATGAATCGTATTCATTTTGCATAGCCTGCTGCCAGTCAGCCTTGTTCTGACTTGCCATAGCTTCTTCATATGATTGAGGTTCGTCCAAAACATAGTTATGAGCAAAGAGAGAAAGATCTAGTTCATAATCATTATACCTTTTGGTAATGTTACCTCGCGTACTTCTTAGTGGTCTACTCGGTTCCTCAAGACATTGCTCAGGACTCGAAACACCATCTGTCAGCTGATTAGGAGACAATACGGTACTCCCAGAGTCAAATGATAAATATTGTTCGTCAGCAGATGTCACAGGATCAGAATTCAGAATATTGCTTTCATTTACATCATCAGAGTCGGAGTCAGAGGAGGAGCGACTAGTATTGGCCTCTGCAATACAGGGCGCCTCTTCAACACCATATGAAGTCACAGAAATATTTTGATTATTATCAAAATTATTAATTATTAAATTATTTGCATTATTTGAATTATTATTTCCTACAACTTTATCACAGTTATATAAAATTGTATTATTAAAAATCACTTTATTATTATCACTATTAATCTCATTCGATAATAAATTTGAATTTGAAGATTCAATAAAATGAACATTTCTCGATTTAATAATCTTATTAGGACACTGAGGATCTATTAACCTATAGCCTTTCGAGTCATTGCAATAACCAACAAAAATGTATTCTTTGGACTTGCTATCTAACTTGTCACGGGCACAACTAGGCACTAGAGAAAAAACTTTGCTTCCAAAAACTCTCAAATGGTCTAAGTTCACTTTGGAACCAGTCCAAATCTGTTCAGGAGTAGCACCGGGTACAGCTGCAGTAGGGGACCTATTTTTAAGATAAATAGCTGTCATGACGGCTTCACCCCAATAGCGCTTACCTAAGTTTGCCTCCAAAAGCATACATCTCGTTTTCTCCATAAGAGTCCTATTAACCCTTTCAGCAATCCCATTTTGTTGTGGGCTATATGTTATAGTGGTTTGGTGAACAATACCATTGTTAGTTAAGTAAATTTCAAAATTTTTGTTACAAAATTCACCACCGCCGTCTGTCCTCAAACATTTAATATAACAATCTAATTGTTTTTCAACTAAATTTTTAAAATTTCTAAAATGAAACATAACTTCATTTTTATTTTTCATTAAGTACCCAAATGTCTTTCTAGAAAAATCATCAGTGAATGTAAGAAGATATCTATGACCTCCCCAGCTGCTTTCCGACATAGCACCACAGACGTCGGAGTGTATTAACTCGAGACATCGATGAGCTCTCTTGGCCTTACCCTTGGGAAAAGAAAGCATTGCTTGCTTCCCCTTAATGCATGACTCGCAGTCTTTCAGGTTGCCAACATTAGAAAAATGTACACCATCAGCAAGTTTATCACGAAGTGCACACATATCTTTATAGCTCAAATGTCCAAGCCGTTTGTGCCACAGCTCAGGTGACACAGCATATGCAGCCTCCTGTGTATTGTCATTCACCATTCCGGAACACCGATGATCAACTTGAGTATTCTGTGAACAATGTTCTGTTAAACCTATCGCTGGCAAGACATTCAATTTGTAAATGCCATTACAATTATTCTATGACTTGACCCTTATTATCAGAAATCAGACAAACATTGTTATCAAATTTCACTGAATAACCATTTTGAGTTAACCTATTAACTGACAGTAAATTTGTCGATAAATATGGAACATACATTACATTACTTATCATTTTCTTAACATTATTGGGAAACATGACATAAACATTGCCAATACCATTACAATTTAATTTTTCATTATTTGCAACTGTTACTATACATTTCTTATTAATATCTAAATCTACGAACCACTGTTTATTCTTGCACATATGTGTTGTACACCCTGAATCAACTATCCAGTCATCAGAGGAAAATGCAGTTAGTACAGACGCAGTAGATGTGTCTTCTTTCTGCTTCTTTTTCTCTCTTATTAGCTTAAAACATTTTGATTTTATATGTCCAGGTTTTTTACAGTAATTGCAAATAATAATTTTCTTATTGGTAGCAAAAGCTGTTTCTCCGTTCCCGTTCTGTTGTAATAGGTTGTTATTTCACCTAAAGTCTTCCTGTAGAAGGCGGGCTCTAACGGTTTCACTAGTCAAGTTATCTTGCAAATTCAACGCCTCAAGTCCTGACACCAACGTATCATACTCCTGAGGAAGTCCGCTTAGTAGTAATTCTGCAACTTCTTTGTCGTCAACAGTTCTTCCTATATCTGCTAATTGTTGTACTGTTGTCATGACTGCATCGATGTATTCAGCCATGGATTTGAACTCTGTGTAAGACATGTGATGTAATTTTCTCAGTAGCACTACTCGGCGAAATAGTCCTTTATCCTCAAAAGTTTTCTCCAGATTATTCCAGGCTTCCTTTGCTGTTGTAGCGTTGCGAATATATTGTACGCAACATGGTTTAACTGCAAGACAAATTCTAGCAAGGTCTCGATGTCCACGTGTAGGATCTTCATCCGTGCCCAAAACACAGTCCCAAAGGCCTTCAAGAGTCAAGGCCATGCGCATTTGAAATTTCCAGCAATTGTAGGTCGCGATGCCATCCAGTTTGTCAATCGATACACCTCCAGCAAATGTTTGTGTAGTGTGTAGATTCTGTACATTCCCATCAGCCATTTTGCTTGGTTTTGTAAAGCCCCATCCCCACTCGCGTGCGAACCGCGCGCGACGCCGCGAAATTTCCGCGAAACGTGAGTATGGATCCGATTCGCATGTTTTTCGCACTTCGCGGCTGGTTCCCCGGCCGCATCCACACTCGCACGCGGATCGTGCGCGACGCCGCGGCGCCGCGAAATTTCTGCGAAGCATGAGTGTGGATCCGACTCGCATATGTTTCGCACTTCGCGGCCCGTTCCCCGAATGTTGTCGGTTTTCTGTCCCGCGACAAAGGGTTTTTTTTAAATCTTTATTTTAATAAGGGCTTTTGCCATACAAGACATGCCAGCATTGTTTAGTGAACAGATAATACAATATAATAATACAGTCTGTCAAGAAAGAGTAGACGCGCGGAGTTTTGCTGGGAATACGAAAGAGTGACGTTGTGTTTTTGTATTATTTTCCTAAAATTGTGTTATTTCGGTTTTTAATGTGTAATGTTGGTAGAATATTAACCATTACGTATTACGTTTTACGTACGTCCTCACAGAAAACCGGCGTTGAAGTGGGAGAGCCATGCTTCGGCATAAATGGGCCGGCTCGACCGGAGAAATACCACGTCCTCACTGAAAACCGGCGTGAAACAGCGCTTGCGCTGTGTTTCGCCGAGTGAGTGAGTTTACTGGAGGCCCAATCCCCTACCCTTTTCCCTTCCCTACCTTCCCCTATTACCCCTTAAAAGGCTGGCAACGCACCTGCAGCTCTTCTGATGCTGCGAGTGTCCATGGGCGACGGAAGTTGCTTTCCATCAGGTGACCCGTTTGCTCGTTTGCCCCCTTATTTCATAAAAAAAACATAAAAAATTTGATGTCGTGCACAAGTGTGGGCAAGTGATACAACTTCAAGAAACGTGCCATTTTGTGTTCCCTCCAAAACTCCGTCGAAAGTTTTAGTAAAGGGTTTACTAAAACAACTAACTTGACTCGTTGACTTTACTGACTACTTTTTAACCGACTTCAAAAAAGGAGGTTATCAATTCGACGCGTATGTATGTAATATTTCCAGAACTGTCCAGTTTTTTTATATGTTGATCTATAGCAGCTTCTGAACAAATGTGCCAAATTTCGAAAGTGTATGTATGTATGTTTTTATGTTTGTGCACGCATATATTCTCTGGAACTAGAAGTCCAATTTATGTGATTATTTTTTTGTTGTACTAGACATTGTTCAACTTAGGGAATGCTGCAAGTTTCATCAAAATCGATTCAGTAGTTTTTGAGATAGAGAATTTTAATGCTACGTAATTATTTACGTGAAACTTGAAGTCGGTTTTATCTTTTTTAAATACTATTTTTAGACTTTTGACTTGACGATCATCTGGAAAAACAACTTTTTGTAAACTTTTCACGAAAGTTTTTTTTCCGCCATATTTTACTTGACACTGGCCATTCTTAAAAAGCCGAGCGCCATATTATGAAAAAAGTAGACGCGCGGGAAATTTTTCAAATAAAGAACGCTTAAAGCGCGAACTACATTGCGGACATGTCGCGAACTTTGAGAGGATTTGGCAGTAATGTGCGATCCGCGCCGCGATCCGCGCCGCGGTCCGCGGCGTGCCTTCGCGCGCGAGTGTGGATCGGCAGTAATCGTCAATAATGTGTATTTTCTACTTTTCTACTCACCACTTTTTCTGGGCAATATAACCTTTGTTGAGCAGAGCTAGAGTGCAGGAGCGATCCTTGATTGTGGTGAGAGAAGTGACGACTGATCAAAATTAAAAACCAGCAAATAGAGACAAACATTTATTCACTAAGGGCCTGTTTCACCGCTTCCTGATAAGGCTATCCACAACTTAATTTGACAGATGGAGTATGGAAAATCTGTCAAATAACCCTATCGGGCACCTTATCAGAAAGCGGTGAAACAGGCCATAAATGTTGTTCTAAAATTATTACAATACTATTTTAATTAAGGATGATATTGGATTAAAAATAAACACTATGGAGATCGTGACAACCAAACGAAAAGCCGGCACCGGAAGAAGACAGATAAAAAAGGTGACAGCTTGTCATAGACTCAAGTTATAATCATCTATTAATATGGTAAAGATTATTGTATTGGGTTATAGACAACTCAACAAGATTATCATTTATATTGGATCATATATCATTCAGTTATTTATATTGGATAATGTAATATAGATAAATGATTCATTTCTTCCTTGATCATAGATTTTTGTAGAAATTGGTGTTTAATATAAAAAAGAGTTTTTAATTCCTTGTTCGTTAATATGTTTCAAATAATATAATGTAATTATTTTTCTAATTATATCCTTGAATAATATTGCTGAAATGGCTTGTTTTCTTTTTATCATCTCCACCAGACTGCGCGACGGTAGACACTCACTAATTTTCTATTGGCTCCCCACCGATTTGAAATTATCTGCAGGTTGGCATTACTGACTACATGTTGGTCGTGTTTCTAAAAAATATCAGTGTACTGTCAAGTGTAATATCAATCAAAATATCATACTCCTAAGCGATCATTGGCCTAAGCAATTAGGCCAGTATACTGGTAACAGCTTAGGAACACGCTTGCACTTGTCAAACTGAAAACATGATAACTGAAAGAGTTTTCTACTTATACTTTTTATTGTCGGTGTGGTTTTTATTATTTTTCCCCAAATTGTGTTATTTGGGTTTTTGACGTTCATTATTGGTAAAATATCGAGTGGAACGAGACATCAAAAGAAGCATTCACGGCTTGCAAAAATGGCATCAAAAACGCTGTTTTGCTTGCTCACCCGAATCACAAAGCACCGATCGCTATTTTCTCCGACGCCTCGGACACGGCAGCGGGAGCTGTAATACAACAATATTACAATAACAAATGGCAACCACTCGGCTACTTCTCGAAGAAATTTACTACAGCGCAAACGAAGTACAGCACCTACGATCGCGAACTTCAAGCTATCTACATGGCAGTAAAATACTTCAGAAAAATATTCGAAGGCCGAGAACTCATTATATTCACCGACCACAAGCCATTGACATTCGCCCTACACAAGAAAACATTAACATCGGAAACTCCGAGAAGAACTCGACAACTACTTTTCATCTCCGAGTTCACGCACAACATTCGTCATATCAGCGGAAAAGATAATATCGTCGCAGACACATTCAGCCGCATAGAAACAATCAACACGCCGTCAGCTGTAAACTACGAAGAGTTATCTCGCGCACAAGAGCGAGATAGCACGCTACCTACACTGTACGGCCAAGAAAACTTAAGTTTTAAAACAACAACGCTACCTAACTCCGATATCAAGATTCAGTACTCTAAAAAAGTAAAGAAATTAAAAAGTGGCAACATCGTAGTGTCATCCCTTTCAAATCAATCTAAGAAAAAAAGGATAACACTACGATGTTGCCACTTTTTAATTTCTTCACTTTCTTGACGGACTTATACTTAACGCTTCCGAATTAAAGAACGTAAACGTTGTTATCAAAGAACGTAAATTATTTTATACAAAATACATAGAAGCGTCGCGTTCTTTTAATACATAGAAGGCACAATGGAAGGTTATTGCTGCGTATGATTCCCTCCAAAACTCCATCCAAAGTTTTAGTAATGGGTCTATACCACTTTACTAAACCAACTGACTAGAATACGTTGACTTTACTGACTACTTTTTTTAGACTTTTACTAGTCTTTCGACTTGACTATAATCTGAAAAAGCGACGTTATAAGGCTGACCGCACACAAACTCTCTGAATTAATAATCGGAAATTCATAATCTGAATTTCATCACCTTGCCTCACACATATCTTAAAAATTCAGTTTGATCAGTAGTCTCGTGATTCCCGGCACATATAAACGTCTTTATGGAAGAAGAATTAATACAAATAAATTATTTTTCTTCTTCTTTCGTCTTCACTTAGTGTTTCCCAATGGGGATTGTCCATTTTTTTTTTAATTTTGCTCATTACAAAAACATTTCGAGGAATAAGGTCAGTGATCGCTTTTCTGTATATAAACGAAAAAAATACCCATTAGTTACTTATGTTTTTGAACAAATATGTTTAACCTTAGTTTGACCTTCAATGGCGTTAAATTAGCAATAAATTCGACCAACATTACGTTTCGAACTTTTGGTAAGCTTCTCGTATCAGCTTTCACATAATAATAACTTGCATTTAACGAACCAGCCATTATAAATAAGATTGAAAGGAAAAAAAACATACTGCAGAGGTCAATTGGCCGCCGATGATGACGTCAGAGCGAAACTTTAAAAACTAGCCAATGAATTTCAAAATTATTTAATTTATATTCATAAAATACCCTATTTTAACGAAAAAAAATATAAAAAGTACATGTGTTTTTTTTTGGACAGTGCCCATTTGGAATTAAAATTTTTAAAATTTCCAACTACGCTATGTCCTTTTTTTGGTATACCTGTTATGGTCTTGGTAATCCTCAATGGAAGTATTCATAATCTGAAAAAATCTGGATGTGTGTGGAGCATACTAATATTGTATGGTATTCCGGTCTTTCTGAATTCATATTATTAATTTAGAAAGACCGGAATACCATACAATATCGAGAAATTCATAATCATGAACGTAGAAAAAAAGGCGGACGGAGTCTTGTTATATACAAAACTGTGTCTTCACTTTTCTTCAGAGTCGGCCACGCTCACATTCTGACGCCTGTCAAATGGTATGGACTAGTCACTAGCGCAAGAATGTGTGCGTGCGGACCGTGTACATATATTACATACAGCCAGCTGGTCGACTCTGAACGACACAGTTTTGTGTATGGTGGGACTCCGTCCGCCTTTTTTTATACGTCCATGTTCATAATCTGAAAAAATCAGAATGTGTGTGGAGCGTACTGATATTGTATGGTATTCCGGTCTTTCTGAATTAATAATATGAATTCAGATGCTGAATTTTCCGGCTGTGTTAGGCCAGCCTAATGATTTTGTAAAATTTGGATGAAACCTTTGTTTCCCGCCATTTTACTTGACACTGGTATGGCAATGTTATAAATACAGACAGCCATATTATTCAGAAAAAAAAAATAAGAAGAAGAAGAAATTGATATTTGAATTTTGATGGCAATTTTGATGCAGGTGGACGAAACTTTCCGAACAAAAAAAAATTGGGTTCCAAATTTAAACGTAGCTACTAAAGTAAATCGCATAATCTGTACAATTTTTAAGCACGGTCGACTGTGATTGGTTGATAAAAAAGACCATAGAGAATATAAACTACATGAGAAAAAAGAGGAAGATGAAGTTTAAAACTCAAGGTTCGAATTCCATTTTTTTGTGAAAATTATTTATTACAAAAATACAAAAATTGTAAATTAAGTGGATTAATTATTGAAAAACGAAAGGTAAGCCATTGTAAAATGTAAATGTAACCGTAAATTGATAAATTGAAGCAAAACATAACGATATCATACCATGTTCTAATACAAAGTATGTCGTAGTATTATTTGCATAATTGTACAATAATTTAGAACTTAAACTATATTAATATGAAAAAGATAGATTATTATTTCATAGAAATTATTATAATGTATATCAGTATGCAGTTAATTTGGAAAATGATGAAATGTGTATCATGTGTATATTGTTTTATTGTAACAATACATAAGGTTATTAATTACTATACTTACTATAATTTATGTAAACTGTATGGAATATAAATGAAAAATGTTTCATTAATTTCAGATTTTTAGGTCCCTATACAGCTAGTTTGCAACATTTTAGTCTGCAAGCAATAGCTGTTAACTCAATCGCGGATTCTAGGAAATCTTTTGTTCTCGCGGTCGCATGCGACCGCTTGGGAACGAAAGCAGCAAAGAGATTCAATGCAAGGAGATTTTAGGAGAAGGAAGGTATGGGATTATGAGTGGTACGGCCACCAAGGAAAAATCCTCTGATCAAGTGAGGTGGTATGCAGCTGGCCTGAACCCGCGCCATAGATTTCAGCTGTCGTATACAGGGTGTAACAAAACAAAGTGTGTATGTATAAAGGTGCGATCCACTGGATCGGAATCGGAGCGCAGGTACGCAGTGGACGGATTTGTTGCTTTGTATGTATGGTACTGACTACTATGAACTGCACTAGAAGTACTGGAACATCATTCTGCGCCTGACAAGTATATGACGACACGTGGTGCCACCGTCCGCACCGTATGTCCCGATTCCAACCTGGTGGACGCGCAGCTTTAATCCCCTCCCTATATAGAGTTTACTGTATAAAGCGCTTATTCCACTTATCTTAGCTAGGTTCCTAGATCCTAAATCGTTTCCGATTTAGTCAAGACGTGGAACAACATTTAGAAGCTAGGATCCTAGCTAGGATCCTACCTAGGAACCTAGCTAGCCGCTAGGATAAGTGGAATAATGGCTTAAGCCAATCAAGTAGTTAGTAGAGTAGCATAGACAGCTATTCTATCATATTTATAAATAAAATACATAAAACTGTACTGTAATAATATTATAATATTTAATAATAGAAATCAACAAAAACTTGTGGATTAAATCTGTTTTATTGTTTAATTTACCTTATTAGCCTATTTATTTAGCCATGTACAATAATTTTTATTGAAATAAAACATTTATTTGAGCTCATTTCTTTTTATTTTTATTTTTTTTAATTTTTGGTATGTTTAGAGTGAAAGGTTTTGCACTTAAAATTTAGTCGTTTAGTTTTAAATTAAAAAAATAACGAATGTTTATTTTTTTTCTTCGAAGTCCGACCTCTTGTTACGTAGTATACAGTTTACATCCTCTTTGTTTTGATGGTGATATTATTTTATTATTAGTTTTATTACTACAATCACTTGTCTTGAATTTAAAATAAAAAGATTACGCTATACTTAATTGAATACGAAATTATAAACAATTTGCAAAAAATACTGAAGAAAAAACAAAGTATGGAAATTGTTTTTTGTGCCACCTAACTTCCTCAGTCCTCTAGAACCAGGGTTCAGTTTTCAAGGTTTCATCACGAAAATATTTAAAAATGTTTAAGAAAACTTGTTGCTGTATATGCTTATCTACAAATAAAAGAACTGTTAACATTTATAGAACGGATCTGCTTTACTTTTATGAGCAACTGGCAGATTATAAGGTACGTAAACAAATGCTAATGCTCATAGTGCTAATGAACTGATAAATGTTTTCTGAGGCCAGACTGAATAAAAAGCTATGTCACTCATGATACTTTGATTTGTGTTTTTTTCAATAATAGGTTAGGGACAGCGAGTGCTGGATGTGTTACATCTGCCAGACGAGACTGCAGCAGTGTCACCGGCTGCAGCAGTTGGCCGTACAGACACGGGGCCTTGTTGATGATCTCTGCCGGAATAAGGTACTTTAGAAGTGAACATAATAGTTAAAGGGGATTCTAATACTAACACTTTGTTGTATGTTTCCAGGCCAAATCGCAGGCTAAGTACTGCTTGTATATAAAATTTGTGAAAATGTAGCTGTCTAGCAGCTTTAATTTAGTACTTTCATTGCATGTCTCTCGTAATATAAATAATATTAATTTTTAAGAAAGGCTCCCTAGATACAACGAAAAAACGGACCCCTTTTCTGTCTGATGAAACTCATGAAACTTTGTACACATACTCTTGGAGGTGTTAGTTCAAGTAACATAGGATACTTTATATTTAAAAAAATATTTTTACGAAAAATAAAAATAAAAAGTGTGTCAGCTTCGACGCACGACTGGAGTTTACTCCTTAAGTACGAATATCTAACCATACGCAAAAAGAGTTTATTCAACTGAAAAAATATTAATATCATATGAAATCAGATGTTCCGGCAATATTATCTACACCCCTTTCTGCCATAGTTATTTCAAAATACTTTTAGTTCACTTTAGCCAGTATAATGATAAAAATTATAACTTCACAATAACAATATTATTAATTATTGATATTTATAACAAAAATAGCAATATAAATATATTGACACTGATAGAAACAAACAAGCCCAATAGCATATAGTATATAGGTATAGTTGCCTATACAGCATACCATTTGTACGTCTTAATCATAAAGTTAATATACCTATCGGAATATAATATTATATAATAATATAATGATATAATAATATAATATAATATTCCGATAGGTATATTACCTTTATGGACTTAATATACTCACAGCCAAATTAGAAAATTGCGCCCTAAAGGTGCGCACCAAATACGTGACACATTTTCGTTACTTGTTAGTAGGTTTTACCCCTCGGATTTTTCTCATACCGGGCGCCTTATATATGAAAATCGATTCTTAAGGAGTAACTCCAAAAGAAATTTGGAATATACTTTGGAAATTATGTTAATAAAAAATTTATTAGGATGGTATAGTCAAGGAGTTTTTTTTTTTTAATTTTGATGAGTATACAAACTATTACCGAGTAATGAGGGCGATAACTATTTTCATATTCAGGAGAACAACGTGTCACGTTTTTGGTGCGCACCTTTAGTGCGCAACTTTCTAATTTGTTTTAACAAGATTTGAATGCACGATCCTTTTAAGTTTAAAGAGTGGGTATTCCCGGGTAAATATTAGGTATACATATAGAATGTACACATTATTCAGATAAAAAAGTAGTATAGTAGTAGATTAGTTCAAATTCGGGGAGGGGGTAGCCGAGGTGTTGCCTTTGATGTTAGAAGAAACCCCGTTCCTCTAGGCCTATTGGGAGCGGAGTTATGGCTACTTTAGTAAGACGTTTGACAGTTGCCGAGCTGTCAATTTTAAAGTTTGAATGCTTGTAACTCGGCAACTATTTGTCCTGGATATGGATTTCTTCGGCTTGATCTTCCTGGATTTTTCTCCTCTATTCGATTCTGGCCTTAGAATTGAAAAAAAAAAGTCAGAAAAGTGTGTCAGCTCCGACGCACGACTTGCATCTTCCCTGGTGGTGAATTGGAAATTCGGGAATTATGTTGGGGCCAAGTTTTTCACGAGAGTGATGTTGGTGAAGTCTTGAAAGTTTACTTGCCCGAAGGTACTTGTGCGGTACCCTCGATTTTCGTTACTTGTTAGTAGGTTTTACCCCTCGGATTTTTCTCATACCGGGCGCCTTATATATGAAAATCGATTCTTAAGGAGTAAACTCCAAAAATGGTGATGTGTTGTGGATGAAGTAGCGGGCAACAGCATATTTATATAATATGTAGCAAATTCTGTGACTGTAGTATGTTTATACTTATAGAATAGAATATAACTATTATTATACCTTATTTTAGAAATCTTTTATTTGCTAAAATAAGGTATAATAATAGTATGATGTTAGTCAGGTAAACAGTTCTCTTATTTTGCCTTTGGATGGCGTGCAAATCTTACAAGTCACTTACAACTAAATAGTTAAAAGCTATAATTATTCACACTACAATTCATTTTTACAATAACAATTCATTTTCTTATTTTCAATTATAATGGCCAGTTTCACCGCTTCCTGATAAGGTGTCCGATAGGGTTATTTGACAGATTTTCCATACTCCATCTGTCAAATTAAGTGGTGGATAGCCTTATCAGGAAGCGGTGAAACAGGCCCTTATTCTCCTAATTTAATACCATAAGTCTTAATAATATCATTAGTAACATCGTCAGTTTGTAATGTTTATTATACCCATAAAATATAATATTATATTATATAATTTATAGACTGATACTGACATTGGAGCAATTGGATGTTTGTTAGAACTATCGATCTATAAGAAGAAAAATATTTCCACAACACATCCTAACGCAGATAATATAAAAGATGAGCCGGACATAAAGACTGAACAATACGATGAATGTGGTAATGTATACTATACTGTACTATAATATGTATTCATATTCCAGATGGGCTACATTTGTAGTGTTCTGTTTGCCACTTAACTGCTCTGCCCCTTTTAACTTTGTGAAGTTGAGTATACTTTATAATGATTATAAATTAAAATATACTCATCAATAATTATTAATTATAGTTATATATGATTAATAATTATTGATAATATATATAATTAATAATTATTAATTATAATTATATATATCTTCTATACATATAATAAACTCGTAGAAAAGTCAATTCTGTACATTGACAATTTTTGAAAAATAATACTTGGGACGTGGATCGACATGGAAGCCAAAAATACAGTTTTTAGAATTTATTGTCTGTTTGTCTGTATGTATGTCCGGGATAAACTCAGAAAGTACTGAACGGATTTACTTCAAATTTTGCACGAACATTACAGACACTGTAGTATCAAAGTTTTTGCCTTGTATGCAAACAGATGTGGCTTGTATCTTTTCTGTTTTATATTGTTCAAGTGGATAGTGTTTTATGTTGCTTTTTATGATTATTGCAGTTCCACCGTGTGAATTTCCAGATGGGTGATCTGTTGTGTACACTTCGTAGTTTTTAATACTAAAATGTGTTTTGTGCGTAAATCGTGTTTCAGAAATAAGGGCGACATCAACTTTTTCTGTTTTGAGAAAATGATTCAGTTCTTGGCGTGGTTCATTCAACCCATTGGCGTTCCAGGTGATAATCCTCAGGTTTATGGATTTTTCATAAGACTTGTGAGTAAGTGAATCATACGATCCATCATGTTGTCTAACATAATACTCATTATGTTTTGGAATTTCTCAAACATCACATTTAAGAGTTCCGTCATGTTGTTCGGGTCCTTGATTTCCGTATTAGTGTGTATATTTTGATGTCTATTTTTGGTGATGCTTGCATAAGTATCTTTCGAATCGTGTTTGGAGTAATAGTTTTGTTTATTGTATATATTATGTCTTATTGCTGATTTGTTATTATTAATTTTATCTTTAGTGTCATTATTTTTTTTTATTTAATAATTTATGTACACATAACCAGTTTACAAAGAAAACTTAAAACTAGAGATACATTTTGGTACAAAGGTACTACTTATTCCAAATTGGAATCTCTTCCAGTAGACCTGTTACAGGAAACATTAAAAAAAGAGGTAACAATAATATTAGTGCACACGACAATTTGGTATTAATGTAACAAAAAAAATAAAATAAAAAAAATATTCAAAATATAGAACTTAATAAACATAATATTATAACATACATCTAAGAATAAGTATTATATTAATTATGAATTAAAATTAATATTGTAAACGCAATTCTATTTGCCAAAGTATCGAAAATATATTATACAATATACACACTTATATTATATAGTATAAAAACACAAATAAAAATATACATAAAATACAATATTATTAGGGCTTGCTGAGATAGGTGACGTGGTCAGGATAGGCGTAAATAGTGCTCGTGCAATCTTTTTTTGAATTGTGCGAGTGTTTTGCAATCGCGTATATGACTTGGCAATGAGTTCCAAAGCTTAGCAGCATAAACAGTGAATGAATACGCAAAGAAGTCAGTACGATGAGGAGGGATATCTAAAAGGGTTCGTCTAAAGGATCTACAGGATAAGTTTTGCAAGTTGGGAAAGGAGAAGCGCTCTTTTAAATAGGAAGGGGTCGTAGGCCTAAATAAAATATTGAAGAGGAAACAAAGTATACGGTAATTTCTGCGGAAGCGAATAGGGAGCCACCGTAGCTGCTTTCTGTATTCAGACACGTGATCGTATTTTCTTAGGTCAAAAATAAAACGTATGGACAGATTTTGCAACCGTTCTAATTTGTTTAAGATCTCTTCGCTTGCATCCAAATAGCAAACGTCCGCATAGTCGATGATAGGTTGAATTAGGGTCTGCGCTAATAAAATTTTGGTAGGAGTAGGAAGAAACTTTTGGAGCAGTTTGAGGGAATGCAAGGTGTGGTAAACTCTGCGACTAACATTGCTAACATTGGCATTCCACGACAGATGTTCATCAAAAATAACTCCCAAGTTTTTAGCAGTATCGGAGAAAGGTATTGCAGTGCCGTTTAACATAATGGGAGGAAGAGTACCTTTGTCAAGTAGAGCTAGCATCCGTTTACTGCCTATTAACAGCGCTTTAGTTTTAGAAGGATTGACAAGTAAACCGAATGACTGCGCCCAATCACAAATACGCTTAAGGTCATCATTTAAGAGAGCTATGGCGGAAGCTGCATTGGGTATAGTAAAGTGCTGATATACTTGCAAATCATCTGCATAGAGATGATATTTAGACACTAATATTTGAACAATAAAGTTAATAAATATAGAAAAAAGAAAAGGGGAAAGTACACCACCTTGTGGAACACCTGCATCGAGATCAGACCAGTCAGAGTAATCATTATTGATCATCACTCGCTGCAACCGGCCCCGAAGATAAGAGTTAAACCAGGCCAAGACGGAAGGGGACAAATTTAAAGACCGTAACATACCTAGAAGAATATCAAAATCGATCGAATTGAAAGCACTACTAAAATCTAAGAGGATAAGGGCGGTAAGTGATTTGTTTTCCATGGCCCACCGAATGTCATCCGTGATATTTAATAGGGCAGAAACGGTGCTATGCCCAGAGCGAAATCCTGACTGCAGTGAGCTTATATGATTATTTTTTAATAGGAACGAAGAGAGCTGCTGGTGAACGATGTTCTCCAAAACTTTAGAGAGGAAAGGGAGTATGGAAATGGGACGAAAAGAGGAAAGGGAAGTAGGATTAGGAACTTTTGGAAGAGGAAGAACATTCGCCTTTTTCCAATCCCGAGGGAAACAGCCGGAGAATAATGAAAAATTAAAAATGTGAGTCAAAATAGGAAGTAAGGAGGGGAGAATCAATTTAATCATCTTGGAGGATATCCTGTCACAGCCAGCAGCCTCTGAAGTAATTGATAGAACTGCAAGTCTCACCTTCGATTCTGTACAAGGAGTAAAAGTAAAAGCCGGGGACGTGATGGGTAAGTTGGATATAGATTTTAAAGTTCTCAGTTTTATGTTATTGTTTAAAAATATTGGAGGTTGAGAAAAGTGTTTATTGAGGGCATTTAAATCGTAATCATTAGAGTTAGAAACGGGAGTTTTGCCAATACCTACCGATCTAAGAAATTTCCAAGTATCTGCTGTATTACGGTTTTGTAAGGAGGAGTAAAAGTAACGCCGCTTGGCATCGCGACATGTGTGATTGCAGCGATTACGCAACAGCTTAAACTTGGAATGGTTTACTTCGTTAGGACAAAGTTTAAATTTCCTTTTGGCCTTATCACGTGCTGCCATCAGCTCCTTGATAGAATCCGAGAGCCACGGTGCCGGATTGTGCTTTACTTTTACTCTCCTCATAGGGGCATGTCGGTCATAGAGCTCCAATATTGTATTATTAAAATTAACAATTTTATCATCCAAGTCCGAGCTATTAAGTACAGATGTCCAATCTAATTTTTCAGCATCTTGCTCAAGCGCTTGTTCATCAATACGATTGAAGCTACGGAGAAGTAAAGTTTGGGGTTTACGTTTAGGGGGTCTAATTTTGTAGGACAGGAAAACAAGGTCATGGTAGGAAAAAGGGGCAACGAGCTGTCCATTAGTAGCCACATTATTAGGAGATGATACAATAATGAGGTCTAATAGAGAGGGCGTACAGTTAGGAAAGTTATGGGTGGGATTAGAGGGAAGGACATGAAGGTTATAGGAAGTTAAAAGTGAGTGTAACTTACGTGAGCGATTGTTATCTTTAAGGAGACAGGTGTTAAAATCTCCCATAATTACAACATGTTGATAATTTAAACGAAAACTAGTGAGCAGGTTATCAAGAGATTCAAAATAGTCGATACCAGAATTAGGGCTGTACAAAACGATCAGGAGCAATTTGGTATGATGAGTGACAATTTCGATAGCCAGATACTCCGCTTGCTCTGAATAAGCAGAAGGAGACATTTGCAATATATTATATTCAATATCAGCGCGGAGATATATGGCAACACCACCACCACCTTTGTCAGTTCTGTCGTTGCGAATGAGGATAAATCCAGGAATTGAATATTGGATGGATGGAAGAGAGGGCTTAAGGAAAGATTCAGATATCAAGATGGCATCGAGATTAGTAGCACTAAAGGACGCAAGGAGATCCGGATAATGACTCGGGATGCTCTGGGCATTAATGTGTGCTATGTTAAGGTTGACTCTGTAATTGCTAAAGATCTCAGAGAGTTGATCACTTAAAGTAAGAGGTAATGAGTGTGAAGAACTGTTTGCGCTTAAAAAACTGGACGACGATGAGCACGAAAAAAAACTGCTGTTGAGGTCATCCATATGAAACCCTTTTATAACTATATAATAATTGAAGAATATATAAGAATAAAATATAATAATAAATAAAAATAGATAATAATAAATAACTAATAAAAAGTTATTAATGTGTGGCAAAAATAACTAAGCTGATAAATTACAATCAAGCTTGCTAAGAACTCACTAGGTACTCAAATTAAACGTACATAATTAACTATTTACTAAAGACAGACAGCTATGAATTATCAAATACTAGACACATCGCTATGGCAAAAAGTGATATAAAAAATAATGAAAAAAAAAGAAGACGAAGAATAGCTGCCAAAACACAAGTGACATTTGACAGGCGCCATCCAAGCGCCATCCGCTGTCGCCTGTCAGAAGTCATAACAAAAATTTTGGTTGTTTTGAATTTTTTAAAAAACAAATTTGGACAGTAAATTTTGAATTCAAATTATTTTGAACATACCTACAAATCGTGAATGTTATACTATAAACAAAGTGAAAAAGTACTATGTGAATAGAATGACAGAATAGAAAAAACAATAGGTAAACATGAAAATGATTCTAGGTTAATGACTAATGGCGACGGCGGGTTTGCCTTACGGGTCTGCTGGCAGCGTGGAGGTCCTGCGCATGAGCCTCTGCCTCCTCACAACTTACCGGGAACTGCGACATAAGCTTTTCCAACGATATGAACGACTCCACTTTGCGGCGATTCTTATCCGGGAGGATGATATTAATTTTGCCTTCACTCGACCAACAGTTTTTGACGCCAAAATGCTTTCGAGCTGTAGTGAAAACTTTGTGTCTTTCTTTGGTCAGAAACTCTGATAGGGTGATATTAGTGCCTTTCAAAGAAGTCTTAGTCTCCCACACATTTTGCCTATCATCAAATGTCTTAAAGCGCACTAAAATAGGTCTGGCCTTAGATGTCGAGAATCCAAGACGGTGACAAGCCTGAATGCAATCTGTATTCAAATCACAAAGCTTCATCTTATCAGTGAACACCTGATGGACCAGTTCAAACGGTTTTTCGTTCTGCTTCTCAGGAATACCGTGAAAGAGAAGGACCTTTCTGCGCATCATCATTTCGTGTTGATCAATCTTCAGAGAAAGGGAGTCAACATCATTCTTGAGCCTAGATAGAAGTTGCAAAACAGTGCTCTTAAATTCCTTGAAGTCTTCGGAGAGAGATACAATTTCTGGATTGGTTTTAGAACCCTCAGCAATCTTCTGCAACTTCTCTTCATATTTCTTCATGCGGGAATCAAAAAAATTGCTCAAAGACTCCAGGTTATTGACATCCATTTTTGTTGAAGTTTCCAAGAATAGTGACGATTTTTGAAGTAATGTTAATATTGAAAATAGTTATTGTTGAAAGGAGATAATTATTTGAAATTGAGTACAGGTGAGCCCAACATAGATTTAACACATCATTACACACATTTAACTTGTTTTACTATTTATTTTAGATAATTTAATATAGAGCACCAAAATTGCTACCGTTTTTTGGGACTACCCCTTACTATTATCTGTATTTTGATCATTCTTTATTTTCAATTGGCTTGTCTTGTTAATCTTGTTTTTATTAAGCAGAAGTTCTTTGTATTGTTTGTATTTCGTGCATCCTTTATAGCTTGCAGGATGTTTTTCTTCACAATTTGCACATGTCGCATCTGTATCTGGTCTTTTCAGGCAACTAGCAGTAGGGTGTTCTTCGCCGCATTTTACACATCTGAAGGGTCTGTTGCATTGGTTTTTCGCATGACCGAATCTTTGACATCTCTTGCACTGAAGGACCTCAAACTTTTTGTACGGTGCCTCAAATGAAACCTTTGTATAATTTAATTTATAAATTTTAAATATTTCTTTGTTATTATGTTTTGGTTCTAAGTCTATGTAGAATAGAGATAGTGGTTGTTTTGTGGTTTTGTGCCTTATGTTTGTTATATTCCTAACTTCATGTCCAAGCTCTAACAGTTCTTGTTTAATTACATCTGTATCTTCTGATGCATGGAGACCACGTAGGACTATGCGGTAGGCTCTCTCACTCTTTAATCTGTAAGTATAGTGGCTTACATCTTTATCAATAAACGCTGTTCTTATGTTTTTATATGTGTCTATGTCTGCTGGCATAATCTTAACAATATGTCCAGATCGTAGCGTGTGCAATGTGTATTTATTTTGTTCTAAAATGATTGAACATAGTAGTTCTTTAAGTTTTTTAATATCTAAAACTCCTGTCACAAATATAGGTTCCGGTTTAGGTGGTTTTAATTGTTTCTGTTCAGCTGCTGGTTCCACATTTGTGGCTGTTTCGAGAATTTGGAAGCTGTTTTGTGTTGGTACCGTGTACATAGTTTTGGTCACCTTATTGATTTTATTAATTTGTTCTGGACTTGCCTCTGCTTTTCTTTTATGAGGTGCCTGATCATTTTGCCATGCTTTGGTGCCTGTTTTTTCTCTGTAACTAGTAGTTGGTGTAAGTGTTGTTGCATCTTTTGCAGTCATTTCATCTATTATAATTATGTCATTAGCTGAGCCTTCTGCCGTTTGGGGCAGATTTATTGTTGTGCTTGTGTCTTTGCTGCCAAGAGAGTGGCTTCTGGGTCTAATGTTTTTGAAGAGACTGGGATGAAAAATTTGTTGTGTCATCTTCTTACTCTGGTGTTGCGTCGTTGTTTTATCCTCTTGGGATGTCGGCTCCTCTCTACTTTCTTCCTGCTGCAGTTGTAATCTCCTATCCTCATGCGGTAGCAAAATTTTGCCCCCCCCAGATACGATGGGGCTGCCTGAGTTTCCCTGTGGGCTTCTCTCAGGGAAGGATTCTCCAGCTTGGCTGGTATCTTCCTGGGGTAATTTGTTTTTAAACCCTGCTAACATTTTTGATTCGGTATACGTATCGGGTATACAGCCTAGCCTTTGGTGATCCAACACCTGTGCACAAGGCAGCACATTGGTTTATTATTCGGAGTACCTTCTCCTAGACCAACCGCCATCCAAGGCTTACGAGGTTGGTCTCCCCGGGTCAGAGCTTATATTATAGTGGCGGCTCTTTACCCAGAACCCCCATTTACCCAGAACCCCCAGGATAGCACGGAGCTACTGTCAAGCTACCTATCATTCAGTTAGCCAAGTTCGACGGTGCTTACAATTCATGGCTTGAGTTTCGAGACACATACCTATCTTTAATTCACGATAATCCTGATTTAAGTGCAATTAATAAATTCCATTATTTACGCTCGTCGTTAGAAGGCAGCGCATTATTAGTGATAAAATCAATTGAATTCTCTTCGACCAACTACGAAGTAGCCTGGAAACTTAATTGTGAGCGATTCGATAACAAAAAAATGCTTATCGCTAATCACGTCAAGTCGTTGTTTACCATTTATTCCATGCAGAGGGATACTTCATTTAATTTAAAGCGCTTGGTTGATACTTTTGTTAAGAATTTGCGATCGTTAGCTACACTCGGTGAGCCTACCGATAAATGGGACACCCTGTTGATACACATGTTATCCAGCAAATTTGATACGCAAACTTTTGTCGAATGGGAAAAATATAAAGCTTTAAATGAGAAACAAGATTTAACATTCGATGATTTAGTAAAATTCGCGAGAAGTCGATCGGAATTATTAGAAACATTAGAAAATAATAATAAAACAAAATTTATACAAAAACAATCAAATACCAACTTATTAACTACTTATCAAATTAACAATAACAAAAATAAAAAATGTCCCATTTGTAAGTCATCAGATCATTTCATTTACTACTGTAAAACATTTTTAAGTTTAAATAACAAAGATCGCGAAGCAAAGGCTAGTTCATTAAATTTATGTTTGAATTGTTTAAAAACAGGACATCCTACGAAAAAGTGTCAACTAAGGGCTTGCAAACATTGCAATAAAAAGCACAATAGTTTAATTTGTCCCGATATACCGAGCGGCGAGGGATCGAACCCGCGCCACCCCGGCGAAGTAGCTTTATCGTGCGGTGTTGCATCGGCTCAAGCGCTGTTATCTACGGCTCGTGTTAACGTGCGCGCTGCGACGGGGAGCAGCCGGCGTGTGCGCCTTATCCTAGACTCGGGAAGTACCGGACATTTCTGTACACAGCGATTATGTAAACAACTCCAGTTGCCTACTAGAAGTGTAACGACAACAATTAACGGGTTGAATAAAAGCGTATCTGTGGCGAGGGAATGTTGCGACGTTACTATTCAATCGCTTCATTCTAATTACAGTAAAACGATTACGTGTGTTATTATTTCAGAAATTACGAACCCTTGGCCGAGTTCACCCATAGATAAAAACGCGATTAAAATTCCGAGTGACATAACTTTAGCAGATCCGCAGTTTTATTTACCGTCGAACATAGACATTTTAATAGGCAACGGAATATTATGGGAATTCATTGAGTCGGAACAGATTAAATTAAATAATCAAAATATTATTTTACAAAAATCAAAGCTAGGTTGGTTTTTAACTGGATCAATACAACATAGTTCATCAATATATTGCAATTTTTCAGATTCTCAAATTCTTAACGATCAATTAGCTAAGTTTTGGGAATTAGATTCAATCGTGACAAATAAACAATTACAGTGGTCTCCTGAGGAGATCGAATGTGAAAATTCGTTCGTGCAACATACGTCTCGCCTACCTAATGGCAGATTTTTAGTCACGATCCCATTAAAGCATAGTCCAGATGTTTTAGGCGATTCATACAAAATGGCTAAAACTAGATTTTTACAGTTAGAAAAAAGATTACAAACTAACTTACAATTAAAAAATCAGTATAAAATTTTTATCCAAGAATACATTCATCTGGGTCACATGAGACTATCGAAACATGTGAACAGTGACCAAATCAAATATTTTGCTCCACACCACGGTGTAGAACGCCCTACTAGTTCTACTACGTCATTAAGAGTAGTTTTCGATTGTTCTATGAAATCATCTTCCGGTTATTCATTTAACGAGTTGCAAATGGTCGGTCCGACGATACAAGATGATCTTTTTTCAATATTATTGCGCTTTCGTCAACATAATATCGTTATTACGGCTGACGTCACTAAAATGTATAGGCAGATCGAAGTTAATGAGTCACAAAGACCCCTTCAACAAATACTGTGGCGCGACAAGCCGAGCGAACCTCTGCGGGCCTACGAGCTAAATACGGTAACGTACGGCACTGCCTCGGCTCCGTTTTTAGCGATACGGTGTCTCAAACAGTTAGCCGACGAATGTACCGACCCGCTGATTCAAGAGGTCATCTCTAAAGACTTCTATGTCGATGACGTCATCACGGGCGCTAGTAACATCTCTCAGGCTCTTCACATTTATACAGGAGTGACCAAGCAACTTGCTAGTGGGTGTTTTCCGTTACGTAAGTGGTGTTCGAACGATAAAGATGTGCTATCACAGATTAAAAAACTTTCAAACGACAACATAACAATTGATCGCTTAGATTTATGTCCGAATGATGTTTCAAAAACATTAGGTATAAATTGGGATCATAAGTCAGACAAAATTTGTTTTAATATAAATTTAAAAACTTGTAACAAAATAAACAAAAGAAATATTTTGTCTACTATATCTCAACTTTTTGACCCACTAGGCCTGGTCACCCCTTCTATATTAGAAGCAAAAATAACCCTACAAAAATTATGGTTATGCAAGTTGTCGTGGGACGATCCAGTACCCGAAGCTACACGAACAGCTTGGTATAAGTTCATTTCGTCATTATCAGAATTAAATAATTTAAAAATCCCCAGACACGCTCTTTGTTCGAATTACAGTAACCTACAATTACATATATTTACGGACGCTTCCGAAGACGCATACGGAGCGTGCGCATATTTACGGTCTGTTGACAATTGTGGCCAGGCAAACGTGACGCTCTTATGCTCAAAAAATAAAGTTTCGCCTCTGAAACCGCAAACACTTCCGCGTCTAGAACTTTGCGGCGCATTACTAGGAGCGAGACTCGCTATCAAGATCGTTGAATCATTGCGACTCACGATAGATAATATTTTTTATTGGTGCGACTCCACCATTGTTTTAGGCTGGCTTAACACTACTACCAATAGGCTGCAGACATTTGTACGTAACAGAATAGGAGAAATACAGTCCATTTCAAACATTAGCTCGTGGAATTATGTTCCGACATATTTAAATTCAGCTGACTATCTAACGCGTAAAACCAGCCCTGATGTGTTAATCAGCTGTGAGCAATGGTGGAGGGGCCCGCATTTTTTGCAGTCCAACGAGTCATCGTGGCCTACATTCGATTTAAAAAATAATAATTTAATTTTACCAGAATTAAAACAAGAAGTAACATTAACAATAGCTCAATCAGAAGAATCGGTATTTCCATTTAATAAATTTTCTAGTTATTTCCGAATGCAAAGAACCATGGCTTATATCCTACGTTTTATTTACAATTTAAAAAGCAATAAAAATAAAATAACAGGCCCTTTACAAGTATCTGAAATTAAAAACGCTATTTACAAATTAATTAGTATATCACAGAAACAATCATTTCCTACAGAGTATGAACAATTAAAATCAAATAAAGCTTTAAAAAGTACTTGCTCAATTTTATCTCTTAATCCATTTTTTGATCATAAATTAAACGTAATAAGAGTCGGTGGACGACTTCTAAATTCACAGTACGATTATAATAAAAAACATCCGTTTCTCATTCATAAAAATCATATATTTTCTAAACTTTTATTTCAAAATGAACATAAAATTTTAATGCATACCGGGCCGCAACAATTACTTTACTCCACTCGTCAAAACTATTGGACGATTGGTGGACGAGATCTAGCTAGGCATGTGTATCGAAAAAAAAATCGCATTTGTAAGCGATTTCGTGCTGACAGTACTATACCTATAATGGGAAATATTCCAAAAGAACGATTTAGTGCAGGCGACGTCGGTTATCCCTTCCAATATACCGCAACCGATTATTGTGGTCCTATTATGATTGCTAATAAAGAAGGGCGAGGATGTCGCTTAATTAAGTCATATATTTGTGTCCTTGTATGCTTTACCACTAAAGCCATACACTTGGAATTAGTAAGCGACATGTCCACTACAAAATTTATTTTAGCCTTAAAAAGGGTTATATCGCGTAGAGGCAAACCATCATACATGTATTGCGATAATGGTTCGAATTTTGTTGGAGCTAATAACGAGATTAAAAAAATGATATCTACAGACGGTGACAAAATAGTTGATATTTTTGCACAAGAATCCATAAAATTTAGTTTCTCTCCTCCCCGGTCTCCCCATTTTGGTGGACTTCATGAATCAAGCGTAAAATCTACTAAAAATCATTTAAAACGGGCAATCGGTAACTTAAATTTAACATACGAGCAACTGTACACAGCCCTGACGCAAATTGAGGCAATACTTAACTCGCGTCCTCTTACCCCAATGTCATCAAATCCCGAAGACCTACTTCCCCTTACCCCAGGCCATTTCCTAATTGGCAGACAAATCACGTCACTACCAGAGCCAGACTTAGCCGAAATTCCATTGCATCGCCTCGATCGTTACCAAAAAATCGAAAGAGTGCGTCAACAATTCTGGTCAAGATGGCACAAAGAATATATCTCGGAGCTCCAACTTCGCACCAAATGGAAACAATCTCATGGGTCGCTCTGCAAAGGTGATCTCGTACTTATCAAAGATGACCACCTGCCTCCGATGAAATGGCACTTGGGACGAATCATAACAGTTTATCCGGGATCTGATGGAGTAACGCGAGTGGCTGACATCAAGAAATCGTCAGGGACTGTCCGACGCTCATTCTCAAAAATTTGGCCTCTTCCAAAACCTGACCAAAATTGAAGCGAGGCTTCAATGAGGGCCGGCATGTCGACGCATCACAACCGACAACGTCGACGTCACATCACACGCACACATGCAGCAGGGCGTACGTAGGCCTGCGCCCGGGCCGCGGCGTGCGGCGCGCCCCCCGCGCACTCGATACTGGACCACCGCCGGTGTGCGGCGCATGTTTTTTCATTCATCACCATCAATCATCATCAAGATTCAAGGCACCTTCCAGCAGACGGCTCCAGGCTCCAGCCCCAACAGCTCCTATTAGTCTTATCGTTATAAAATATAACCTTTAACCTTTCTACATAAATAGGCTATCTAACAACTAACTGTAACTGTAACTGCACGTACATTTGTCACCCCCCGACTATTTTAATAAAATTAAATAAGTTTTATGATATATTTTGTTCTGTAAATCTCTAAAAGTAAAAATCAAAGTGTTAGAAACTATTGTAACTCTTCAACCCTTAGCAGTATTTGTGTAAAACTGTGTAATTTTGGAAACTAAAGTTCAAGCCAAGTGCAACTGTCAACGACTGGACGAGTTCAAATTGGAGCTGGATTATTCTCGAGGACTGCTTAATCCCGGGGAGTATTGCTTTTAATTTTCAAATCAATTAGTCACCTTTTACAATTTCAGCAACTACAAATCCACTTTACACCGCTCACACCCGTGAGCTACGTCCAAAATCACACTTGGCATAGTTTATTTCTCTCTTGGCTTGACGAGTAGTGGAAGCGAAGTTGTAGATAAAAACAACAAGCCCAGACAAAACCAAAACTAATATACTAATGCACACATTATACAAGCAAAGGACATCCTCAATTATATTCAAAAATAAAGTTTTCAAACCTTGATTTGTACAGTTATATTCAGGTTCAATAACTACTATTTAATCTGTCTATACTGTCTTCCATACTTTGTTCTTTGCTTATTCTTTATTATTAATCTTAAATCTTGCCTTTCTAATATTTTGCTAACCTTTTCCCCTCTAAAATTGACTGTACATGAGTTAAACTGAAATATTGAGGCTGGCTTTTGCATTGAAAGTAAAAGGTGACTTACAATATTTACATTAAAGCCGGTAAAGCCCTAACATATTATATAACTCATTTCAGTGCTCGGGAATGGATGGTAAAATGATGACTCGCTCGGCCGTGGCCCGTCGCAACGAGGAGCAACTTCGAGTCACCCTCATAGAATTAAAGCAATATAACAACAATGCCAAATGCTGTTAAGGGCAATGAGTTTATAAAATACTAGAGTGGCAATGTCTTACAAACTGATGCAAAAAATGCGTAACCACTTGATAGCCCAAAAGACAATGTCACTTCATAATGTTATTATGTCATTATGTATGGCAGATATGCCTGCAGGCATCTTCAAAGTGGTGACGCGTTTCTGTCGTAGACTGCCAATCTAGTTACGTTAGTAACATACAATATCATTGGTTAAGGGAAAGAGATGATAACGAAAAAGAAATAGAATCAGTAATACAAAAAAATCAGGATTTAAAGTTAGAACTCAATAAGTTAAGTCTTGACTATGAGGACATTCTTAAGAAAAACATTGAATTACAGAATACTGTTGACGGCTTTGACCAATGGAGAGAGGAATATGAAGACTTTCTCAAGACCTCTGCTAACCTCAAAATCAAGCTGAGTAGTGCCGAAGACTACATCTTAAAACTAGAAGAACAAATCCATGCTCAAAATTCAACCCAAACCCAAAACTTATATAATGAGCTTATTTGTGATAAAAGCAACTTGGTTTCTAACACTAAATCTTGTCAAAACATTTCGACGATTGATTTAACTAGTGATGATACCTTACCAATATGTACCTTGAATAGTAAGAGGAAATTAAAGAAATATATTAAAATCAAAAAGTGTATTAAAAATTATTGTAAACTTTCAAAGAAAAATAAAAAATGTTTAATTCATTTATCAAAAGTTATAAATGAAAATAAACTCTTGAATAATAACTTACTAAACTGTAATTTTGACATAGAGCAAATAAAATGTAACTATGAGGCCGATGTATGTAACCTACAGCAAGAAATTTCGATACTTCTTGACTCTTTGGATAATTTAAACAGAAAATATGCTTTGTCTCAACAAGAAACACAGAGGCATATATCAGCGATGAATGATTTACTTGAAGTGACTCGTTATAATGAGGAACGGGTTTACTCTTTATTGAGAGTCAATGGTTCCTCAGACCAAGTAAATCATTCTGTTTTGAATAGTATAACTGATATATGTTCCAGTCAGAAGGTACATACTGAATGTCCACAAATTGCTTTGTTCAGTGATGAATTAGGTAAGGACTTAGGTATTTATTTAAGTAGGATGTGTATTGGACAATCAGTTTCCAATTTCTGTATGCCTGGAGCTACTTATAGTGAAATAATGTGCAGGGCTTTAGCTATGACTTATTGTCCGAACACAACAATAATACTTTTAGTTGGGAGGAAGGGAAAATTAAACAAAAAACAAATGACCGAATTTCTAGATAAATTATTTAGTATGGAAAATATTAATAATGTTATCTTGTTTACTTTTCCTTATATACAAATGTTGCCAAAGAGATATAATAACGAAAACTTTTCTAGGTATCAACTGAACAGCCTAATGTATACTGCTGTAAATAATAATTGTATCATTTTAGATGACTCACATAAGCAATGTCAGGTTGTAGACATAAATAATTTAGATTTTAAGTTATTTACCATGACAAGAGATAAGTACTTCTTATCTAATTTTTATAAAAGACGAATAGCCAGGTTGCTATTTAACTTTTTAAATTTTAAACCAGCCAAGTGTTTGGCTTTAGAGACTACTGCTTCTATTGAGCAAAATTATACTAGTCATAATATTAACGAATTGGAATATGTTCCAAATACTTATTTAAATTAGATAATAAGACAATAGAGGACATCTCTTGCGAAAATAAATTTAGTATTGAAAATCCTACCAATAATTCGTTAGACTCAAATATATTAAGAAAGAATAAATGTAATTTGATTAATCTGGTGCATCAAAATTTACAAGGTATGGTAGGTAAAGAACTTGAAATTGAGTTATTTTTAAAGGAATTTAACATTGATATTATTTGTATATCTGAACACTGGTTCAGACAATATGAACTCACTTTCAATTTCAATAACCACCAGATAGCTAGTTCGTTCAGTAGAGAAAATGCCATTAGAGGCGGCTCTTTAATATTAATTAGAAATAATTTAAAATTTAAGGAACGTAAAGATATTGTGAGTCTCTCTATTGAACGAACAATTGAAGTAGCCTGCATTGAGCTAAGTCATCTTATTATTGTGGGTGTATACAGGCCTCCGTCGGGGTTATTTGATACCTTTGAACAAACTATGGAACAAATATTGTCAAAAATATGTGCATCTAACAAAAGGGTTATTATATGTGGAGACTTTAATGTTAATTTATTGGATTTAAATTCCACAACTGTTAGATTCACATCTTTATTTAAATCATATAACCTTTGCAATTTGTTTCATGAACCTACAAGAGTCTGTGAGACTACAGCTACTTGTATTGATAACATATTTACAAATCTCATTCCCGATAAAAAGGAAATAATTAATAAGTTAAGCTCTGATCACTGTGGACAGTTAGCATCATTTAATGTCAATTGCGATAATAACGTAAAGGACAATCTTGTGTTTGTTCCTGTTACTACAAAACGTATTGAGCAATTTAGAAGTAAATTAAATTCAAATATTCAGTCATTGGGTAGATCAAATAGCTCAGATGAAGCTTTTAATAATTTGTTTAAGGTAATAAGAACACAATTTAATACAGTATTTACTTCTAAAACAGTTAGAATCGATAATAAAAAAAACAGATTTATTGAATGGGCAACTAAAGGAATTAAAATAAGTAGGCAAAGATTATATGAATTATATGATGAAAGGTGTAATAACAGCAGTGAATCATTTAAATCATATGTCAAAAATTATTCTAAAACCTTCAGAAAAGTTTGTAAAGCTGCTAAGGCTCTATATATCAAAAATAAAATTAAAAATTCTAAAAACAAAATTAAAATTACATGGAAGGTTATATCTGGTGAGACTGGAAACGTCACCTGTCGTAACACTGATTTTGAATTATACTTTGAAAATAAAAAGATTACAAATAATCTTGAAGTTGCGACGGTCTTTGAAAAGTTTTTTGCTGACATTCCGGTCTCAACTACAAAAAATCTAAATTCCTCACCAGAAGCTGCTGAAAAGCTACTCAGAGACAATGTAAAGGAATGTGATGTCAATTTTAAGTTTAGGGAAATTAGCCCTAGAGATATTATTGATACCTTTAAATTGTTGAATATTAAAAATACTACTGATCTCTGGGGCATGTCTACAAAAATTATTAAATCGATAATTGACATCATAGCTCCTCATCTAGCAATAATTTTCAATGACTGCATTAGGAGTGGTGTTTTTCCTGACTTAATGAAGCACAGTAAGGTCGTACCTTTATTCAAAGCGGGAATTAAATCAGATCCGACTAATTACCGGCCTATTTCGATTTTACCGACTCTTAGTAAAATATTTGAAAAAATAATTTTACAACAATTACTGTTACATTTTAATTTAAATAATTTATTACACAATAACCAATACGGTTTTACTAAGGGTCGTTCCACAACGGATGCTGGTATAGGTCTTCTTTGTAACATATTTGAAGCTTGGGAGGAGTCACAAGATGCCTTAGGTATTTTTTGTGACCTCTCTAAGGCATTTGACTGTGTCGAGCATGCTACTTTAGTCAGAAAATTGCACCACTATGGCATAAGGGACTCAGAACTCAGCCTTTTGACTTCTTACCTCAAAAATAGGACTCAAAGGGTTGAAGTTAATAGTAAAAGATCCAATGGGACCAAAATAGAATTAGGTGTACCACAGGGGTCTATTTTAGGACCATTTCTTTTTCTCATCTACATTAATGACTTACCTTATCTAGTTAAGGATAATGAGATAGTACTTTTTGCTGATGACACTTCACTTATTTTTAAAGTGAAGCGACGGCAGTCAAATTACGACGAGGTAAATAGTACTCTCTCAAAAATAGTACATTGGTTTAATGTTAATAACTTACTTTTAAACTCTAAGAAAACCAAATGTTTAAAATTTACTTTGCCCAATGTTAGGCAAGTTCAAACCAATTTACTATTAAATGATGAGAAAATGTATTTGGTGGACTCCACTATATTCTTAGGCATTACATTAGATAGTAAATTACAGTGGGGTCCTCATATTGCTAACCTTGCAGGTAAGCTCAGTTCTGCAGCATATGCAGTCAGAAAAATTAGGGAAATTTCTGATGAAGACACGGCAAGACTAGTTTATTTTAGTTATTTTCACAGTAGAATGTCTTACGGTATCATTTTATGGGGAAACGCTGCCGACATCAATACAATTTTTGTGCTGCAGAAGCGAGCTATACGATCAATTTATAAAATGTCAGCTTTAGAATCTCTGAGAGAAAAGTTTAAAGAAATTGGTATTCTAACTGTTGCTTCTCAATACATTTTGGATAATGTGTTGTATGTTAGAAAGAATCTAACTAAATTTAAAACTAAAGGTGATACTCACGGTAGAAACACTAGAAATAGGCACAAGCTGGAAATGCCAGTGATCAGACTTAGCAAAATAAGTAAATCTTTTAAAGGTCAATGTATACGCCTTTACAATAAAATCCCGAAAAACGTTCAGAATCTATCAATTAATAAATTTAAAAAAGTAATTAAGGAACGTTTGTGTGCCAAAGCCTACTATACGGCCAATGATTTCCTAAACGATGGCACATCTTGGGAGTAGGATGGCTGCTTGCTGCTGCTTCTACATTTATTATATGTGATTTACAATTCATGTTGACTTTCTATAATGTATTAGATTAAGTTATTTACATTGTAAATTTTATTTTTTTAAAAGACTAATTTTCCACTTTTTTAATAAAAAGTGGCCCCGTGCGAGTTTCTTACGCCGGTTCTTCTCGCCGGGTTAGTTCCCGAACCGGTGGTAGGCAACATGTAGCTCAACGTTCTGAAAACATTTGATTCAAATTTATTCAGAAATAAAACGATTTTTATTTTATTTATTTATTTTAACACTGAAAGAATATTTCAAATCGGACCAGTAGTTCCTGAGATTAGCGCGTTCAAATAAGCCCTTTCAAATAATTTACCCCGTTTTCCACACTTTCCTCTATTTCTTCGCTCATTTTAGTCTTAGCGTAATAAAATATATCCTATAGCATTTCTCGATAAATAGGCTATCTAACACTGAAAGAACTTTTCAAATCGGACCAGTAGTTCCTGAGATTAGCGCGTTCAAATAAGCCCTTTCAAATAATTTACCCCGTTTTTCCACACTTTCCTCTATTTCTTCGCTCATTTTAGTCTTAGCGTAATAAAATATAGCCTATAGCATTTCTCTTTAAACAGGCTATCTAACACTGAAATAGTTTTTCAAATCGGACCAGTAGTTCCTGAGATAAGCGCGTTCAAATAAGCCCTTTCAAATAATTTACCCCTTTTTTCACACTTTTCTCTATTTCTTCGCTCATATTAATCTTAGCGTGATAAAATATAATCTACTAGCTGTTGCCCGCGACTTCGTCCGCGTTAACATAGTATAATAACAAAGATGGACAGTTTTCCCCTTTTTGTGGTTCCTTACCTTATACAAAGGGTAAAAACGGGACCCTATTTAAGCAAACGTCCAACGCAAACGTCAATGAACTTTCATGTTCTTAACTCAAGAAATGACGGACTTTCATTCAAACTTTCAACCCCAATTTCACCCCCTTGGGGGTAGAATTTCCAAAAACGCTTAAATACCTATCCATTCATTTTTAATCAGCAGTCCAAAAATAAACTTTCATGTTTCTAACTTAGGAAATGATGGACTTTTATTTAAACTTTCAACCCCTATTTCACCCCCTTGGGGGTAGAATTTCCAAGAATGCTTCAACACATATCCAATCATTTTTAATCAGTAGCCCAAACATAAAATTTCATGTTTCTAACTCAAGAAATAACGGACTTTCATTCAAATTTTCAACCCCAATTTCACCCCCTTGGGGGTAGAATTTCCAAAATTCCTTCCTTAGTGGGTGTCTACTTAATAAAACAACCCTACTCACCAAATTTCGTGGCTGTAACTTTAACAGTTTTTGCTCAGCGATGATGAATCAGTCAGTCAGTCAGGACATGTAATTTTATAAGTATAGATAATTAATCATTATTGATTAGATTTTAAGTTTGTAATGTTAAAAATTTTTTCTTATAGAAATAATTGAAGAACAATCTGAAGAAAATACAAATACGTATGGAGAAGATTATGCACCCGTGTTAAAATTTGAAGATGATGATGTGTCAGATAGTGATGCTGTTTGCAAACAGGAATCATTGAGCGTTAACCGCATTGATGCTTGGCAAGGCTCAAGGGTGCTCGAATTGAAATTAGTAAAGTTGAGTCAAAGTGTCATTGACAAGTATGTACGCCAAAGTCCCCCCACGCAGCACACAGCCACAGAAGAACATGTTGGGGACAAGGGGAAGTGCGCTGGTGAACAGAGCGTAGAAAATGACGACAAAAAGGCACAGTACAAGAGTCACAAGGAACAACTCATCTGTCATGTTTGCTTAAAAATGTTTCCGTATAAAAGCAGGTTGCTAAGTCATTTAGTGATTCATACTGGTGAGAAACCATTTAACTGCAATATTTGTCAAACAAAATTCTTACGAAGGTCGGACTTGAAGCAACACTTATTAACACATACTGGTGAGAAACCATACAACTGTGATATATGTCAAAAGAAATTTGGAAGAAAAGGCCACTTAAAAGAACACATGATAATTCATACTGGTGAGAAACTATTTAACTGCAACATTTGTCAAAAGAAATTTAGCAGAAAACCCAACTTAAAAGCACACTTGCTAATTCATATAGGCGAAAAACCATATAACTGTGACATATGCCTAAAGAAATTTTTAGGAAAATGGGACTTAAAGAAACACTTGCTAATTCATACTGGCGAGAAACCATATAACTGTGACATATGTCAAATGAAATTCACATTACGCTGGAACTTAAAAAGACATTCAGTAATTCATACTGGTGAGAAACCATAATAATATGACATTTTCTTTCTTTTAATTTTTAGAAACTACAACAGATGGCGTAACGATAGACACTTCAAAATTTTCTATTGGTTCCCCACCGATCTGAAATTATTTGCAGGTTGCCATCACGGACCTCATAGTGGTTGTATTTCTAAAAAATGACAGTGTAAGTCTGTCAAAAAAGAAATTAAAATAATAGAGTCGCCACTTGTATCCGGTGTGGCCTCTTCTGGCCACACCATAGACTTATAATATATTATACTGTCGTATAGACCACCTGACAACTCGAAAATGCGTGACGATTTTTGATCTGTCAATGTGTGCGACGTGCGTGTGCTAGTGATGTATATTTTACTATCGATAGTATTGTCTGATCGAGTTATTTTACCTGCGTTTCTATGATAAATAAATAATATGCAACTTTGACAGATTTTGTAATTCAAATTAGGTATCATATATTTTATTTGGCAGAAAAAAGGTGACGATTGAAAAGTAGATACACATTTTCGGTTGGGGTGATTTTTCAATCATCGGATAATATGTTATAACATGAGGTTCTTATAAGGGTAAATAATATACACATTTTAAAGTTACTTATTATTCAGGTAAAAACTATCTGGCAAATCAGATCTTACATTAATAGAAATGCAAATATAAAGTTGAAAGTAAACGAGAAACATACTCGTAGTATATTATTTATTCTTAAATTAAATACATAATATCATAATATTACACTTACACCCCCATTCCTTTTTCAGATTAGTTTTATGTTCTTGTTAAATACCGATAGGCATATCAATAAATTTGATTCAAGCCCTAGCGTATGTAAACAATTTTAGTGAAAATTTTTTCTTCAAAAATTGTGTATTAACCATTAAAATTGTGTAATTTTTCCACCGACAGCTCAAGGCGGCGTTAATGTGCCATAAGGACTCATGGCTCTCATCCCTTCCTCTAGTTTTGCTGGGCATGCGTACAGCTTTTCTCAGAATTTTTTTCTTTTCTTCATCAGTCGTGGCAGAATTGCTTTATGGAGAGACGCTGCGCATTCCTGGCGAAATGATTCATCCCGACACATCACTCACCTCACAACTTACACCCACGGATTTCGTCGTAGACCTTCGACAGAGAATGTCTAAGCTACGACCAACTCCCGGCACGCAACACACACAGCCGCGCACTTACACTTTCAAAAACCTAACACAGGCCTCACACGCATTTTTAAGAGATGATAGTGTTCGACGACCACTGCAACCACCTTACAATGGGCCGTACAGAATCATCGATCGCTCTACAGACGAAAAAACAATCGCACTACACATCAACAACAAAGACGTGAAGGTGATCGTGGATCGTATAAAACCCGCCTTCACCGAATTACCTTCTCTACCTGAACTTTCTCCATCTGCACATTTTTCACCAGCACCTTCTCTACCTGTATCTTCTCCTCCTACACCTTCCCCATCCGCAACGACTACGCCTATATCTACTCAAGCTACAAGTCCTCCTCCCTTACATACCTCCCTCCGCTTATACCTCCAACACCCACATCTAGTGTACCCTTACAGACACTTTCAAAGACCACTAGAGCGGGTCGCACTGTAAGATTTAAGAACCAAAGCGATTACGTTTATTTTTAAATTAAAAACCTCCTCTTGGAGTGCCAATATCTGGTTATCCTTATCCGTGGGGGGTGGTGTGGCATGCGTTGCACAGCAAGGAAAGAGGGAGAAGAAGACGGCCTGTCATTTTGGTGACAGCCGGTTTTTTCTCTCGCTCTCTTGGCGCTAAGTAACCGAGCTAGATACGATCATACGAGGATTTCGATGTTAATATTGTGATTTAACTCCGTAGCAACTGTGTAAATATCTCTACCAGCTATTAACCAAGTGTATACATACTGTGACAAAAACATAATATTGTGTATGTGTCGAAATATACGTGGTACTTACATTCTACTGCCTACGAGATTCATTTGGGGCGACTCCGGTCGACCTACACCTCCGTCGCGTCGACCTATTCCCAAAGTACCTTAAGTTATACAAAATATGAAAGTAAAGGGGAGGATTAACAATATTTTATTTGAAATAGAGAAATATAGACTGAATATAGCGAAAATAAACACATCGTAGCAATTAGGGCATGAAGATTAATTACCTGTGAAATGTATATTTTTCAGGATTACTTCTATGATTTACACTGCAATCACTCACAGAACAAGTCACCATTGTTATATTATGTAATAGTATTTGTCGAAAATAATAAAGGATTTAAACAATACATTGCAAATACCGAAAGGGCATAAAAACGGGTGACGACTTGTGGACGACCTGTCAAATGAAAGTGGTTAAAGTTTTCATTAGACTGCCTCTCTCTTAAAATTTAGTTTGTTATTATTTTTAGCAATATTTCGCGGAATATTGCTAAAAATAATAACAAACTAAATTTTAAGCTATGGATTTCCGCAAAGTAACGCCTGATTCCATTAACTGCCTCTCTCTTTTCAACTTGTTATAATTCCATAAAGGATTTTCTTCTCTCTCGCACTCTTTGTTGGTCTTTAGCATCATACGTTTATGGGCCACACTGTGTCCGGTAACTATAAAAGCTTTTGATACATTTTATATAATACTAGCGACCCGCCCGGTTTTGCACGGGTATAAAATAGCCTATGTCATTCACTGAATAAATTATTAAAATCGATTCAGTAGTTTTTAATCTAATACTAATATTTATTATAAAGAGGTAAATTTTGTTCATAGATCTAAGGCTTCTTAACTCGAATGTTGTGGAATAAAAATACCGGTTCACAAACTAATAATAATGTGTGTCTATAGAACCCCCAATTCAAATATGATAAATTTGAAAGCCTACTGCATACATTAAGCACATGGAACATAAGTAATATCGTAATTGTTGGTGACTTTAATATTGACATGTTTAAAAATACAAAATCCAAAAAGGAGTTCTGTGATTTACTTGACAACTATAATTTTACTAACCACATTAACAAAGCCACTAGACAAAAATCGTGTATAGATCTATGCCTTAGTAACACTAACGACGTATCAAGTGAAGTATTACCCCTAGGATTGCCGGATCATGACACTGCACAGTTTTTAAAAATCAAAATAGTAAAAAAGTCATTATCACCACCAGTAAGCTACATATTTAAAAAAGATTATAATAATTGTAATATAGAAAAGTTCAAAAACTATATTAAAACAATAACTTGGTCATCATGTTACGAGGCTTCAGATTTAGATAATGCTTTTAACGCCTTTCATGATATTATGGTAATGGTATACGATCAATGTTTCCCTACAAAAAAAATTAAAATTAAAAAAAATTGCTAAAAAATTAAATGGTTGACGAAAGGAATTAAAAAATCATGCATAACTAAACGGAAACTACGATTTAAATATTATAAAAACAAGAGTATAGAAAATAAAAACAAATTTAAACATTACTCAAAAATACTTAAAAAATGTATAGAAATCGCCCAAAAAGAGAGTAATAACAAATACGTCCTAAACTCCAATAACAAGTGTAAGGCATCATGGGAAATAATTAAAGGCAATAAAATGGAAAAATCTAATGCTTTTATATATGAAGTCACTTATTTAAGTTAATAATTTAAGAATAACAGATGCCAAAAAAATTGCCAACATATTTAATGATAGCTTTATAGGTGCACATTCTGACGTAAAAAGACAATCTCAATATAATAATATAAATAATCATAAGATTTCTGACAATATAGAAAGAAACGCAAATAGTATTTTCTTAATACCTACTGACGAAACGGAAGTAAGATCTGTAATAAAATCCTTAAAAAATTCAAACGCGACGGGCTATGACGAAATTAACACGAAGATATTAAAGGCCTGCTCAGCTGAACTAGCTACCATACTGACGCAACTCATTAACCTATCGTTCGAACAGGGTAAATTCCCAACAAAACTAAAAAAATATGTGGTAATTCCCATATTCAAAAATGGAGATAGGAAAAATATACATAACTATAGACCCATAACACTTGTCCCTATCATCTCCAAAATATTTGAAAAAGTTATGCTAAAACGTCTTATTTCCTTTCTGGACAAATACAATATCATTGTAAAAGAACAAAATGGTTTTCAGAAAGGACAATCTACAACGCTGGCTTGTTTTTCTTTAATAAGAGAAATAATTGAATGTCTCGACAAAAAAAGTTAGTTATCACACTTTTCTTTGACATGAGCAAGGCTTTTGATCACGTGGACCATGAGAAGCTCCTACTCAAATGTGATCAATATGGCATCCGAGGTTTAGCATATGAATGGCTAAGAAGCTTCCTCACGAATCGCACACAACACGTTAAAATAGCAAAAGCAAATAATAAGCAAGAGACAGTAAATGCTACATCTAAAACCAAACTCTGTACTAGAGGAGTCCCTCAAGGTAGCATCTTAGGCCCCATACTATTTATTATTTACATAAATGACTTACCAAGAATTTTACATTACAATTTTACACTGTTTGCTGATGACATTTCTGTAGTAATTAGTTATTTAAATGAATTGACATATAATTTCGAAATTAATAAAGTACTTAATGACATAATACAATGGCTAAATAATAATAATTTAAATGTTAACGTAAAAAGGACAATGTATATGCAGTTTTACAATAAAAAGGGTAAAGGAAGAGACCTATGCATAAAATATAATAACTCTTCTTTAATGGAGGCTAAGACTGTAAAATTTCTAGGAATTACCTTGGATAATAACTTGTCATGGCAACAGCATATAGATAAGATTTGTAAGAAAATTAATCAATTTGTCTATGTCCTCAGTCAACTCCGTAAAACAGCTACAACTCAAACAGCTCTAACGGCCTATCACGCATTCGTGATGTCTGCACTCCGATATGGGTTGATCATTTGGGGCAACTCAGTAGACATAACACGTTTGTTTATTTCTCAGAAGAAATGTATCCGGGCTATTTGCGGAGCCAAACCATTGGAATCCTGCCGTCCTTTATTCAAAAAATTGAGACTACTTACATTACCAAGTCTCTACATCTACGAGACACGCATATTTGTTAAGAAGCACATATCAGAATTGTATATCAAAAAGAGCCAAGTGCTAAATATAAATACAAGGTATCCAGATAAGTTAGTTATACCACAAACAAAAACTACGTTTGCTAACAAAGGATGCTATAATATGTCTATTAAGATTTTTAATAAAGTAGCCGACGATATTAAAGAATTCCCACTGAACATTTTTAAGAAAAAACTCTATCATTGGCTAGTCGACAAAAGTTTCTACTCCTTAAATGAATTTATCAGACATATAGATATTTAAATATATATATATATATATTAAAGTTTCTACTCCTTAAATGAATTTATCAGACATATAGATATTTAAATATATATATATATATTTAAATATCTATATGTCTGATAAATTCATTTAAGGAGTATAGGTAGGTAGGTAAAGGAGTGTGAATATATAATAATTATTATTACATGCACTTAATGAAATTAATGACATTACTATATTTTGACAAATTGAGTGACATTTAATTTGGTATTTAATATTATTAATTATTAAGAAAATTTACCTTATCACATTATTTTCATTATGTATACTTGACTTATATAATATTATGCTTATTACTATATTTGTTTTGTCGCCCCTCTATTTCTAGTGTAGGTTGAGACAATATCTGGGTGCTGAAACATAAATTAAATAGCTAGAAATATTATAATACCACACCGGCAAAATTAGCGGAACATAAGTAAAAAGGGCCACAACTTGAATTCAAGTGGGTCGGGCTGTGTGAAATCCTTTTTTGTAGTTTCTAAACTCATTTAAGAAATTTTATATTGAACAAAACTGGCAAGTTGACAGATTTTTATTGCAATTATGCCCTACTAAGTGTTTTTCGATGATTGACGTTGTAAGTGTTTCTGATAAGAATGGCGTTTTAGCGGGGTGCAAGGCATGCCAGCTCATTTGATTGTTTGGTTTTTGGAAGATCACATTGCTTAGATACAAAATAAGTGGATTTTCCAGCATCTACGACAGCTAGAGCTGTAACCACGATAGAGAAAGGTCACACCTACCGTTCGGTCAGTCAGGCCTTAGGTGTGTCGGCTTTCGTGGTCCATCGTAAATTTTAACGCTACAGAGAGACTGGATCTTACGTTCGGAGACGAGAACAAGGCATATATCGGGTGGCAAAGGTTCAGGATAACCGTTTTGTAAGGGTACAAGCCTTAAGAAATCGACCTTAAACTGCTTTGCAGAGATGAAACCTATAGGAACAGGTCCGAGATGTACCTGTAAGTGATTGTACAGTAAGAAGAAGACTCAAAGAAGTTAAATTAAACTCAAAGGTGCCAGCAAGGGCACCAAAACTTGAGACAGGGCACCAAAGAGCCAGGCTAAGATTTGCGCGTGAACATCAAAATTTGACAAGTGAGTGAAATCGTGTGCTGTGTGCAGTGATGGGAGCAAATTCTGTGTAAATTTTATTGACAGGCGATAAAGAATGTGGATAAATCGTAAGGAACTGTTACACGGGGCCTTGTATTTCGGTTTTTAAAAAAAGGTTTTTTTATTAACACACACTTTTATTTCACTTCACAAAGACTTAGGAATTAGAATATATAACCGATGAGACTTAACAAAGGATATAGTAATGAGGAGAGGTTCCTCCAGTGAGACGGCGAATTGAAGACTGGAGGTCCAACCGCTGGGGATCTAATATACTAGTATAATAGTGCTGACAAGACTTAAGGTCTAGTCAGCTAAACACCTAACAATGTAAGGGTGTAACAACCCCCCGGTTGAGTGTAAAGTTGGGGATACAAACAACTTTACTAACTAATTCTTAACCTAGGCGGGGATGTCGTCAAACCCTCATCTAATTCCAACGCAACGGGTTGTTCCTGACCTTCAGCCTTTTTATTACACTTAAAGAATTTGTAAAAATTAAAATAGGTAAAGATCTTATAAAATACAAAACTACAAACTAAAATACACAATAATAAGGTTGTGCCAGAATAATGTGTCCCGTATTTTATGATATGTGGTTGTTCTATTAATTTATCGGCCTGATTAAGTATAGAATTTGAAATTTGTTCATTTAAATTTAAATTATCTAAATCGGTATTAATTAAAGATATAGGGGGCGCATTACTCGACGATAGTAATTGCGTAACTTTGTTTAAGTTACAACAAGAGTCGTTGATTAAATTAAAATCAGATGACATAGGATTTATAGTAATATTAATAACATTATTTTTATTAGGTATTAATCTAGTACTAGAACTAAATGCAACACAGTTGCCAGGAAGCGATATAAGTCCAGTTCCCAATAGGGTGACGACACTTTCGGGTCGGTTCAGACAGTCTATTGATAATTGTGTCGGAACAGAATGAATAAAAATCCATTGATTACTACTTAATGTTTTCCATATTTGTAAATGTCCATGTATAAATTTAGTTTCACATTGAGCGGGAGGTTTTCTCGTAACTCTCAATAAGAGTTCACTCTCGCAGGTCGGGAACTCGTTAACGGTGTATAAGTTCGTTGCGTCACATATAATAGTCCGAGAGTCGACGGTGGTACACTCGCCCAAATTATTTAAGTTACAGAATTTTTGTTTGTCTTTAGTCACTGCGATATACTTAGTGCTAGGTATAATAGTAATATAAGTGTCCGGATTTTCCGGGTTATAGGGTATCGGAAGAGCTATACTATGATACAGGTTAAATTCGCTGGGAGCGACTAAAGGGATTCTTAACACAAATATAATTTTCCTATTTATATAATAACAGGATACTTTTGAAATTTTCATAAGGCGATACATAGAATCTAACTCTAAACTGACAGGGAATTCGACATCATTATTCAAGTGAATATGGCTCTCGGCGAGCTCTCGGTATAGCTGACTCGGTGTTATGACTGATGGATGCAGGATGTTTTGACTACTGAATGTAATAGCATTAGATAAGTCCTCTAAACGAAACGACAATGTTAAGAGAGTGGCTTCCAAACTGTTGAGAATAGAATTAATATTTGTCATGAAAACTAAATTATTCGAAACACTGCTTAAGTTATGAATATTTACCGAGAGATTGTCGACTGCGTCACTTAAAAGAGCTTCATTTATTTTCATTTCATGAAAGGTTTTGTTATATGAATTTAATGTAAATTTAGTTACTAAAAGGTTTTGTTTTATTAATGAAGCTAGTTTAGCTTGATTATCTTTTACAATTTCAATCGCCTGATCGTATCTAACTCCGTCGTCCTCGTCTAAGGATCCGAAAATATATTTGAAGGCGGTACCAATGCCGCTAAACCAAGCCGACCGTTTGCTGGTCTTTGACATAAGATGTGATATTGAATTAAATTCTTTGACTACATCGTAATACCGTGCAGTTATGGGTTCTAGCATGCTATGACATTCGATATTATTTAGTGCTTCTGATTGTTTGCATAGGTATCTAGCAGTTCCTAAAACAGAATTGATATTTTCGATGTGCGGCCCGATATAGGATGTATCGACTGGTATCATAGTATCGAGGTAAGTTCTTCTCATTTTGAGTTGTCCTAAATAATCGAAATAAATTCCAGGACTCGACGTAATAGCTTGAACATAGTCTTGTTGCGCTATTGCGGTAACGCTGGAAAATAAAATATGTTTATTTACTTAATTTTATGTTTATATTATAACTTAGTATAGAAATAATTATTTACTTTAGAATTTAATTCATTTTAAAAATTATTTACTCTGGTCGAATTATATATATTATACCTAATTAATAGTTATTTTTTTATGTTTCAGGAACAGTTGCGGGTTTAACTTCGTCGAAATGATGTTTCACGTGTCTACGATTTATTAGTAATGATAATGTATTATATCCATGTATTTTAACAACTTTATATGGGCCCTTCCACTGGGGTGACAAGGCTTTTCTGAGTCGGAGATGATTCTTTAAATAGACATAGTCACCTACTTTGTATTGAATTGGTCGAGTGCGATTATCATAGTAAGTTTTGGAAGTTTGTTTAGATGCGACTATATTTTGAATTGCTTTATCGCGGGAGAGTTTGAATCTATGCTGGAGCATTTTCAGGTATTCGGGATAGGTGACGTCCTGTGGAGTGTTATAAATGGAATCAGGAAGATAAGGTTTATGTCCAAATAGGAGTTCGTAGGGTGAGAATTTAGTAGTGCAATGTATATTAGTATTGTAAGTGAGCATGGCTGTGTAAACATAGCGAGGCCAGTTATCCTGGTTTTCATTTGTAAACGATTTTAAGTACTCTTTTAATGTAGAATGACTGCGCTCTAGTGCGCCCTGAGTCTGAGGATGATATGGGGTTGACCAAATTTGTTTGATTTTTAGGAAATTACAGGTTTTCTTAAACAGCTCTGCAGTAAAGTTGGTACCCTGATCGGAAAGAATGGTTTTGGGGATGCCAAACAAGGAAATGAAATGGACTAAGCAATCACTTGTTTCTTCTGCTGTGATTGATCTAATAGGGTAAGCTGTTGAGAATTTCGTTAGGTCGTCTTGGAAGGTCATGATGTACTTAAGTTTGGCTGTGCCTGCTTCTGGCAGGGGTCCTACAATGTCAATAGCTATACGCTGAAATGGAGCAGTGGATGTAGTAGTGATTTGCATAGGAGCTCGGTTAACCTGTCTTAATGCTTTATTTTCTTGGCATTGTTTGCAATTTTTAACATATGTTTCGATGTCTGAGCGCATACCCTTCCAATAATATTTTTCTTTGATTCTACTCAGCATCCTGACGGAGCCAAGGTGTCCAGCGACAGGTAAGTCGTGATTTTCTCGTAAAATAGTTTTAATTTCGCTAAGTGATGGATACATTATATTATTGTGATAAATATGGACGGCTATACTGGAATCGTGAAACAGGTATATGATCATATTATATATTTTGCTAAACGTATGTTTGTCAAAGGGATTTTTGAAATTTGATATGGCAATTTCTGTAATAATAGATGAGTTTACTAATATATTTTTTATTTTTTCCAGGGATTGAAAAATATCGCGGTAGGAGCTTTCTTCGAAGTGGTGTACTTTGGTAAAGAGTAAGTAGTAAATTTTATTATTGATTTCTAAATTTTTAAATGAGTATAGTTCTTTTTCGCTTTGTAATATTTCTTCTTTATTTGTAGAATATGATAGGATATCATTTACATAGGGATTAGATTCATCTAGATCAATAGAAGTTGGTATAATAATGTGTGAACAGGAAGTTTTAAGTAGAGACTCGTTGTGTTCAATAATATTAGTATTAAAGGATTTATTTTTATCTGCAATAGTTTTGAGAAACTGTGAATATTTTTCGTTAAGATTTATATTGGTAGATGGAGACTGTTGCTCTTCTGAAACTATAGGTGAGGGATTTCTGTTAGGCGGACGTAATAATTCATCTAAGTCAAATTCAGATGCTAAGTCAGGGGCTTGTTGATTAGAACCACAGGAACCAGCGTCTGAAAGGTTATCATTAGGTAATGGAATAGTGTTTTCAGGATCGATGCCGCCATACGGAAGGTAAGGGGATAGGACGTCGTCAAATGATGGATTAGCTATTATTGGTGTTTCATTTTCAGGTAATGGATTAGAATTTTCAGGGACTATATTGTTTTCATTATTGTTATGTTCAGGAATTTCATTGCTTATTTGTTCAGGATTCAGTGGAGCGCCTATTTCTTCTAATACATTATTTGGAGATGGAATAGAGTCTAGAGGATCTTGAACGGGATTCAGAGGTATTAATTCGGGAAATAATTGTGCATCATCATCATCTGGGAAAATAGGGTTGACAGGATAGCGCGATAAAGCATCAGCTACTGAATTTAGTCTGCCTTTACGATAAACTATTTCATATTCGTATTCCTCGAGTTGTAGGCGCCACCTTTGAAGTTTGCTGTTATGATTTGAGTGATTGAAGAGCCATTTTAGGGGTTGGTGATCCGTGACTATGGTGAATTTTCGGCCATAGATGTATGGGCGGAATATTTTACAACCAAATATTATTGCTAGTAATTCTTTTTCAGTTACAGTGTAATGGCTTTCACATCTATTTAATGTGCGTGAGGCAAATGCGATAGGACGGTCTTTACCTATTTGACCCTGGGATAATACGGCACCGATGGCGTGTTCAGAGGCATCACAGGTGAGGATAAAAGGAAGATTATAGTCGGGATAGGAGAGAACAGGTGCAGAGGTAAGCTTATGTTTTAGAGTATCAAATGCAACTTGTTGTTGATTTTCCCATTTGAACATTGCATCCTTTTTTAGTAAAGAAGTCAGTGGTTTTGCTGTCATAGAAAAGTCGGGTATAAATCTGCGGTAGTAGGAGACGAGGCCAAGAAAGGATTTTATATCTTTAGGAGTTTTAGGTGTTGGAAATTGTGTCACTGCTTCGATTTTGTCTGGGTTAGGTTTGACGCCATTTTCAGTAATGAGGTGTCCGAGATATGCAACCTCTCGTCGAAGAAACTCGCACTTGTCCGGTTGCAATTTTAGGTTATATTTTCGAAGTCTGTCAAATATTGCTTTTAGATTTTGAATTTGCGAAATAAGGTCAAATGAATATGTAACAATATCGTCTAAATATACGAAACAGCGTAGGCCTTGGAGTCCTGAGAGTGTGGTATTCATGAGACGTTGAAACGTTGCGGGTGCATTTTTAAGCCCAAATGGCATGCGTTTAAATTGGTAATGTCCCTGAGGAACGGAGAAAGCAGTTTTAGGTGAATCTTCAGGGGAAACTTCAATTTGGTGGAACCCGGAAGCGAGGTCTAGGGTGGTGAAATACTGGCTTTTGCCTAATTGATCTAGTATTTCTGTTATATTTGGTATGGGGTAGGAGTCACCAATCGTGACGTCATTCAACTTTCTATAGTCGATCACAACTCGCCATTTACGATTACCGGATGCGTCTAACTTTTTTGGGACAACCCAAATGGGTGCCGACCATGGAGATGATGAAGGTTCTATAATTCCTTGTTGCAACATTTCATTTATCTGTCTATTTACTTCTTCTTTATGGATTTCTGGAAAACGGTAAGTTTTGGTGTGAATTGGAGCGTCGGAGACGGTTTTAATTTCATGTCGAACTGCGTTTGTAAATGTAAGTTGTTCCCCAGGAAGATGAAAGATATCAGAATAATCAGAACAGAGTTTATAAAGGGCATTTTTTTCCTCTTTGTTGAGATGAGAGACTCGTAATTGTTTTAATACTTCTCGAGTACGTTGAAAACTATTTGTATATGATATGGTGTGAATGGAATTAATAGATATAGGAGAGTCAGCATTATTTACGTTATCAGAAATGTAGGGTAAAAGAACTAAGTTTAAATTTGATTTAATGTGTACTGGAGATTCGGAAGTATTCACGACGGATAAGTTAATCCTTTTGTTAGGTTTTACAGTGACTAGGCAATTAGCTATTAATAAATCTTTAGATATTTTTTGATCTAGTATAAGACCCTTTTTTAATTCGGGGTTCACGACGGAGCATTCAATAACTGTTTCTGTACGAGCTGGGATGAGGTAAGTTGGTTCAAAGAAATGTAGTTGTAAGAACGTATTATTAATATATAAACGGTTTTCATTGTAATCTATTTTGCAGTTATTCGTATTTAACATGTCAGATCCTATTATTCCATCGTATGGTAAGTTAATTTCTTTAATAACGTGGAATGTATGCAATATATGAGATTTCGGTAATTTAATTTTTAATTTAAAATGACCTTCAGTTTGTATTGACTCAACTGTTGGATCAATACCTTTTATATTGATAGTGTCTTTTTCTAATTTAGGACTCCGGGATAAACAGGAGCGTTTAATTAAGCTAACTGAGGATCCTGAATCTACGAGTAAGCTCAACGGAAGGTCAGATATGGAAGACTCTATTAGAACATGAGGTAAGAGAGTTTTTGTTGGGTCATTTGTTATTTCGAATACATTTGATTCTTTGGATTTAGTATTTTTTTGTGTATTATCAGGTTTGGTACTGAGAATTTTGGATTTATTAGTTGATTTCGAATTTTTAGAAGAATCATCGATTGTAGTATTAGATTCAGAGGATTCAGTGGATTTTGTAATGTCAAAAGATTCAGTGGACTTAGGAATTGAATGAGATTCAGTGAATTTTCTTTTATTTTCTAAAGATTTTGTAAATGATACAGCGGATTTAGCATTTAAGGATTTAGTAGTAGTGTCGGTTTCAATATTACTGTGTCTCATACGACACCTAAATGAGACTTCCTTTAGTTTTTTACATTATCTACTTCGTCATAAGAGTTATCATTGTTGTAAGTGATATTGTTATCAAACGTGTGATGATTGGCAAGGTCTTGTGTGAAGTGAACTGGATTAGGTCTGGAAGGCCCAGGATTGTTATATTGATTATTCCTGCTATTATTGTATTGTCGTTTGCGACAATTTTCGATAGTGTGCCCTGGATGTTTGCAATACCTACACACAAGATTGGGAGAGTTATTTGAATCGTGACGCGGCACATATTGATCTTTTCTAAAATTATTGTTATATGAATTTCTCGGCTGAAAGTTTCTATTATTATTAGGGACATGATTGCGATAATTGCTATTAAAATTTGGACTCGAATTTGATCTCTTTGTGGCATAATAAATTTTCTCCTCGGATATTGCTGCGTTTATGGCTTCGTTAAGGTTTTCCGGCTCGCGGCATCTAACTACCGTTGATATGTTTGGATTTAGTCCCGTTATAAAAGTGTGTAAAGCTAAGTCTTCCATTGCAGCGACTCGGCCGGCTAGCTCGGCTTTCTTTTTAGTTGGTATCGAAATATTTATTTCCGTTAATAGTTTGCTCAGACAACTCTCAACTCTGAGTGAAAACTGGTTGACTGATTCGTTGGTGCCTTGTTTGCAATTTTGCAGTTCGGTGAGGACGTGAGTATAATGTTTTTTCTCCCCAAACTGCGTTTTCAAAAACTCCTCTAATTGAGTCCACTCACTAAATTCTTTAATATTTGCAGCGGACTCTGCGCGACCTTCCAATCTACTGAGAATATATTTGAAAATAATTTTCTTCTGTTCCTCGGTGGCTAATCCTAACGCATTATTGCAGTTACTTAGAAACGGGGTTAGTTTATCTCTACTCCCGTCAAACTTGCCAATGAATTGGATTAAAATATTCAATTCTACAGCCGGCATTATGGGTTTAGGAGGTTTAGCAGGCTCAGTCGATTTACTTGTTTCGGGTGCCATAGACGAGAAGGACTAGTTTAGTTTAACTAATATGTCTTAGAAATAAAATAAAATGTGACAGAAATTAAATAACAGAATTACAGTTTGAGAAACAGCGACTAAAGACTTACAGTTTCATAGAGCAGGCGATTGTGTACACGGCGATAAGGAGCATGACTGGTCAGACGTAGATTCGGCGAATCGGCTCGCAGCTGCAGCGGCGTAGTGTGATTTCTCACAATATTTTCCTCACTTTTGACTACACTTTATCACTTATATGCTTTTATACACAGATTGATTTTGCAGTTCCACAGATTCCACTGATTTTGCAGCGTATTTCACTGATTTTTCGAGAATTTTCACGGTATTTCACTGATTTTTCGCTAATTTCGGAGACGTTACCGGGGAGGCACTTTATCATCCCACCGCTGCCACCAATGTTACACGGGGCCTTGTATTTCGGTTTTTAAAAAAAGGTTTTTTTATTAAAACACACTTTTATTTCACTTCACAAAGACATAGGAATTAGAATATATAACCGATGAGACTTAACAAAGGATATACTTAGTAATGAGGAGAGGTTCCTCCAGTGAGACGGCGAATTGAAGACTGGAGGTCCAACCGCTGGGGATCTAATATACTAGTATAATAGTGCTGACAAGACTTAAGGTCTAGTCAGCTAAACACCTAACAATGTAAGGGTGTAACAGAACGCTATAGACCATCAAACTTAACGGAAACAGTGGTATATCATGCAGGCTTCGTAATGGTTTGGGGTTGCATATGATTTGGAGCCCGCACAGAGCTGATGATTGTTAATGATGGTACTTTGACAGTACAGGGCAATAGCACAGACATCCTAGAACTGCATGTTGTGCCTTTTACACAGTTTTAGGTAGTAACTTCAATTTTTTGCGCGTCCATAGAGTAAAAAAATCGGGCATTATGACCTAAATGATGCTAGCGTAGCCCAGGTGGAGAGGTCAGCACGGTCTACGGATGTGGATCCGATTGAGAACGTGTGGCACATCAATGGGTGAGCGGTATGAATTAAAACTCCAGCTCCAAAATGTGTTCAGGAGCTCGAGTTGGCGCTACTGGAGGAGTAGAAGAATATCCCACAGGAAATGATTGACAATCAAAATGCAAGCATGTAATGGCGTATCCAGACTCTCTTCAGATCCATAGAAGGCATTACACGCTGTTAACATGGCATTTCTTAAGTAAAAATGAAGAATTTAACTTAAAAACTTACTACTGAAATTTCAAAGATTTTTCTTATTTTAGATTTTTGCAGATTTTTTTAATTTTACACGTTTTTATGCCCTACATTTATTTAAGTTTTATTTTTTAATCATCAATTATTAAATTAATAAATAAATATATAAAAAACAGCGATTAATTTTCAAAAAAAATAAAATTTTATTATGTTCCGCTAATTTTGCCGGTGTGTATATATGCCCTGATAAGACTGATTAATTCGTAAACGTCTTGTTACAAATTAATATACCACTTATTTCTCAGTTCCACCATTTTATAGATTTTTATGTTCCTTTCAGTGCCAATTATGGACTGATTAATTGTATAATGTAAGTGCTTAGTATTCCTAATTCACTTAAAAATTATATTTTTTAAAATATAGTACTAGGTAATTACAGTTTTAAGTATTATTTTAAAATAACGATGTTAACGTACTCAGATAAGATAATGATTGTTAGTTATTTTTATGCACAAATGCAGATTTTTTAATAAATTTTAAGCTTAAGAACGAAGTTCAAAATATGAAAAACGCATCCTTTTTGATTATTATAAATAAAATTTTCATAATTAAATTATTATGTTGTTTCATTTGCATGCACTACTGCTTTTATATCCCAGAACACAAAACTAACTAAAGTGCAGTAATGCACCTTTTTTACTGCGTTTTAATATGTAATTCTCTTTTTTTTCTGTGCAGTAAAGGGGCCCCAAAAATATTAATGCCTGTACAAAAATATTCATGGGTTTTCAGGGCATTAATTACGTCTTGGATTAAGTTTACGTTATTCCCTTTGAGATAAAGTCGACAAAGAACAAAACAAATACATTTTAATATATTTTTTTACATTTTTAAACTTTAAATTTTTTTTTTTCTCCGAACCATGATTTTACTTACTGCGCTTTAGTGATTGCACGGCAGTGTAGCTGTGGTGCAAAATCTTACTTTTTGGTAGCTGAAAAAAGGTAGCTAAGGTAAAGCTAAGCTAAGAAAATGCATCACAAAAAACTAAAATATCCACAGCCGATCAAATAGGTACCTAACCTTCACCTTGTGAAGTCGGTAAAGTCGAATATATTTGAGATTTTAATTATTTATTTTTAAAATTTGTGTATCGGCACTGAAACATAGCGCTTTACGCATTATCACCGGCTCCCATTTTGAGTGCCAGCGTCGGCTGCCGTTGTTTTATATCTCGGCTGCCAGCAGTGTACTTACCGCCGCGCCGGTTCCCGTTCTGATATTTATGGTAGCCAGCGCCGGCAGCGGAGGCACTCCCTAAATAAAATAAATACTGACGTCTGATATTCAGAAAAAAAAGAAAATAAGAAGAAGAAGGAGTTTTTCCGGGTATACGAAAGAGCAAGAAGTTTATAGGTAAATGTGGAGTGCGAACTTCAAACATTGAAGTGAAGACAATAAAATTGAACTCTGTTGACCCGACGTGTGTATGCCATCTCTTTCTATGGATACCCTCCTAGAATAAAAAACAACCTGTAATCAATAAAAAACATAAAGAAAAATATTGTACATTAGAACCATCGCTCGTTTTGTGATCATAATTTAATCTCATGAAAAACAAAACTGTATTTTTACACTTTACATATTTTAGGCAGTATATTATGTATTTTTTAATTGAAATTATAGTTCTCCGATTTACCTATTTTACCCTAATTTTTGATATCTTCAGAGTTATTTTACTGGCAACATTTAATAGAAACGTCATTCTACGTGATGTGTATAATGGCGGATGTTTATGTCGATTCAGGTTTTCATACGGCTTTTTTTGTGAAAGTTTTAAATGAAGAATAATAAATGGTGCATGTACTTATGTGTTGAACATGGATGTGGAAGTAAGTGGTATCCAGGCTGTGCCGTAAAATTTCACGCGTAAGTTCACAAATTGCAATTATTGTTGTTGATTCTACATTTGCTTATTTTCAATGTTTTCGGTCACTTCTTTAACTAATATTGTAAGTTTCGCTATGTAAATACCAGAAATAATTCACTGGTTTTATGTTCCGTAAGCTATTAATGTGATAAAGTGGTGATAAATATGAATAATTTTAATTTATTTCCATCATTGCTTATTGTTGTGAAAAGTGCTAGGGTAACCATAATATTTGCAAAAGGTAGGACATATCCGATGGCTTTTATACATACATAAGAAATTATCGACTGTAGAAAGTTTTATGAACATTAAATCCAGTTTAGAACTTTATTGTTTTAGATTTCTGAAAGAAATAACACGTAGAAACATGTGGTTGTCCATCATGCCTTTCAAAAGTCAATTTCAGGAAAAGGCAAAAATTTGCAGTCTACATTTAAAAACAAGTGATTATGACCACACTGGCAGACGCTTACATCAAACTTACCTTTTTTTGAAGACAAAAGTTTGGTGATGGTAAGTGAATAGGTATGCATGAATTTATACTCAAATTTTATACTGACATTTAAAGAGCAAGTGGAAGGAGGTTTACTGTTCTGGATAATCTCTTATCAGATTAATTAATTACTAATAACTCACAGCTACTAATGAAATGGCAAATAATATCTTGTGGCATACATCTGGCTGTAGACTTCAATGCAATGATGTGATGAGATCATGAGACATGCATAATGTTAATAATTGTGCATTACCAATTTATTTTTCTAGAGTTATATGCACATAATATTATGTTGTATTGCATAGTAAAAGTAGGCATTTAAATGTCGAACGTGACATTTTCAGGAGCAAGATGAAATAAATAATACATCTGCCTTAGCAATGTCTTCGCCTAGCTGTAGCATTCACAATGAATATTATGTTTCAAGCGACACACAAATGCCTTTAGCAACATCACAATTAATTAGAATTTAAATTTTCAGGTGCAGCAAAAGTTACTTGAAGAAACCATCTGAGAAAGAAGAATGGCCGACTCTGAACGACACAGTTTTGTGTATGGTGGGATTCCGTCCTCCTTTTTTTATACGTCCATGGCTTGGATATTGTTTTCAAATAAATAAAAGACTTCATAGTTACCTAAATGGCGTTTTATTTTGTTTCACTGGTAAAAGTCAGTCACGACATTAGTATGTCCCCCCGTAGCTAAAATCTCGTGATGTTTTGGAATGGTTCTCTTCATTTGATCATGGGCGACAATTACATTCAATCCACCACGAATCACGAAGAATCTCCATCGTGTCATAGTTTATTACGTTTGTTACGTTCCCAGCACAGTCTTCTCCTTTTTAGACTCACCTTCTCCTTCATAATTATTAGAATCATAATTTCAATACTTTTGTTCTATGCACGACAGAAACTGAATGAGTCTGTGAATTTGTGAAAATTTACATGACTCTTAATTCGAACTTTGTTGAAGAAGGGTGATCAGTTCAAGGAAAAAATCCATTATTTCCATAAAAATAATGCAATTCTATACAGATAGAAAGTGTTATTTTCAAAAAAAAAATCATTCCCTATATTATGTAAAACTATCAAACTAATTTGTAAAATACCCATCGATACAGAAAAATGTAAAATAAACATTGATCATTATGGATACCCTATTTTAGAGAAAGAAGGCATCCACACCAAGAGTGAGACAGCGTTTCAAGGTCAAATTAATTATCTTCACTTTTTTATTACAAGTAAGCACTCCATCTTTCATATAAACTTCTTGCGAAAGAGTGACGTTTTGTTTTTGTATTATTTTCCTAAAATTGTGTTATTTCGGTTTTTAATGTGTAATGTTGGTAGAATATTAACCATTAAATATTCGTTGTCGTGCACAAGTGTGGGCAAGTGATACAACTTCAAGAAACGTGCCATTTCGTGTTCCCTCCAAAACTCCATCGAAAGTTTTAGTAAAGGGTCTACCACTTTACTAAAACAACTGACTTGACTCGTTGACTTTACCGACTACTTTTTAGACTTTGACTAGACTTTCGACTTGACGATAATCTGGAAAAACAACTTGAAAATTTTGTAAATTTTTTACGAAAATTTTTTTCTCCCGCCAAACTTTACTTGACACTGGCCATGGTTTACAAGCCGAGAGCCATAACAAGAAAAAAAAAAAAAAAAAATAAGAAGAAGGAGAAAAAGATGTGTAAAAATAATGGTATTGCGCACTGATTGTATTCTCTTTGCAATTGAACACGAAATTATAATTTTTTATAAACAATTTGCAAATAATACTAAAGAAAAAAACATACAGTATGGAAATTGTTTTTTGTGCCACGTAACTTCCCTAGAACCAGGGCTCAGTTTTCAAGGTCTCATCACGAAAATATTTCAAAATGTTTATGAAAACTTGTTGCTGTTTATGCTTATCTACAAATAAAAGAACTGTTAACATTTATAGAACGGATCTGCTTTGTTTTTATGAGCAACTGGCAGATTATAAGGTACGTAAACAAATGCTAATGCTCGTAACCTGATAATCTACTAGGTACATAATATAATATCTGTGGTGCTAATGAACGAATAAATGTTTTCTGAGGCTCCGGTCCTCCCGGTCCTAGATGTTGGCCAAAGCATAAGGCTTGCGCGAAGTTTCATTATCTAGAAATCGAGTAACAAAATTATAATATGAACTAAAAAGTATTAAATAATTTTTGCTATCTAATAGTGCCTTTTTCCGAATTCGGCTAAACCTCAACTATTTCTGTACTCAATCTTCATAATTTTGAAGTCGGTACCAGATAGCTGAATCTTCAGTCCTCTGACAGAATATTTGAAACTTTTGGAACTGGCACCGACTTCAAAATTATGAAGATTGAGTACAGAAATAGTTGAGGTTTAGCCGAATTCGGAAAAAGGCACTATTAGATAGCAAAAATTATTTAATACTTTTTAGTTCATATTAATGTTAATATTGTTTTTACCTTGGAAGTCGGTTTTAATTTTTTGTTAAAAATAATAATAATTTCACTCTTTTTAGTTACACTAGTAGGTAAACCTTCGTGTATTATTACAATTTGTTAAGAGTCACAGTTCACACTCACAAAATAATATATTATCAGTGAAGTGAACATATTGTGCTAAGTAATTTAATAATTTTAATACTTCAAACCCCAAGCGGTCACCGGCGATTGCGATAACAATAGAAAGGCTATTGTGTCTCGTTTTTCCACGATCGAAGGATCTATCAGATAAAAAATTGTATAAACTTGCATAGGATGTAGCGTAGCTACTCATCTAATATATAAAATTCTCGTGTCACAGTTTTCGTTGCCATACTCCTCGGAAACGGCTTGACCGATTCTCATGAAATTATGTGAGCATATTGTGAGGACATTGGTCTGAGAATCGGCCAACATCTATTTTTCATACCAAAAATTATTTATATGGCAAAACAACGTTTGCCGGGACAGCTAGTAATATAGTATAATATTATCATAATTATTGACAGCTGTTCTTGTAATCAAGAATTCAATTTCAAATCCATTCAAATCGATACTTAGTGCGCTATCTATCGATTAATAAGTATAACTAATTAAAAAGACACTTATTGACTTTGTTTTGTTAAAATGCTCTTTTTATTAAAATAAAATAAAATAAGCCTTTATTCAGACATTTACAATTTTGTTTCTTTACATACATATACTTCATGCATTAATTATTCTTCTTAACTATATCTGATTGCCTTATGGCAAAGGCCTCCCCTAAACTCTCCCACAATTGTCTATCCATAGCCTTCCTGCTCCATGTTGTACCTGCTATTGCTTTTATCTCGTCCTCCCATCTTTTCTTTTGCCTTCCTCGTCTTCTTTTTCCTTCTCGTGGGTACCATATAGTGACGTCTTTGGCCCATTTGTTTTTTCTATTCCTTATAATATGTCCTATCCACTTCCACTTTAGCCTCTTGACTGTATATGTCACATCTGTTACCCCAGTTTTTGTCCGTATTTCTGTCAGTTTAATTTTATCTTTTAGTTTGACGCTTAACATACTCCTTTCTATGCTATTCTGACATACCTGTAGGGATTTACGTTGTTTTTCCGTTAGTGCCCATGTCTGGCAGCCATATGTCATGCATGGCAGTATGCATGTGTTAAAAATTTTCTTCTTGTCGGTCGTTGAAAACTGGGGATTTTTCATTATCTCTTTAAACAACCAGTACCTTTTCCAGGCATTATTTATTCTTAGATCTATTTCCTTTTGAATGTGATCTTCCGGTGAAATTATTTGACCCAAATATGTATATTCATTTACATATGCTATGGTGTTGTTATTTACTTTTATCTCCTTATGTGCTCCGTTGGTCATCAGTTTAGTTTTTTCTGTATTCATTGAAAGACGTGGGTCTTTCAATGAATCTTCGATCACTAATATACAAGATACACAATCCGCGGCAAAAAACGACCTCACCAAAAGAGCACCAAACTCAACATTCTGGTGCACTTTTGATTTAGTAGTGCTCGAACGCTCCGCCGGGAAACATGCCTCGGTGCGCGTTTAATAATTGTAGAAATCATACGTCTAAAACCAAAAAAAAGGATGGAATTTCATATTTCCGGTAAGTATTAATTTTATCCTAATATATTTCTTACAATTGTATTGTAAATATTGGTATTTCTTTAAGAAATCACCAAAAGACAGTTTTAAAATTAAGTTGTAAATAAATCAACACCAGGTATAAACCATCTCAATTGCGAATACTCATACTTAAGGTACTTATCGTAGTTTATCATGCCCACTTGAAATGTTCGGGTTATAAGCTATGTTTCTGTTCCATTTGATGGAGTCGCTATTACTATTATTTTTTTATTGAGGATTTTTTTCAGGCTTCCTCGAGATCCAGTTAGATGTGGTAATAATATTATGTTCCCATCTTCGATCAAATATAGTTCCCATTAAGGATTTTTTAAGTAGGTTAAAAAGTATGGGCGTTGGGTGATGTGAGTTGTCCTTTGTGGCCTATCGGAAAATGTATGTACACTTATGTATATTTTGGTTAATGATAAAATTAGACATAACATTAGAACAACATAATATTACAAGTAAAAAATAATTACTCCTCACTTTATACATTAAACTTCGGAAAAATAAAAAAATAGACTATTAAAATTATTACAAATTACAATCAACAAAAAAAATTTGAACAGTTCGACTCCACTCATACTTCACTTCGCCCTGTTCCAGCGGCGAATTTCGGTCGTAAAATTGGATTTTTTTTTGGCACTATACAAATTTGAACTTAAATCATATACGCGGACGGTTGAATTTAGTATGAAGCGTGCATCGGACGTAAAAATTTTATTGCTTTGTAAACACAAATGTTCATTGTTTTATAAAAAGATCTTTAATAATTACTATAATTAAGGTTGATTTTAGATAAATGTATACTTCATTAAACTCTATTACTCGGGGACAGATTTTCGAGAGGTTTTGTATGAGACTGTGTATCTTGTATATTAGTGATCGAAGCAATGAATACAGAAAAAACTATTTCGCTCTCGTCTGCTAGCTGCTGAATCATAATTTGTAGATTTTCAGGTGTTTCTTCAATAATAATTAAGTCATCTGCAAATCTCAAATGGTTAAGTTTTTCTCCATTTATATTTATTCCATATTTATCCCAGTCTAACTTTCTAAATACCTGTTCCAGCACGGCTGAGAAGAGCTTAGGTGATAGTGGGTCTCCCTGTCTTACTCCTTTTTCAATTCTGAATTCGTTTCCTACTCTTTCTGTTTGTATCTTAGCTATGGCGTTTTTATAAATATTTCTTATGATCTCTATATACTTTTTTGGGACACCCTGTTTTTCCAAAGCTTCCCATATATATGTTTTATGGAATCAAATTTTTTATTAAAATAACTTTATTTTAATTCTATATTTTGTCTATTAAAATTTTAGAAAGTAGTTAGTAAAGTATTCGATCTGTATATAAAGTAGTAAAGTATATTCGATCTGTAGCTCTACCATGAGTTTAAAGCTATAGTATTTATCGATACTCGATATCGACTAACGTAAATTTTTAGTATGGAAAATTGTACAGCGCCTCTAGCGGTCACTTGTGGAACTAAAATCGCTACCAGTTTACAATAAATACGTATCGAATAAGAACTCGCTAGCGACTATAGTTTTTAGCTGTTTATGTTACACAATCGGTACCATGAGTACACAATTTGACAGGTGGTATCGTAAAATACCGTTACTACAGTAGTAAAGTAACTCACTAGCCAATTGTAGGGTGAAAGAGTTTCACGCAAAACAATATTTATTAATTTGCGTTTAATACTGTGCATTAATATGTCCGGTAAAGCATATTTAGTGTCGAATTAGGAATATTTATTTTAGCGTTGGCTGCACGAGGAGACGAACGACGACGTGAACAAGGAAGTTTTCAAGCTAGACAGTGTACTGTGTACGTGTACGAAAGTGTTTCGGACTTCGGTCATCCACTTGAAGATTTTAAAAGTGATACTAATTGTATTAAAGAATATAGGGTAAATAAAGTGGTTTTCGAGCATTTGTGTGGTGTCCTAAGAGCTCACATGGATTTGAAATCTTCACAAAGAGTTTCCCTTCAAAACGAAGGTAAGTTAGTACTTAGGTATATACCATTTCTACTTCGTTTATTGCGCGGGAACCGTACGTACCTTTCCAGCGCCGTATGTCCAAACCAAATTTCAGCAAAGTCAATTCAGCGGTTTAGGCATAAAGAGATTACAAAGATACAAACAGACACACTTTCGCATTTATAATATTAGTATGGATATTATTTATGAACTTATATATTTTGTAGACACAATTCTTAATAAAAAATAGTACTATATTTAGGTCTTATGTCTTCATCAAGGTCATCATTTTTCCCAAAAAGCAACGAGTGTTGTTATTCATCAAGTTACACGTCTTTATTTACCTTCACTATGCCTGCTATAATGCATACAAGTTAACGAACGTATTTGTTTCTTACATTTACAAATAACAAATCGCTCTTTTAAATTGGTGGGGTTTTAAGGCCATATGCCGTCTCTGCCTTATACTCTAGCTAGAAAGAGAGAGCAAATTCAGTTGTGAAGTTAGCTACATTATGATTTTATACTATTATAAACACACGAGAACTACATAAACAATCGAGTTGTCGCTAGCGAGTCTGTATGGCTCATGGTACGGTTTTTATTGAAAACTATTCGACGCACGATTGCTCGCTATCGAGTACGGTAAAATCGTATACTTTTTCGATAGCAACTCATGGTAGAGCTACTGTTGTCTTCCGCCACGCGCCGCGCGGCGGCGCCGCGATACCGTCGCCTCCGCGGCGCTGACCGCCGTGTATATTTAAACAAAGTGTTGTTATACAGTATAAAATTATTATTATTATTAGTATATCCACACCTATGCCTTGTACTATTATCTATTCTGTGCCATGAGACAGTGATGATGACTTTAACACGACTTAAAGTCGTTTAAACGATCGAACGCACGACGATTGGTGACCTTAACACGACGTGGTAATGATGAAGACGATGATGATGATGATGATGATGATTATGATGATGAATATGAGTTGCATAGTAGCATATGCTTTCTGTTCTTAAAACAACGCCGAAACTCCCAAACGTGTATCTATAAGGAGTCAGGAGTTCTCTCAGCATCTTCGAAACCATGGTATACCTTGACCCAATATTTGACTTTTTGGTAGCATATTCTTAGTATACTTCACATAAAATCAAAATCACCATATGTTTCCATATAAATTTCGAGAAGTTCCCTCGATAACTCCTGGATCCCTCCCATCATCAGGTCACCACTTTTGTGAACATGGTACCAAATTGGAGTAAACCGAATACAACAAAGCAAAAATTTCGAAAATCGTTGAACATACAAAAAAAAAAGAAAAAAAATATATATATATGTATATATATATATATATATATATATATATATATATATATATCCACAGCCGAACATATAACCTCCTCGTTTTTTGGAAGTCGGTTAAAAAGAACCCCATTATCTGATCTCCCAGACTTAATATAAAAAGCTTGGAAATAGTTTTACAGACATAAAGGGAGGTCGGTTTTTATCCATGTGTGACACTGGTGAAACTACAGAATATATTTTCTATAACTAAACTAATAATAACTAACTATAAAAACATATTTTCTATGTCACTCATACTTTGATTTGTGTTTTTTTTAATAATAGGTTAGGGACAGCGAGTGCTGGATGTGTTACATCTGCCAGACGAGACTGCAGCAGTGTCTCCGGCTGCAGCAGTTGGCCATACAGACACGGGGCCTTGTTGATTGTCTCTGCCGGAATAAGGTACTTCAGAAGTGAAATCGTAACATAATAGTTAAAGGAGACTCCAATACTAACACTTTGTTGTATGTATCCAGGCTTAGTACTGCTTGCATATAAAATTTGTGAAAATGTAGCTGTCTAGCAGCTTTAATTTAGTACTTTTGTTGCATGTCTCTCGTAATATAAATAAAATTAATATTTCAGAAAGGCTCCTAGATACAACAAATTTTGTATTTTTTCCCTTTCTATGGTTCCGTTCCCAAAAGTTAAAAACGGGACCCTATTCTGTCTGTCAGTCTCCAGGCTGTAACTTAAGAACCGCTATAGCTAGACTTCTTATCACATATTGTGTATATCTGTTGCCACTATGACAACGAATACTGAAAGCAAAATAAAATCAATATTTAAGGGGGCTCCCATACAACAATCATGATTTTTTGGCAGTTTATGCTCGTAGTCAATAATGGCAACAGGTAGGCACTTGAAATATACACAAAATCTCAATTATATTTAAATCTGTCATTTCAAAAACCTTATAAGTTGCATTATTTTGAAAATGCCTTTTTTACTCGAAATGGTTCCTTACAGTTACGTTCTGGGTAAAAACCACGCAAGTAAATAAGTACATTCCTTCCCATTCATATATAATTCCACGAAAAAGATGTTCATTGATTAAAACACATTAGTCCAGTGACTTATAAGTTATAAGATAAATACATAGATGATTTAAAGCAAGTTCAGCCTGCCTAGCATACGCCAACGAGATATCTCATCGTGTTGTGGTCGAATAGCACGTCAGCCACGACACGAATTTCGCTATGTGGTATTTCTGTGATTAACTTTCCGTCGAACGAATTTCGCGTCGTGGCCGTTTCACTATGACCACAACGCGTTGTGAGCCATTTTTTCGCTCACTGAGCGTTTTCGGTCTTTGAGCGTAACATAATATGTTAAGGGTTTTCCAATAGGGACTTGACAATTTTGAATTTAGTTTGTGGATACATCTTTTCACTTATAGCGTTTTCGGCATCCGAACTGCCCCGGGGCAGGGTGGGACCACAGGATACGGATACGTCTGAAGTTTAAATTAAGAACATAAACTACGTATTGCATAGTAATAGTGCAATACGTAGTTTATGTTCATAATTTAAACTTTGTCTGTTTCTGTATCCTGTCGGCCCACCCTGCCCCGGGGCAGTTCGGATGCCGAAAACGATATTAACCGATTCGTTGCCACCTTCATTTCAACAAATTCTTACGACAGGCCAAGTACTTTGTTCGATGACGCACCATAAGCGTCATCGGCCCTGCTAAACGATGACGCGCCACGTGCGGCATTGGCCACTGGTTGTGTTTTATGCATATTTTATTGTAAATAGGCGTAAATCAGAAGGGGAAAAGATAAATTTTGTGTGCAGTGTTCGTATTAGTTGTAATTCAAAGCTGATATGGCGTATAAAAGTAGTAATTCATACTGTTAACAAAATGTGTAAGTAGTCGTCAACCTTTGGCACAAATTTTGCTCATACGAGTATGTAGGTATTAATGATTTTAATTAGTGCTGGTTACTAAAAGCCGAGCTTTGTGAGGGCTCACGTCGTCACACCTTGACTGACTGATGATAACACATATAACACGGACTCGCGCACGACGGGTTCCGTACCATTATAGAGCAAAATTATGCCGAAAATTATGTTTGTGTATGGGAGCCCCCTTAATTTTTTTTTTTTTATTTTGTTTTTAGTATTTGTTATTATAGCGGCAACAGATATTCATAATCCGTGAAAATTTCAATTCTATTACCGTTCTTGAGTTGCGGCCTGGAGACAGACAGACAGACAGACGGACAGACAACGAAGTCTTAGGCTGGCTTCACACAGCCGGAATGTCTTTCTGAATTCATATTATTAATTCAGAAAGACTGGAATTCCATACAATATCAGTAAGTATGCTCCACGTACACATTCAGATTTTTTTCAGATTATGTTTCTCAGATCGATCTGACGAGACGTAAGACGTAAGAATGATACTGACGAGCGTTCTGAATTCCGGATCGATAAATTTAAGATTATGATTTCATAACGCGCGTATTCCCATACATTTTAATAGAGCGGCACACACTGGAATCAGATTATGAATTATTTCAGTTGACACTGCAAGAAGCTAACCCCTGGACGTGTTGTGACCTGCTGGCGTGATGTCTGACACGGAAAATTTAATCTTAAGCATTGAAATATAGGACACATCCATTGAGGATTACCATGACAGGGAAAAAAACATAGCGTGGTTGGAAATTCTTAAAAGTTTAATTCCAAATTGGGAAACATTAAGTGAAAACGAAAGTAAAAGAAAAATAATATTTATTAGTATTAATTCTTCTTCCATAAAGACGTTTAAATATGTGCCAGGAATCATGAGACTACTGATCAATCTTATTTTCAAAGATGTGTGTGAGGCAAGGTGCTAAAATTTAGATTATGAATTTCCGATTATGAATTATTCAGAGAGACGTTCCGGCTGTGTGAGGCCAGCCTTAGTACCTATTAGTCCCGTTTTTATCTTTTGGGTACGGAAGTTAGAGCCCTAATTACATGTTAAAGCACAAATCAATAGGCATGGTAGTTTTTCCGTAAAGGTTGTGGGATTTATTATGACTAGCAACTTCATCTATTTTAGTTGAAGAATAAATAACTTAGAGTAGTTATGTAGCTATGACAATATAAATTTGTATTAAAATTTAAGAGCTCTCAGAAAATCGTTTATTTAAACAAATGAAATACGTTTGTTTTGGATAATCAGCAGGAATATAATGACTTTCCTGAATATAGCCAGCCACGATTTACAAACATACTCAAATGAAAATTGCCTGGAAAACAACAATAAGGAGAATGAAAGTTTTTCAGAATATAGTCACTCAATATTGCAAAACTTTACATTGAAAAGGACATTAAGTAATTGAAAGTTCTCGTATTTGTCATGACGCAAAAAATAACTCAACAGACAGTAGCATCGAAGCTAAATTACTGACGCTGATGAAGATGAGTGCTAATAAGAAAAAAAAGTTTCATAAATACGCTAATCTCAGAAAAGTAAGGATTCTTCGAGTGAACCAATGATTGACGATCTCTGACTAGTAGCCTTTAATTCTAAAATTAACGGCCACGCATAAAATTGAGTTCAACATGTATATTTAGACAAGAGAATTGTAATTACAGTATAATAAATTAGTTTTAACGTGTTTTTTAACAATTCTTATATGCCGCCTCTGGCGCGTCATCGGCCTCACTAAAACTTTTTGAATGACGCGCTGGGCGCGGCATTGGCCATGAATCGGTTAACATCGAACTGTTACCGTCATTTTACTCATTAGACATAACATTTTTATCATAGTGAAGTACACGAACGTCTGCAAATCTTAAAATTTTACTACAGAAATTCGGAGTCGGTGGCCGCTACTTTAAGAGCGTTAACTCCGATTTTCGATCGTAATTCTCGCCCTAGCAGACAGACAGATTGGCCATGATTATGGATTATTTTGACCCGAATTAGAAGATATGGACTTGGTCAGCATGAGGTTTCAATAGGACGGCACCACAAGCCACACATCACACGTTACAATCGATTTATTTAAGAGCAAGTTTGATGAGCGTGTTATCTCAAAATATGGACACGTCGATTTAACACCTCTAGATTTTTTCTCTGGGGGTGCGTCAAATCGTTGGATAAACCGAACCGTTGGAAGAGCTCAGAGCCAAAATTAAACGTGAAATAGCTGAAATGTGTGGGAAAGTGATAGAAAATTGTGTTCAAGGAATCATCGCTCCTAACGGGCATGCGGTGACCATATAAGTGAAGTCGAGTTCCATTAAAAATGGTTTTATTGTGCTTCAATTCGATACTAAAATTTTTTAAATATCTCAATGGTTTTAATTTTATTTTGAAAACAGTTGTCAAGTCCTTATTGGAAAACCCCTTATATTTTTATTTGTAGATACTCATAAAACATAATATTATATTCTATGATTTATAGACTGATATTGACATTGGAGCAATTGGATCTTTGTTAGAACTATCGATCTATAAGAAGAAAAATATTTCTACAATAATATATCCTACCGCAGATAATATAAAAGAGGAGCCGGACATAAAGACTGAACAATACGATGAATGTGGTAATGTATACTATACTGTACTTTATGTATTCATATTCCAGATGGGCTACATTTAGTGTTCTGTTTGCGACGTAACTGCTCTGCCCCTTTTAACTTTGTGAAATTGAGTATAATGTATTTTATAATTATTATAATCTACTAATCAATAATTGTTTATTGATCAGTTTTTAAGTTTGTAGTCTTAATTTTTTTGTTATAGAAATAATTGAAGAACAAACTGTAGAAAATACAAATACGTATGGAGATGATTATGCACCCGTGTTAAAATTTGAAGATGATGATGTGTCAGATAGTGATGCTGTTTGCAAACAGGAATCATTGAGCGTTGACCGCATTGATGCTTGGCAAGGCTCAAGGGTGCTCGAATTGAAATTAGTAAAGTTGAGTCAAAAAGTCATTGACAAGTATGTACGCCAAAGTCCCCCCACGCAGCACACAGCCACAGAAGAACATGTTGGGGACAAGGGGAAGTGCGCTGGTGAACAGAGCGTAGAAAATGACGACAAAAAGGCACAGTACAAGAGTCACAAGGAACAACTCATCTGTGATGTTTGCTTAAAAAATTTTCCAAATAAAAGCTGGTTGCTAAAGCATTTAGTGATTCATACTGGTGAGAAACCATTTAACTGGAATATTTGTCAAAATAAATTTAGAACAAAAGGCCACTTACAAGAACACTTGCTTATTCATACTGGTGAGAAACCATTTAACTGCAATATTTGTCAAAAGAAATTTGGAAGAAAAGGCAACTTACAAACACACTTGCTAATTCATTCTGGTGAGAAACTATTTAACTGTGACATATGCCTGAAGACATCGAAAAACAAATCGAACTTAAAGAAACACTTGCTAATTCATACTGGTGAAAAACCATTTAACTGCAATATTTGTCAAAAGAAATTCTCACAAACAAGCACCTTAAAACGACACTTGCTAATTCATACAGGTGAGAAATCATTTAACTGCAATATTTGTCAAAAGAAATTCGCAACAAAAAGCCACTTAAAAGAACACATGCTTATTCATACTGGTGAGAAACCATATAACTGTGACATATGTCAAAAGAAATTTTCACAAAAATCGTACTTAAGGAAACACTTGCTACTTCATACCGGTGAGAAACCATATATCTGTGACATATGTCAAAAGAAATTTTCACAAAAATCGTACTTAAAGAAACACTTGCTAATGCATACTGATGAGAAACCATATAACTGCGATATTTGTCAAAAGAAATTCACATTACGCTATAACTTAGAAAAACATTTAGTAATTCATACTGGTGAGAAAGCATATAACTGTGACATATGTCAAAAGAAATTCTCACGAAGATGGGACTTAAAAAGACACTCATTAATTCATACTGATGAGAAACCATATAACTGCAATATATGTGACTGTGCCAGGGAAAAGGGACCACTTAAGCGGTATGGAGTTATTGATATCTTCTAAAACTAGATAAAATTACCTATCGAGTAAAAAAAGAATCATTTTCTTAGATGCAACCATTATTGTTTAATATTTTTTTAAACTTGTAGTAGGCAAAATGTACAAGTTGAGAAAAATGACTTTGAAGTTTAAGCTCGTGAAAAATACACTTCTACTAGGAAGTTATGGAATGATTGGTACCAAGTTAATCTACTATCATCAAAGATTGAAAAAAGATATCAATGGTCTCAATAACTATAATGGTTTGAAAGGTTTACAAAGAAGAAACATGCAAGAGTGGAAAAAATGAAGTATCTTAATTACTGAATAATTTTAAGAAAATACGCTATACTCAATGGATTATTAATTATGGTTATATATTTGAAGTAGTAAAGGAACGGAAAAAATAAAAATACTATGTATCTTTTATGTTTTTTTAATCAAAAGTATTAAAATTATCATAAATTAGTTTTACACATTGTCATAACATAAAACAACTAAATTTTATGATTTTTTAAAGTAACATCACAAAATCAGCTAAAATATACATAAGCACAGAGATCCAAAGATAGTAATGATGCTATGTACTATGTTTTGTAGTAATTATCGTGTTTTAAAGTTAAGTGGTTTGATAGTGTTTTTCCTACGGAAATATAATTAGGGTACCACTTTGAGGACCTAGTAAAGTTTAGTGTCACAAGTAAAATAAGTACTATTTAACATGATTAATATTACAGAAATCGTGTTATCACTATGTTAAATAGTAAAGTAAATGTATTTCGATAGTAAAATAAATGTTTTTCTGCGAATATTCGTTTGTAAGGAAATTATTCATTAATATTCTAAGTCAGGTACCACTTCACTAAACTTTACACTGGCTTACTTACAAAAAACTTTAAGTATATTTTGCTTACAAAAAAAAACAGCTTGACAAACTAAAATAATTTAAGCAAAAAGAAATCATTTTTTTTTATTTCTTAAACTATTAACCAGATTCAGAGCGCTCATCAAGTTCCCTTTGTTTGCAAAAATAAACGTTATTTCTTTTTTGATTTCTGTGGCCCAGTTGGCCACAGTAGCCGCATTTGGGTGTTTTACGTCTTTGGCTTTCTATCGTGAGTACCGACGTCGATGGGGTTGCTGAGTCAGTACTTATGAGCGGCATTACCACGTCATGTAATGGATTTTCCGTAGCACTTGTTGTAATGGTTTTTATAGGTTCTGGACACAACACATCTTGAGCGTCAGGGGAAACATACTGACGAATTTTTTGGAACAAATATTGTTGTCGCTCATACGATAACCTTACAGGCGGTATTGTAGTCGGACTAGCATTTCGAGTGAAATCACAAGTTGGATTAAAAACTGCGATGTTTTTGATATCTTGGTCATCAAACCTTTTGGTACATTGCAGGACTCCAGGATCATTAATGGATGCTTTGTAATGGTTGTAAGAAAGCAGCATGGGCACGCTTTGTGGGGATTTTTCTTTAAAGAAATCGGCCCAATTGTATGAATGCACATTCATTATTTCGCCAGTTTCATTACCGACAAGAACTGCCGTAACAGTGTCTGAATTATGGCAAGCTGAAACGGCGCACTCCAAAACATCTCGGGCTGTGTTTGAATTGGAAAGACGGAACTTTTTTTTAAATAGTCCGAAGTACAAGTCCGGGGCGAATTTAGTATGTCCAACGGGCAAAAAAGAAAGCTGAAATGATCGATGCTTCCCCGTAAATGTACGCCATAAAGCGTACTGCATCATGAAATTATTTTTATTCTGACCGCAACAATTGTCAGCATGACAAATGACGTCTGTTTCACCGAGCCCAAAATTTTTGAAAAAGTGGTCTATGAATGAGATAACGGTATTTGAACCTTTTCCAGTATTACAAGCTTCTGGAATTATATACAATACAAATTGTTTTACTGGCTCTGCAGCTATGCCAAACAAACCGATTTTATATCCCGCCAAAAAGTAAAGAGGCCCAACCTGCTGCGAGCTATGAGGTAAATGTACCAGTTGCGCAAAATCAAAGGAGTAATGCATTGTTCCTGGCGATGAACATGGCTGGTTTTCCCCAAGTTTCCGGTTTCCAAATACACCTGTTGATCTGTCAATTAATTGTTTGTAATAAGCACGTTCAGTTTGAACTAACTGTAAATGTAGTGAGGATTTTTCTATCAAACTAAGCTTTTCGTGTTCGTCTAACGCTTGCATTTTGCCTAAAGCTGTAATATTTTGTTGACAGTTGGTACATAGATCCGTTCGAGGCTTTTGAATGACGATATTTGGAGCATACGTTTGCCATATTCTGTACCAAGAGCGTAAGCTCACAGCATTTTTTTCCGACAAATTTGTCGCTTCTTGGTACTTATCATAAACGTATCGTTTATTCATTGAGCTAGGAAGAATATGTAAGTCGGGGTTGTGAAAACTTGGAATACGACCAGGCAAGACTAATGAATTTTGTTCCGAAAAAGACTTTATGAATTTTGCAGCATCAATTGTTTGTTGGGCATTACTGGTTCTATTTGTCGCAGAATTATGTGAAGAAGACACTGTTGCTAAATTTCCTGTAAGGACTTTGCTCTTAACATTTTTGTATCTTTTTTCCCCTAATGCATAAACAAACTGAAAAAATTTCTTACAAACAGCTATGCCTCGAAAGTAAAACGTTGTATGAGCTGCTTTTCTGATCTGTGATTTGTGTTTTTCTGTTTTAAGAGTATTGGGACCATGACGAGTTAAAGCATTTAGAGCACCCATAGTAAACAAATTTAAATGATTATGGCCTAGGTCACATTTGGTATTCATTTCCTGTGCTTCTAATCTGGACATTAGTATATCTTCACGAGGAAATTTTTCTTGGCATGACTTACCACAGCCGCAACTATCAATAAACTCTTGTTCTTCATGGATTTCCAATTGGGGCAGAAGATCGTCAGTATCAGTAAAAAAATTACGAGCGCCTTCCTCAGGTAAAACAAATTCAATGTCAGATTTTTCGCATCTTTCATTAACAGGACACTCATTTGTTTCTTCGTCAGAATCTTTTTGAATGAACCTTAAATACTCCTGCTCGAAATTCCTTAAATCTATGTCTGAGCAATGCAGCAGCGTGTCATGAAAAATCGGAATGTGATTATGGTGTATACCATAATCACATTCCGATTTTTCATGACACGCGCCATCTAAAACAAAAATATAAAATTTTGTAAAACCGTACTTGCTTTATACAATGAAATTCTCGAAAATATTATTAGTTAATACCTGAGCGTGAGACATGACATACAAAAAAATTATATTAACTATTCATCATCGAACAATCTCTTCAAAAATAAATTTTTCATTACTCTTAATTTTAACTCGCGTTTCCTGGCCTCTTCTTCATTTACACCAATATTACTATCACTAACAACACGGTTAGAGGACACTTCAGCTTGAATTTTTTTAATATCATTGAATATTGTGGCATAAGCATTAATGCGGTGGTTTTCGGGCAAACGTTCTAGCTCATATAAAATTATTCTGGCTATATCTTCGTTTCGAGGATCTGAAATACTCAGATTGGGATAGTAATTTATGTGGGGTAAGTCCCGAGTACAATAAACAATTTCATTTTCAGAGCGCATGGCAGAAAATCTTATTTCAACTTCTCGTGTTTGGGTGGCTTTATTGGCTGTAACAAAAATAATAGTATAACTATACATATACGGATAGATAAAAGAACTACTTACCTAATAAAAAAACCGGCCAAGTGCGAGTCGGCCTCGCGCAAGAAGGGTCCGTACTGTAGTTTAATTTTTTTATAGTTTTTCTCCATAACTCAGAAACTGTTTATCACATGATATCCAAAATAATTTTCGTTGAGAGTTTTTACCAAGGTCCACTTACGTGATTAATTACAAGTTTCTAGGTTTAGCGGTTTAGAAATGCAGGGGGGACACACATTTTACCACTTTGGAAGTGTCTCTCGCACAAAGTATTAGAAAAAAGACAGACAGACAGACAGACGTGACGAATCTATAAGGGTTCCGTTTTTTGCAATTTGGCAACGGAACCCTAAAAAAGGGCAAAGAGATATTGTGCAGTGTTGAACAGTTTAAACAAGGATTGCAATCCAAATTTAACATTAATTTAATACGGTAGGTACACACATCAGCATATCAGGTTAAACAGTTGCACTACACTATTACAATTGTATATACCTACATACTTATGACCGCAAAATCACACTCTTATCCATCTCGTAGGTAGCGCCAAAATTTCCGGGCCAGACATGTTTAGACTAGCTTCAGAAAAATCCAACTATGTAAATGTAACGGTGTAAATAAAATTGCGTACAATACTTACAGGAGTGATTCTACTTATGAAACTGAACATCGCTTCCTTGGGGAAAGTTGTTCAGTTTCATCAGCAGTATCACCCCTGTAAGTATTGTACGCAATTTTATTTACACCCTGTATAGTGCTAATGGACAGTGAAATAGTTACCTACCTATACAAATAAATTATTTTCATGAATCCATCTAAGTAGGTATTAGTTTTTCTACACAGGCCGAGAACTTTTGATGCTACCTACGTACCTACATACATTTCGATTCGGTTTCTAGCTTACCTGTTCGGTTCGATGTCTGTGCAGAAGCGTCTTCTTGTGTTCTGCCATCACTTGTAAATAAAATTTGAGTTTCCTCTTCCATTTTGAATTGGGGTACGTATGTTTGTTAGTTTAGTTTGTTGGTCACAGAGGAAAAATTGTGAATTTTCAAGGCGGGCGGCGGCGCGCGGTGATGTTTTAAAGACGTGTGCGTACGAGTGCGAGCCGGCGGCTTCTGTCTGTGTTGTGACTTGTGCCGCGAGCGCTGGCCGCGGGGGCTAACCCCCCTCCGCCGCCGGCCGCGCCGCGCCGCCCGTTTGTAGGTTATTCCCCGCGCGTCAATATCGAGCCAAATGAAAAATACTTCACTTGTCAAATCTTACCTCAAAGTGGTACCCTTGGTACTAAACTTCGTGACCTATTATGATACTGAAATATAATGATTATATTTGTATTATTATATACATAATGTTATTTAATCTCAATCTGCATAGTTTTCGACAAATTTTAGAAAATCGCTTATAACTCGATAACTAAAATCCTCAAAGTGGTCCCTTTTACTAGACACAGTCACATATAATTATGTCAAAGGAAGTTCACAGCATGCAGCTACTTATAAAGACATTCAGTAATTCATACTGGTGAGAAGCCATAATAATAGGGCATTCTCTTTCTTTTAATTTTTTGAATCTGCAACAGATGGCGTAACGACCGACCGACAAACACAATTTCGTGATTTTAATATTAGTTTGGAAGTAAGGGTTGTAATAAATAATCACCTACATAAGTGGCAGTTTTCCACCGTTCGTTTTTCGCGTAACTTTCTGCCGCGCACTGAAAAACTCTGGAACGAACTGTCACCAGCAGTATTTCCGGATCAATACGACCTGCAAACCTTCAAGAAGAGGGTGTTCCCTCTTAAAAGGCCGGCAACGCACCTGCAGCTCTTCTAATGTTGCGAGTGTCCATGAGCGGTTGTAGTTGCTTTCCATTAGGTTATCCATTTGCTCCATTATTTTAGGTATATTAAAAAAAGAGCATGCAGATACTTTACGAGCTTAGCCCGGACATACATACAGACAAACACAAACATTCTAAAAACTATTTTTGGGTTCGATATCGATTGTTGGTCACGGCCCAAGTAGGTATTATCACAGAATACGTATTAGTTGAACACCAGAAATCTCACTCCCGCAACCCGTTTAAAGAAATAACGACGCAAGCTACGATACTATAAAGTTGAAATTCTGACGCGCAATGCTAAATTGCCTACGGACAGGCCTGTCCCACTCGCGCCTGTAGGCATCGAACTGTAAGTACCCCGCTAGAGGGGCACTTCAGTAGGGACTCACAGGCGAGCGGTGACGCGCGCGCATCAGTTTTTACTTTTTAACCGACTTCCAAAAAACGAGGAGGTTATATGTTCGGCTGTGGATATTTTTTTTTTTTTATTTTTTTTTGTATGTTCAACGATTACTCCGCCGTTTGTGAACCGATTTTCGAAATTTTTGCTTTGTTGTATTTGGTTTTACTCCAATTTGGTACCATGTTCACAAAAGTGGTGACCTGATGATGGGATCCAGGAGTAATCGAGGGAACTCCTCGAAATTTATATGGAAACATATGGTGATTTTGGTTTTATGTGAAGTGTACTAAGAATATGCTACCAAAAAGTCAAATATTGGGTCAAGGTATACCATGGTTTCGAAGATGCTGAGAGAACTCCTGACTCCTTATAGATACACGTTTGGGAGTTTCGGCGTTGTTTTAAGAACAGAAAGCATATGCTACTATGCAACTCATATTCATCATCATCATCATCATCATCGTCTTCATCATTACCACGTCGTGTTAAGGTCACCAATGTCTCATGGCACAGAATAGATAATAGTACAAGGCATAGGTGTGGATATACTAATAATAATAATAATTTTATACTGTATAACAACACTTTGTTTAAATATACACGGCGGTCAGCGCCGCGGAGGCGACGGTACCGCGGCGCCGCCGCGCGGCGCGTGGCGGAAGACGACATACTTTACTACTTTATATACAGATCGAATACTTTACTAACTACTTTATAAAATTTTAATGGACAATATATAGAATTAAAATAAAGTTATTTTAAAAAGAGCATTTAAACAAAACAAAGTCAATAAGTGTCTTTTTAATTAGTTATACTTATTAATCGATAGATGGCGCACTAAGTATCGATTTGAATGGATTTGAAATTGAATTCTTGATTACAAGAACAGCTATCAATAATTATGATAATATTATATTATATTACTAGCTGTCCCGGCAAACGTTGTTTTGCCATATAAATAATTTTTGGTATGAAAAATAGATGTTGGCCGATTCTCAGACCAATATCCTCACAATATGCTCACATAATTTCATGAGAATCGGTCAAGCCGTTTCCGAGGAGTATGGCAACGAAAACTGTGACACGAGAATTTTATATATTAGATGAGTAGCTACGCTACATCCTATGCAAGTTTATAAAATTTTTTAACTGACTTCCAAAAAACGAGGAGGTTATATGTTCGGCTGTGGATATTTTTTTTTTTTATTTTTGTATTTTCAACGATTACTCCGCCGTTTGTGAACCGATTTTCGAAATTTTTGTTTCATTGTATTTGGTTTCACTCCAATTTGGTACCATGTTCACAAAAGTGGTGACCTGATGATGGGATCCAGGAGTAATCGAGGGAACTCCTCGAAATTTGTATGGAAACATATGGTGATTTTGGTTTTATGTGAAGTATACTAAGAATATGCTACCAAAAAGTCAAATATTGGGTCAAGATATACCATGGTTTCGAAGATGCTGAGAGAACTCCTGATTCCTTATAGATACACGTTTGGGAGTTTCGGCGTTGTTTTAAGAACAGAAAGCATATGCTACTATGCAACTCATATTCATCATCATAATCATCATCATCATCATCATCATCATCATCATCGTCTTCATCATTACCACGTCGTGTTAAGGTCACCAATGTCTCATGGCACGGAATAGATAATAGTACAAGGCATAGGTGTGGATATACTAATAATAATAATAATTTTATTCTGTATAACAACGCTTTGTTTAAATATACACGGCGGTCAGCGCCGCGGAGGCGACGGCATCGCAGCGCCGCCGCGCGGCGCGTGGCGGCACGAAATATCGAATATACTTTACTACTTTATATACAGATCGAATACTTTACTAACTACTTTATAAAATTTTAATAGACAATGTATAGAATTAAAATAAAGTTATTTTAAAAAGAGCATTTAAACAAAACAAAGTCAATAAGTGTCTTTTTAATTAGTTATACTTATTAATCGATAGATGGCGTACTAAGTATCGATTTGAATGGATTTGAAATTGAATTCTTGATTACAAGAACAGCTGTCAATAATTATGATAATATTATATTATATTACTAGCTGTTCCGGCAAACGTTGTTTTGCCATATAAATAATTTTTGGTATGAAAAATAGATGTTGGCCGATTCTCAGACCAATATCCTCACAATATGCTCACATAATTTCATGAGAATCGGTCAAGCCGTTTCCGAGGAGTATGGCAACGAAAACTGTGACACGAGAATTTTATATATTAGATGAGTAGCTACGCTACATCCTATGCAAGTTTATACAATTTTTTATCTGATAGATCCTTCGATCGTGGAAAAACGAGACACAATAGCCTTTCTATTGTTATCGCAATCGCCGGTGACCGCTTGGGGTTTGAAGTATTAAAATTGTTAAATTACTTAGCACAATATGTTCACACTTCACTTCACTGATAATATATTATTTTGTGAGTGTGAACTGTGACTCTTAACAAATTGTTATAAGATACGTAAAATATACGCGAAGGTTTACTTACTAGTGTTACTAAAAAGAGTGAAATTATTATTATTTTTAACAAAAAATTAAAACCGACTTCCAAGGTAAAAACAATATTAACATTAATATGAACTAAAAAGTATTAAATAATTTTTGCTATCTAATAGTGCCTTTTTCCGAATTCGGCTAAACCTCAACTATTTCTGTACTCAATCTTCATAATTTTGAAGTCGGTGCCAGTTCCAAAAGTTTTAAATATTCTGTCAGAGGACTGAAGATTCCGCTATCTGGTACCGACTTCAAAATAATGAAGATTGAGTACAGAAATAGTTGAGGTTTAGCCGAATTCCGAAAAAGGCACTATTAGATAGCAAAAATTATTTAATACTTTTTAGTTCATATTAATGTTAATATTGTTTTTACCTTGGAAGTCGGTTTTAATTTTTTGTTAAAAATAATAATAATATTATTAATCGTTGCATGCCTACCTGCGTATTTATTCATTCGCTGTCACAGAATTGATAAATTAATCAGATCACAATGGACAATAAAAAAAGGGCAAAGAAATATTGCGCAGTGTTTAATTTTCTTAACACGGAATGTGAACCAAATTTAACTTTCTTTAAACTCTGAACTTTTCTAAATTGTTATTATTATTATTTACTATAGATTTTAATTTTGTACAATTTATTACAGAGTGAAGCAGAAGATATGATTTTCATGTTCTTCAATATTGCATCCCATATTTCGGACTTCCGCTAGACCGAGTATGTCTATTTTTATGTTTTGTAGTGAGTATATTAATTCTATGTATCTTATCTCTGACCCTAATGATCTGACATTAAATGTGCCAATTTTTAAAATTTCGTTTTGTTTTTTTATTGTAGCTAGAGGGTTATGGTCTCTTTCCCCCACGGGGACCAGCCGGCTTGTGCGGGCGGCCAGCGGGGAGTGTTTGTTTCGTTTATTGGTTGTGCGTTTATGTAGTTTTCGTTGTCATTTTTCCGGTTGCTGGCAGGTTTTAGTTGCTAGTTGTTGATCTTTTCTTTAAGTGAGTTGCTTCTAGGACGTGTCATAAATTCGAAAGCGTTCTTTGCAGCAATTTTCTTTGAGCCAGCTGTGGAGGGTAGTTGGCTCTGGTTAGGTGAAAAGGATGATTCTCTTTTCCTCTTCTCGCTCTTTTGGTTGTCAGACGGTTTCTTGACAACAAGTTTTTCTCCACGTAGGTAGGCAACATTGCCTTTATTTTGTCACGGGGTAGGCCCTGTGCTAAAAATAGTAAAAAAAAGACAGAGACCCGTGAACAAAATTATATTATATTAACAATAAACAATTACAAATGATTATAATATTGCCCTTATTAAGTGAGAAGTGAGGGCGTGGGTCTTTTAGTTCAACAGGGCAAGTCTTATTACTTTTGAAACCCAGGTAGGTACTCTCCTGGCTGTAGCACGGAGGACGAAAACGGCCTGCAGGGCGTTGAGATGGCGGCCAGGCTCCAGCAGGTCGGCTCCAACAGCAGCCACGGCAACAAAATTGCGGCCTCGGGCTTCCACCGCGTAAGGCAGCAACGCCACAAAATGGCGGCACGGAACCAAATGCCAAGCCGATCTTGGAACCCCAATCTGGGGTACAATACGGCACTAATAAATTATTAACTTTTAAAATGATGATTAAATAAACTCTGACAAAAACACACAAGAAACGTTACGAAAGGAACGTTATTTAAAATAATCGGGCGCAATAACGTGCGTCTCCTTTGGCTTCAAGTCGTGTTCTCTCCGCAGCGAATCGTGTGTGACGATCGAGTCACAAAACGAATGATAACGTAAAACGAAGGCAGATTTGAATAATTCCGTCCGCGGGCTCAAAAATGCTGCTGTAAGGAGCGCTAAGACGGCGCTAGGCATTTTAAGTTATTAAAATTTATATAGTTTTTTAGTTATTTAAGTTTTTGAATTATTTATATTGTTTTAGTGATTTAATGTTTTATTTTGTAGTTCCGTAGTTATAAAATAGGTTTAATAAGTTAATAATTTTGGTATTATTTTGTAAAAAAAAATCAATTTTAAATATTTTAATTATTACAACGTTACAATTTCTAACGTTTCTTTCGTGAAGTCCTCCTTTATGTATATTCCTTCGGCAAGTTTCTTTTTGTTTTTAAGGATCATGTTTCGTCTCCAGTTGCAAGTGAAGGAAATAAGTATAGGTCGAAGCCCGTTTGTTTTTTGTCCGATTCTATGAGCTTTATCGATTTCATATTCTTGTATATCAAGTGAAAGGTAGGTGTTAATTTTTTCTTTCATAAATTTTACTATATTTAATTCGTCTGCGCTACCCTCTTTTATTCCAAAAAATAGTAAATTGTTCTTTTTCTTCTGTGTCTCTAAATTTCTAATTTTTTCTTTTAGCTCCGAAACTTCTGCTTGAAGATGCTGGTTTTGTTCCTCTAGTATTTTGAACTTTTCACCCATTTGCTGTGTAATATTTCGAGTAACAGCTTCGGTAATTGAAATTGTTTGCCGATCCATTTGTTCTTGGATTTTAACCAGTAAATATTGCATCTCATCTGCCATATTTTATTAATGTTAATATTTCAAAACTGGCTCCCAATACAATATCAGTGGTAGAATTTAACTTCTTTACTTGGCAACTCTCCCTGGGCTGCACGGAGTAGGCTTTCTTATCAAGAAAAAATATAAAAGAAACATAATAAACTTCACAGGTCTATCAGAGCGGGTCGCTGTATTACAAATGAAATTCGAACAAGAAAGTTTATCAAAAATACAGGCGTATGCCCCCACGGAAAAGTCATCAGAAGAATCAATCACTTCATTTTATAAGACCTTGGAAAAAGCTTTTTATCTAGCCGGAACACACGTCCTCCTCATAGGAGATTTTAACGCTCAGGTAGGACAAACAAACATAGGTGACAATTTAGTCATGGGAAAATTTGGTTACGGAACTCGAAGCGAACGGGGTGAAAAGTTAGTGCAATATGCCTTAGAGAACAACCTATCGATAATGAACACCTTCTTTAAAATGAGAAAAAACCGTAAATGGACGTGGATCTCCCCAGACGGACGAACCAAAAATGAAGTAGATTACATTTTATCAAACAAACCCAAAAAAATAAGGAATATCGAAGTTCTTCACGGCTTAGGATTTAGATCAGACCACCGCCTAGTAAGAGCTACTTACCTTTTAGGAAAACGGAAGAACACCAGAAAAACTTTTGAATCGCAACCCAAACCAATAAAATCAACAGAAGATATCAATTGCTACTTGCAAAACTTAGAAAATAATATACAAAAAGCGAATCTTCAAGACGACGTCTGCGACGTTCAGACGTTCTACAACAAACTGGAAAGCGCCATTATTAAGAGTATGTCATCAAGAGAACCTAATTCCAAAATAGACAGAGCTGAAAAAATTATAAGCAAATGTACCAGGGACATGCTTAAAAAACGAACTGAGCTAATAAAAACGAAACAAAAAACAAAAAAAATTAAAAAAGAATTAGGAAATATCTTTAAAACAACAAGCAAAGCAATCAGATCAGATTACCAGAACTATAGAAATAACAAATAAGATAATAGAAGACAACCTGCAGAAATATAGAAGCTCGAAAAAAGCCTACAAACAGCTGACAACACATAAAAACTGGATCCAAAACCTAAGTACCACTAAAAATGAGACAAAAACCAGAGACGACGTGATAAATAATGCAACGGAATACTACAAAACACTGTACGCAGAGAATAGTGGCATATCGGTCCCACCTCATGTAAGTAACAATTCTTTACATAGCAAAATAGCCAATCAAGATATAGATATACCACCAATAGACGAACCAGAAACTATTAAAAATATCAAAAATATCGCCGACGACATCGTCATTTTTGCTGAAACCAGTGACAAACTAGACGAGATGATAAGCACGCTGAGAGAAGAAAGTGAAAAAGTCGGGCTCATAATGAACCAAGATAAAATTAAGCTAATGACAAACAGTAAAACTACTAACATCAACATGTATGGCAAACCACTAGAATATGTAAAAAACTATATATACCTCGGCAAACAAGTATCATTCAATAACAACACTGAAGAAGAAGAAATAGAACGTAGAGTGAACATAGCGTGGGAAAGATACTGGAGTCTTAAGGAAATTCTAAAAGGCACTTTTCCCCTTCTCCTAAAAAAGACAGTAATGGATACATGCATTCTGCCGACTCTGACCTATGGCTGCCAAACATGGACATACAACACAAAGATAAAAACAAAACTAACAAATTGCCAGAAAGCTATGGAAAGAAGTATATTAAGAACAAGGAAAATTCAAAAGATAAGAAGTAAAGACATTGTACCCTGGCCGGCACAGGGACAATAAAAAGGTAGAAGAGATAAATAAAAAGAATTTCACAATATAACAAATTTATTTAAATAATTATTTAGTCAGCGGGGAGCGGGGAACGCGGGTACGAAACTTAGCCTCGGTCTATTTCTCAGTCTTTAGCTCTCGGGTTTAGGGACACGACACTTATCTGGGGACAGGCAGCGACTTGTGGGACTCCAGCTCCTCAAGTCTCCGTGATCCCCGCAACAGGTGCAGCGTCGAAGGCCAGGTGTTGGTGGCAGTCTTCGGGATCCCGTATGTGGCGGCAAGTTCAGGGTGTGGCTCTGAGAGGTGCGTCAATCAGACGGCATGGGCAGCACGTGTTCGACTCCAGACGACCACGGAGCAGAGAGATTTCTCCAAGCGTAGCACGAGGAGTTGCTCCGAACGTCGAAGAAAAGTTGCGCAGAGCGTAGGAGAGTTGCTCCGGTCGTAAGCACCCCTGGAATATTCGAAAAGAGACTTAGAGGAGGGTTCACGCTGTTGACCCCCAAGCACGTGTTCTTCACCCGAAGACTACACGTGATTGCAGAGTCCATCACAAACATTAAAAACACTAATTAAAAAAGAATTTAGATAATATCAACATACAGTTAAAAAAACAAAAGGTTATTGAACTCGTGACACTGACATTTAAAAGTAGGTCAGGGCCAATTTTGTGATAACAACAAAGAAAACCATGAAAATAATTTGACCACGGAGAAAGAATTAATATTAAAAAGTTAATAATATAAATAAAGATCTACTTTACAAGATAACAAGTTAAAACAGGAAGCCTTCAAACACGTGGTCTATTACAAAGAGAAATTTTACAATTTAGACAAATACATAATGTTGTGATTTTCGCCACAATAAAAGCCAAATACAGAATTAAACTGAATTTACAATAAAAGGTATTAAAAGACAAGAAAGTTGGGAAATCCTACAACACAACACTAAATACGCACTCACCAAAAACGGGGTCAATAACTCCTACATTTTGATAATGGAGTAAAAGATCGTAGAAGCAAATCCGCGGCTTAAATAGGCCGGCGGTTTTATTTTTTTTAACTGTCACGTTGACAGTCGACGGAGCTAAGGCGTATATCCGGAGGGCTCGTGCAAAAAGGTACTTCATTAATATTTATCGAATAAAATATTGAAAACTATATAAAGTTACTTTATAATATTTAAATAGACAAATAGAATTGAAATCAATTAAAATAAAGTTATTTAAAAAAAGTATTTAAACAAAACAGACAGCAAGTGCCGGTCTAGTTCCGTACTATTATTAATAGATGGCGCGCTATGTATCGATTTGTCAAATTGATTTCAAGAACAGCTGATGAATAAGAAAAGGAGAAGGAGATATTAATAATTTATAAGTAGCTACGCTACAACATAAGAGCAAAAACCAACTTAATAGATGTACTTCATTATGCCCTCTCACAAAAATGGCGATGGGCTGGGCACATAGCTAGATGTACAGATAATAGATGGACACTAGAAACCACAACATGGAAAGGACCGACGGGAAAAAGAAAGAGGTCGTCCAAGGAATAGGTGGATTGACGAAATAACTCTAGTAACAGGAAAGGACTGGAGAGGAAAAGCAAGCAACAGAAAACTCTGGAGTAAGCTAGAGGAGGCCTTTACCCAGCGTGGGGTTCCAATAATAGAATAGAAATAGTTATTTAGTTAAAAAAGAGAAAATGTTATTTAAGGTTGTTGGAAATAAATGGGCTTTATTATTATTATTTATTACAGAGTGAAATTACGATTACTTATGATTTAAATAGTTTAAAATAGGTACTAGTTGAAGTAGATTATATTAGTTGGGTTACCTTAGTAGGTACCTTTATTAGTAGACGTATAATTAGGCAATACTTAAAGGTATTTCATTGTCAAAAAAAACACATTAATAAGATTATTAGTTATTACTTATTACCAATAGTAAGCATCGTAGGTGTACTATTCGAAACCTCATTTGTTTACAAAAATAACTTAGTTATACAAACACTTTAATTAGTAGGTAATATAAGACCGGTTTCAATTATTAAGAATAATTAAGATTAAGAATAAGTAACGGTACTTATCGAATCTAAGTACGCGTAACTAGTTACACGCGAATTTATGATATTTAAATCTACGTAGTACTAAGACATACTATCTCAGATTATTATGAGTTAAATAAAATGTAGTTAAATAAATATAAAGATAATAATATTATTTTTAAAAAGAGACAACCCTAATTTCTTCAGAAAAGGTACGAGTTATGCGATAGAAAGAGAGCGGAGATGTAGGCAACTAATATAACCTAACCTTTTTTTTTTCTTTTTTTTTCCGGAGGGGGAAATGCATTACGCATACCACCCAGGCGCAGGGGGCGACCCGAGCGGTGATGTGGGACTCCCGTAGCTAATGAGACCACGGTATACCCACTAAAACCCCCCCATCCTCCGCCACGCCGCCTTTTGTCGGGGCCACAGGAACGATACACACATCTGCGACCCCGCCGGCGGCCCGAAGACTCCACGATGGGCGCCCAACACGTGCGCCTTTCTCCTCGGCCCCCACCAGGGCTGTAGCAGACGCCCCCCAAGTCTGGGGGAGGGGGGGGGAAAATATATTTTTTTTTTTTATATCGCAGGGGAAACCCATCATGGGTGTCCCGGGTTGGGTACACGGGCAGGTTCCCATCCTGACCCGGAGCCCCGTTAGACGAGAGATTGGAGGTTCGCGTAGCGACGCCTCCGCACTCCCGTCCTACGCCGGCGGAGCGGCAGAGAGGTGGGATCGTCCTCTCTGTCTCGCTCCGCGGCCTCTTTCTGTGAAAGGACGGTTTCACAGAAAGAAACCGCCGCCTGCCAGGCCTCATCACTCTCGAGCATGCAGCGTACCATGCTCGGGAATGACAGGTCTCCACCTAGCACTGCCACGAGATCGTGGCGCTGCACGGCCCAACGATCGCACACCTCAAGGGTATGCTGGGCCGTGTCCTCCGCAGGGGGGAATATAACCTAACCTAACCTAACCTAACACAACTAATATATATTCTGTGCTACGGATAAATTCACCTACAAGTGCGCTCTCTTTCTGTCGCATAACGCGTACCTTTTCTTATGATATCAAGGTTATCGCCTCTTAGTGCCCAGTACACAATGGTCCATCATGGCCCACTGCAGGCCATCGCCATTGTGTAGACGGGGTAATGGTGTATGATGGCGGACAATGGCCGGGCGTGGCGCGCAATCGGGGAGTTGTCGGTTTTTCGGGCACACTTCAAAGGAATCGTGGCGTAGCGTGGCCTGTGGTGTTCACACAATCGGCCATTGTTTAGTTCGACACCGACCGCTGACCGGGATAGTGCAGTATAGTATAAACTTGTATACAGAGTATAAATAAACAGCCGCAGCCGTAATTTCTTCCACGTCCATCGCAAGTGGCTTACCGGGCAGCAATGAGCTATGCGCCATTGTGTAAACACAAAGTGATCGTGGTCTACAGTTGACGATGGCCTGCAGTGGACCATGATCGACCATTGTGTACTGGAGCCTTTAGAAAACAAAATACTTATATTTTTTTAAATTACTATTGGTACGAATAGCAAACCTTTTTATAGTAATTTCATATTTCAGTAACCCAACCTATATTTTATATCGTAGTTTTATATTCGATTATAATAGTGCAGGAAACTTTTACAATTTAAACATAGTAACTTATGTTTATTTCTGTGTAGTTTGTGTGTTTATTTGTATGAAATTGGTTTATTTGCTATGTTTGTATTGTTTTTATCTATTTTTTGTATTTAAATACCTTATTCAAATATAAAATACGTTTGCCAAACCTCAACAAATCGTCACAAACGGTCACAAATACAAAAACGTGTGGATAGGGTGTTTGGCTTGGTTTGTTTAGGTTTGCAAAGACTTGTAGCCGATCCGACCCAATGTCGGTTTCTCGACACAAATCAAAGGAAATTTGCCGCAAGCGTTTGCCACTCGTCCACACGTTTGTGCGCATTCATTCTCATCGATGCTCTGTAAGCGAACAGATGTGCTATACGTTTATCCTATCCGCGCGTCTGTGTGTGCTTTCGATAAAAATGAATGGCGAAATTATAGCCGCATGTGTCGTTTTTTTTACATTCGTTTTCTTGTACATTAATTTATAACTAGCTATAGCTATAGCTATTGCCCGCGACTTCGCCTGCGTCAAAGTAAAATATATTCTCCTTCTTTTTGGAAGTCGGCTGAAAAGTAGCCTTAGTTACTCCATACTACATCCGCTATCTACCAAAAAAGTCCCGTCAAAATAGCTCCAGCTGTTTCAGAGATTAGCCGGAACAAACAAACAGACAGACAGACATACAGACAAGTTTTTAAAAAAATGTTGTGTATGTAGCGTATATAATATATTCTTTCAATATTACAAACAGACACTCCAATTTTATTTATATGTATAGATAAAAATAACTGCCAAATGTTTATTAGCCGATACAGCAACTTCGACGTCCGTCATGCTTGCCGCGTCAGAACAAACTAACTCACTCGCAAGCGTGTGGATGGATTTCGAAATCAAGCCAAACGTTTGTGTCCATTTGTGGCGATTTGGAGTTTGTAGCAAACGCCAAACGTGCGGACGTAGCATGACAGGTACATATTTTATTGGCCTTTTTAATTGTTCATTTTTATAAGATTATTAATAACGATTTTGTTAAGCGGTTAAATCAGTATCATATTGTATTAAATTCCTCTATGATCAGTATGCACAGTAGATACGCGGCGAAAAATCATGCGCGTGCGTCACCGCTCGCTTGTGAGTCCCTTATGCCCGCTGTACACTCTCGCCGAGAGCTCTCGGGCGAGAGTCTCGTGCGAGAGCCCCTTGCCCGAGTGCGATCATGTACATTCTCGCTTAGTTCAATCGCAGTTAAGAACTCAGACAAGATGGACGAAAACGACCATCCACCATTCACCATGCATCGAAAAATATCATTGTAATCCAAAGATTTATAATCATAATTAATTTTATTTCTCAGAGATAATGACTGATAATGTCGTTTATTATTGTTATTTTTCTGTTCTACACTGTCCAACGGCGGGACTAGTACTGAAAGACGCGAGAGTGTACAGTAGTGCGCTCGTTTTCCTCGCGAGACCCTTTGTCTCGGGCGCAAAATACCGACAACGGACCGAGAGGGTCCGAGACACCCGAGACGAGGCGAGCGCACCCATTTACACTCTCGCACTCGGGCCGCCTCGCTGTGTCTCGGCGAGAGTGTGCAGCCGGCTTTATGATTTGCCACCCGCGGGTGGTACTTGCAGTTCGATGCCTATACGCGCGAGTGGGACAGGCCCGGTGTTATTTAAAAAATATATTCAATCATGTACACTTTTGTCTTTTCTACGATTTTATTAAAATATGTAAGGTCAATGCGGGTAAGTGAGTTATACTTTTTTCAAAGTTTACTTTGAACTCAAAAATCTAGTAGTTTAAGGTTTAATTTCTCACTCTCTGTGAAATGAAAATAAAGTAAGGTTCATTATTGGCCGGTAACAAAGTGTTCTACACAATATTGTCCATTATTTCACTTGTTTTTAAGGTATTTTATAAAGTGCTGTGCTAGACACACTTACCCAAGAAAGTAAGGCAAGTGTGACTATATCGTAAGTGTACAAGATATAGTTATTTCAAATTTGGAAAAGCAAAGTTTATACTACCTGATCATCGGAACTAATCATATGACGACTATATTACATAATATAGTTTCTGAGGATAGATTAAAGGAGCAAAAGTTATGAGGTAAGAGTGGCATACTACGTTGGAGAGGGGTAAAAAGCTTTTTAAGTAAAAATTATTTAATGAGTTATTTCTTTTATTTTATTGTTAATTTAAAAAATATGATACTTATTTGGGTTACAGAAGCCTGAATAGTGAAGTTGCTAAGTTTTATTTTTAATTACTAAAAAGTAAACAAAATATAAGCAATCTAAAATTACATAATCATTAATATTAGACCAAATGTTTGTAAACCCTGACTTGGGGCAAGTGTGACATATAGACACACTTGCCTCATGCAAAGTAGGCACACTTTCCCAGCACAAAAATTTTGAGGTCAGATTTTTCTAATGGACATAAATCTCTTATTTGAAACAATTCCAAGAAAATTATAAAAGAAATAATAAGTTTAGTTAGTAAAAAAGCGACTTACTGGTATACAATTATCAGGTTCTTCAAAATTACCAAGATTTTTATTGATTGAAAAAACCCATGTGAATTAGAGTTAGTCTTATAAAATGTGACAGTTTTTAAAATGGCGACAACTTCAAAAGTGCTTGACAGGGCCATCTAGATTGAGATTGTGTACATTGAAATTAGTTTTACGCACAACAACAGATGTCGCTGCCACCATAATCTCAAACAGTTTTTCTAAAAATTAAAGCAGTTACACTTGCCTCCCAGCTACATTTCCCCGTACTGACCTTATATATTGCAATTGTATATATAAGGTCAGTATTGTATAGATTAATAAAAAATAATTGAATCAACAATTAGTTTTATTAAATGTCTCTTCTGTTCAACAATTACGATTTACAATATTCTCTTGATCTTTGTCGCGCTTTGTTACGCTAGCACCTGTCAAGTGCAACTCTAAACACATAGCTATCCTTTTCTATATCATTCGTTACGTATTATCTGTCGCATTCTTTGTTGTTGTAGCCTATAGATGTGCCAGAGCCCAAAGGTATAGTCCGTCAAAAAACATTACATTAGTAGAGTCGCCACTTGTTTCTGGTGTGGACTGTGGCCTCGGCCACACTGGTCACTTTAAAGCCGGCTGTACACTCTCGCCGAGACACAGCGAGGCGGCCCGAGTGCGAGAGTGTAAATGGGTGCGCTCGCCTCGTCTCGCCTGTCTCGGACCCTCTCGGTTCGTTGTCGGTATTTTGCGCCCGAGACAAAGGGTCTCGCGAGGAAAACGAGCGCACTACTGTACACTCTCGCGTCTTTCAGTACTAGTCCCGCCGTTGGACAGTGTAGAACAGAAAAATAACAATATTAAACGACATTATGAGTCATTATCTGTGAGAAATAAAATTAAATATGATTATAAATCTTTGGATTACAATGATATCTTTCGATGCATGGTGAATGGTGAATGGTCGTTTTCCTCCATCTTGTCTGAGTTCTTTACTGCGATTGAACTAAGCGAGAATGTACATGATCCCACTCGGGCAAGGGGCTCTCGCACGAGACTCTCGCCCGAGAGCTCTCGGCGAGAGTGTACAGCGGACATAAAAGATTTTGATACTTTAGTCGTGTTTGTTTAGGTTTTCAATGCACATTGCGCATGCGCAAAGTCAAAAATTAGTGCCAATGTGAGTATCATTTTCTAAAATCTGACTGAAATTGATAGGTACACAAAAAAGCCGCGCATGCTTAGCTGAAAAATGCATCACGACGCATTTCAATAGAGACCGTGCAGAAACTATAGAGGGCGTCGTAATTCGACAGCAGCGACACGGTGCGAGTAAAAGATGTAACTTGTGAGTGACTTTGGCTTCGCATTCACTTTGGGGGGTATTAGATTTGTTGAGCAGAGCTAGAGTGCAGGAGCGATCCTTGATTGTGGTGAGAGAAGTGACGACTGATCAAAATTAAAAACCAGCAAATAGAGACAAACATTTATTCACTAAATGTTGTTCTAAAATTATTACAATACTATTTTAATTAAGGATGATATTGGATTAAAAATAAACACTATGGAGATCGTGACAACCAAACGAAAAGCCGGCACCGGAAGAAGACAGATAAAAAAGGTGACAGCTTGTCATAGACTCAAGTTATAATCATCTATTAATATGGTAAAGATTATTGTATTGGGTTATAGACAACTCAACAAGATTATCATTTATATTGGATCATATATCATTCAGTTATTTATATTGGATAATGTAATATAGATAAATGATTCATTTCTTCCTTGATCATAGATTTTTGTAGAAATTGGTGTTTAATAGATAAGAGTTTTTAATTCCTTGTTCGTTAATATGTTTCAAATAATATAATGTAATTATTTTTCTAATTATATACTTGAATAATATTGCTGAAATGGCTTGTTTTCTTTTTATCATCTCCACCAGACTGCGCGACGGTAGACACTCACTAATTTTCTATTGGTTCCCCACCGATTTGAAATTATCTGCAGGTTGGCATTACTGACTACATGTTGGTCGTGTTTCTAAAAAATATCAGTGTACTATCAAGTGTAATATCAATCAAAATATCATACTCCTAAGCGATCATTGGCCTAAGCAATTAGGCCAGTATACTGGTAACAGCTTAGGAACACGCTTGCACTTGTCAAACTGAAAACATGATAACTGAAAGAGTTTTCTACTTCTACTTTTTATTGTCGGTGTGGTTTTTATTATTTTTCCCCAAATTGTGTTATTTGGGTTTTTGACGTTCATTATTGGTAAAATATCGAGTGGAACGAGACATCAAAAGAAGCATTCACGGCTTGCAAAAATGGCATCAAAAACGCTGTTTTGCTTGCTCACCCGAATCACAAAGCACCGATCGCTATTTTCTCCGACGCCTCGGACACGGCAGCGGGAGCTGTAATACAACAATATTACAATAACAAATGGCAACCACTCGGCTACTTCTCGAAGAAATTTACTACATGTGCAGTACAAGTATGCTATCCACTTGCCAAAATTATAAGCCAGTCACTAGAACAAGGTGTCTTTCCTAGCCGACTAAAAATTTCAACTATTAGGCCTTTGTTAAAAAAGATGACAAAACTGAAATAAGTAATTACCGCCCAATAACTTTAATTCCGATTTTAGCAAAGATTTTTGAAAAAATCATGATAAAACGTATAAAAAACTTTTTAATTCAGAACACCTGCTGGCTAATGAACAATTTGGTTTCCGAGAAAATAGCTCTACTACAGAAGCCTGTTTTTATTTAAGCAAAATAATTCATGACAGTTTAAATAACAAAATACCTATAACGGGGATATTTTTAGATATGACTAAGGGCCTGTTTTACCGCTTCCTGATAAGGCTATCCACCACTTATTTTGACAGATGGAGTATGGAAAATCTGTCATATAACCCTATCGGGCACCTTATCAGGAAGCGGTGAAACAGGCCATAAGGCTTTTGACTTAGTTAACCATGACATACTACTGGATAAATTAGAAAAATATGGAATAAGAGTGTGGCGGTACCAACAATTCGCCTAACATTCCTGCATCGCGCTATCGAAGTTTTCTGAGCGCGGCGGTATATATACGACAGCTGAAATGTATCACGTGGGCTTCGGCCTGACCGGGCATACCACCTCGCTCGGTCGGAAGATCTTCCTTTGGCCACAACACATTATTTCCCACAAGAGGAAAGGCATATGACTTGATAAAATCCTATTTAAGCAATCGGAAGGTATGTACAATTATTACAAAAATGTCGGTAATTTTAAAAAAACTTACAAATCTAGGTATGCATATTTAGACATAGGAGTTCCACAAGGAAGTCTGATTGGTCCATTTCTTTTCCTGGTGTATATTAATGATGTCACAACGGCAACTAAACACCTTAAACTTCTATTCGTTGATGACACTACAATCTTGGTCAAATGCGAAAATATATTATTTTATGAGCAAGAAATAAGAAATGCACTCAATGACATAATATCATGGTTGGTAAAAAATGACTTACAAGTTAATCTTAATAAAACTAAAATAATGCAATTTAAATATTACAATGCAATGCAAATACCCAAGAAAATCACTTATGACAACATTATTATAGAAGAAGTAGAATCATTAAAATTTTTAGGACTAAAGTTTGACCAACACTCCAACTGGAAAGCACATGTTGACTATATTTGTAGCAAGCTTGACAAATTTGTTTATGCACTTCGACGCTTAGCAAAGACCTTGTCAATATCAGCAGCTCTTTGTGCATATCATGGATATGTGTCATCAATCTTATCTTACGGTCTTATAATGTGGGGCAACTCTGTGGAGTTTGATTCAGTTTTCAAATTGCAAAAGAAGTGTATTAGGGCGATTTGTGGTGTAGGGCCGCTTGAAAGTTGCAAACCCTTATTCCAAAAACTGAAAATACTCACGCTGCCATGTATGTACATTAGAGACATGTGCATCTTTGTTAAAAAGCATCCAAAATATTTTGTACAAAACAAGGATAACAATGATACAAAAAGATCACAACGTTATCCCAATAAATTAATCATGCCCAAATGTAGCAGCACAACGTTTCTTAAAAGTCCTTATTCTATGGCTATTAAAATTTATAACAACTTGCCAAAAGATTTAGAAAAACTGAGCCTAACTAGTGGTGGTTAATATAACGTATAGCTAAAAAACTAGCGCGCTATTTCTTCGCAACGTATAGCGCGCGCTATAAAACTATGCATAAGACGCTACGTTATAACGTATCGCGGGGTCACCAACCTAGCGCGGCGCCGCCCGCGCTGCCGATCGCGCGCGATATTCGTCCGATCGTTGTCGTTTCGTTTCGTTGCCAAATCGGGTGAATTCGGCTGTCATAATTTATCAGGCCTGTCCCTCTCGGCTACGTATATTGTTATAACATAACGAAAGAATTTCAATAACGTCGGTAACTTTACAACGCGTTGAGAATCGAGATTTCATTCGTTATAAGTTATAACGCAGCGTCAAAACTAGCGCGCTTGAAAGAAACGAGATTTCAATTCGTTATAACGTAGCGTCAAAACTAGCGCGCTTGAAAGAAACGAGATTTCAATTCGTTATAACGTAGCGTCAAAACCTGGCTTGAAAGAAACGAGATTTCAATTCGTTATAACATAGCGTCAAAACTAGCGCGCTTGAAAGAAACGAGATTTCAATTCGTTATAACGTAGCGTCAAAACTAGCGCGTTTGAAAGAAACGAGATTTCAATTCGTTATAACGTAGCGTCAAAACCTGGCTTGAAAGAAACGAGATTTCAATTCGTTATAACATAGCGTCAAAACTAGCGCGCTTGAAAGAAACGAGATTTCAATTCGTTATAACGTAGCGTCAAAACTAGCGCGCTTGAAAGAAACGAGATTTCAATTCGTTATAACGTAGCGTCAAAACTAGCGCGCTTGAAAAATGTAGCTTAATCCATCTAGCGTGTTATGAAAATATAGCCGTTAGGAACACCACTAAGCCTAACTCCTTTTAAAAGAAAACTAAATGCAGGTGGACGAAACTTTCCGAACAAAAAAAAATTGGGTTCCAAATTTAAACGTAGCTACTAAAGTAAATCGCATAATCTGTACAATTTTTAAGCACGGTCGACTGTGATTGGTTGATAAAAAAGACCATAGAGAATATAAACTACATGAGAAAAAAGAGGAAGATGAAGTTTAAAACTCAAGGTTCGAATTCCATTTTGTGAAAATTATTTATTACAAAAATACAAAAATTGTAAATTAAGTGGATTAATTATTGAAAAACGAAAGGTAAGCCATTGTAAAATGTAAATGTAACCGTAAATTGATAAATTGAAGCAAAACATAACGATATCATACCATGTTCTAATACAAAGTATGTCGTAGTATTATTTGCATAATTGTACAATAATTTAGAACTTAAACTATATTAATATGAAAAAGATAGATTATTATTTCATAGAAATTATTATAATGTATATCAGTATGCAGTTAATTTGGAAAATGATGAAATGTGTATCATGTGTATATTGTTTTATTGTAACAATACATAAGGTTATTAATTACTATACTTACTATAATTTATGTAAACTGTATGGAATATAAATGAAAAATGTTTCATTAATTTCAGATTTTTAGGTCCCTATACAGCTAGTTTGCAACATTTTAGTCTGCAAGCAATAGCTGTTAACTCGATCGCGGATTCTAGGAAATCTTTTGCTCTCGCGGTCGCATGCGACCGCTTGGGAACGAAAGCAGCAAAGAGATTCAATGCAAGGAGATTTTAGGAGAAGGAAGGTATGGGATTATGAGTGGTACGGCCACCAAGGAAAAATCCTCTGATCAAGTGAGGTTGTATGCAGCTGGCCTGAACCCGCGCCATAGATTTCAGCTGTCGTATACAGGGTGTAACAAAACAAAGTGTGTATGTATAAAGGTGCGATCCACTGGATCGGAATCGGAGCGCAGGTGCGCAGTGGACGGATTTGTTGCTTTGTATGTATGGTACTGACTACTATGAACTGCACTAGAAGTACTGGAACATCATTCTGCGCCTGACAAGTATATGACGACACGTGGTGCCACCGTCCGCACCGTATGTCCCGATTCCAACCTGGTGGACGCGCAGCTTTAATCCCCTCCCTATATAGAGTTTACTGTATAAAGCGCTTATTCCACTTATCCTAGCTAGGTTCCTAGATCCTAAATCGTTTCCGATTTAGTCAAGACGTGGAACAACATTTAGAAGCTAGGATCCTAGCTAGGATCCTAGCTAGGATCCTACCTAGGAACCTAGCTAGCCGCTAGGATAAGTGGAATAATGGCTTAAGCCAATCAAGTAGTTAGTAGAGTAGCATAGACAGCTATTCTATCATATTTATAAATAAAATACATAAAACTGTACTGTAATAATATTATAATATTTAATAATAGAAATCAACAAAAACTTGTGGATTAAATCTGTTTTATTGTTTAATTTACCTTATTAGCCTATTTATTTAGCCATGTACAATAATTTTTATTGAAATAAAACATTTATTTGAGCTCATTTCTTTTTATTTTTATTTTTTTTAATTTTTGGTATGTTTAGAGTGAAAGGTTTTGCACTTAAAATTTTGTCGTTTAGTTTTAAATTAAAAAAATAACGAATGTTTATTTTTTTTCTTCTAAGTCCGACCTCTTGTAACGTAGTATACAGTTTACATCCTCTTTGACTAAATGAATGGCTTATAATTATAATTGTTTCTATGAAGTAAAGGATTTTTTCGTTGGTACTTATTTCTGACAGTTCTCTTGTCTCTTTAAATAATGACATATTGTGACATTTAATTTTATGATTGTAATACTTCTACTTCTTTTCTCGACCTTTTAGATTAATTATATGACATTTGCATACTATTAATTTAGTTGAGTGATATGATCCTATATTTTATTATGAAGACCATATTGTACATCTCACTCTGGCAAATAAATTATTATTATTATTATTATTATTACAGCGCAAACGAAGTACAGCACCTACGATCGCGAACTTCAAGCTATCTACATGGCAGTAAAATACTTCAGAAAAATATTCGAAGGCCGAGAACTCATTATATTCACCGACCACAAGCCATTGACATTCGCCCTACACAAGAAAACATCAACATCGGAAACTCCGAGAAGAACTCGACAACTACTTTTCATCTCCGAGTTCACGCACGACATTCGTCATATCAGCGGAAAAGATAATATTGTCGCAGACACATTCAGCCGCATAGAAACAATCAACACGCCGTCAGCTGTAAACTACGAAGAGTTATCTCGCGCACAAGAGCGAGATAGCACGCTACCTACACTGTACGGCCAAGAAAACTTAAGTTTTAAAACAACAACGCTACCTAACTCCGATATCAAGATTCAGTACTCTAAAAAAGTAAAGAAATTAAAAAGTGGCAACATCGTAGTGTCATCCCTTTCAAATCAATCTAAGAAAAAAGGGATAACATTACGATGTTGCCACTTTTTAATTTCTTCACTTTCTTGACGGACTTATACTTAACGCTTCCGAATTAAAGAACGTAAACGTTGTTATCAAAGAACGTAAATTATTTTATACAAAATACATAGAAGCGTCGCGTTCTTTTAATACATAGAAGGCACAATGGAAGGTTATTGCTGCGTATGATTCCCTCCAAAACTCCATCCAAAGTTTTAGTAATGGGTCTATACCACTTTACTAAACCAACTGACTAGAATACGTTGACTTTACTGACTACTTTTTTTAGACTTTTACTAGTCTTTCGACTTGACTATAATCTGAAAAAGCGACGTTATAAGGCTGACCGCACACAAACTCTCTGAATTAATAATCGGAAATTCATAATCTGAATTTCATCACCTTGCCTCACACATATCTTAAAAATTCAGTTTGATCAGTAGTCTCGTGATTCCCGGCACATATAAACGTCTTTATGGAAGAAGAATTAATACAAATAAATTATTTTTCTTCTTCTTTCGTCTTCACTTAATGTTTCCCAATGGGGATTGTCCATTTTTTTTTAATTTTGCTCATTACAAAAACATTTCGAGGAATAAGGTCAGTGATCGCTTTTCTGTATATAAACGAAAAAAATACCCATTAGTTACTTATATTTTTGAACAAATATGTTTAACCTTAGTTTGACCTTCAATGGCGTTAAATTAGCAATAAATTCGACCAACATTACGTTTCGAACTTTTGGTAAGCTTCTCGTATCAGCTTTCACATAATAATAACTTGCATTTAACGAACCAGCCATTATAAATAAGATTGAAAGGAAAAAAAACATACTGCAGAGGTCAATTGGCCGCCGATGATGACGTTACGATGACGACCCATATTTCGACGCTTATGATAAAATTTTCCGTGTCAGATATGAGACATCACACCAACAGGTCGCAAATCGCAACACGTCCAGAGGATAGCCGCTTGCAGTGTCAACTGAAATAATTCATAATCTGATTCCAGTATGTGTGTGCTGCTTTATTCAAATGTATGGGAATGCGCGCATTATGAAGTCATAATCATAGTCTAAAAAAATCCGGAATTCAGAACGCAATTTTTCATATTCATTCTAAAGATCGATCTGAGAAATTCATAATCTGAAAAAATCTGGATGTGGAGCATACTAATATTGTATGGTATTCCGGTCTTTCTGAATTCATATTATTAATTTAGAAAGATCGGAATACCATACAATATCGAGAAATTCATAATCATGAACGTAGAAAAAAAGGCGGACGGAGTCTTGTTATATACAAAACTGTGTCTTCACTTTTCTTCAGAGTCGGCCACGCTCACATTCTGACGCCTGTCAAATGGTATGGACTAGTCACTAGCGCAAGAATGTGTGCGTGCGGACCGTGTACATATATTACATACAGCCAGCTGGTCGACTCTGAACGACACAGTTTTGTGTATGGTGGGACTCCGTCCGCCTTTTTTTATACGTCCATGTTCATAATCTGAAAAAATCAGAATGTGTGTGGAGCGTACTGATATTGTATGGTATTCCGGTCTTTCTGAATTAATAATATGAATTCAGATGCTGAATTTTCCGGCTGTGTTAGGCCAGCCTAATGATTTTGTAAAATTTGGATGAAACCTTTGTTTCCCGCCATTTTACTTGACACTGGTATGGCAATGTTATAAATACAGACAGCCATATTATTCAGAAAAAAAAAATAAGAAGAAGAAGAAATTGATATTTGAATTTTGATGGCAATTTTGATGGTGATATTATTTTATTATTAGTTTTATTACTACAATCACTTGTCTTGAATTTAAAATAAAAAGATTACGCTATACTTAATTGAATACGAAATTATAAACAATTTGCAAAAAATACTGAAGAAAAAAACAAAGTATGGAAATTGTTTTTTGTGCCACCTAACTTCCTCAGTCCTCTAGAACCAGGGTTCAGTTTTCAAGGTTTCATCACGAAAATATTTAAAAATGTTTAAGAAGACTTGTTGCTGTATATGCTTATCTACAAATAAAAGAACTGTTAACATTTATAGAACGGATCTGCTTTACTTTTATGAGCAACTGGCAGATTATAAGGTACGTAAACAAATGCTAATGCTCATAGTGCTAATGAACTGATAAATGTTTTCTGAGGCCAGACTGAATAAAAAGCTATGTCACTCATGATACTTTGATTTGTGTTTTTTTCAATAATAGGTTAGGGACAGCGAGTGCTGGATGTGTTACATCTGCCAGACGAGACTGCAGCAGTGTCACCGGCTGCAGCAGTTGGCCGTACAGACACGGGGCCTTGTTGATGATCTCTGCCGGAATAAGGTACTTTAGAAGTGAACATATTAGTTAAAGGGGATTCTAATACTAACACTTTGTTGTATGTTTCCAGGCCAAATCGCAGGCTAAGTACTGCTTGTATATAAAATTTGTGAAAATGTAGCTGTCTAGCAGCTTTAATTTAGTACTTTCGTTGCATGTCTCTCGTAATATAAATAATATTAATTTTTAAGAAAGGCTCCCTAGATACAACGAAAAAACGGACCCCTTTTCTGTCTGATGAAACTCATGAAACTTTGTACACATACTCTTGGAGGTGTTAGTTCAAGTAACATAGGATACTTTATATTTAAAAAAATATTTTTACGAAAAATAAAAAGTGTGTCAGCTTCGACGCACGACTGGAGTTTACTCCTTAAGTACGAGTATCTAACCATACGCAAAAAGAGTTTATTCAACTGAAAAAAGATTAATATCATATGAAATCAGATGTTCCGGCAATATTATCTACACCCCTTTCTGCCATAGTTATTTCAAAATACTTTTAGTTCACTTTAGCCAGTATAATGATAAAAATTATAACTTCACAATAACAATATTATTAATTATTGATATTTATAACAAAAATAGCAATATAAATACATCGACACTGATAGAAACAAACAAGCCCAATAGCATATAGTATATAGGTATAGTTGCCTATACGGCATACCATTTGTACGTCTTAATCATAAAGTTAATATACCTATCGGAATATAATATTATATAATAATATAATGATATAATAATAAAATATAATATTCCGATAGGTATATTACCTTTAATATGGTCTTAATATACTCACAGCCGAATTAGAAAATTGCGCCCTAAAGGTGCGCACCAAATACGTGACACATTTTCGTTACTTGTTAGTAGGTTTTACCCCTCGGATTTTTCTCATACCGGGCGCCTTATATATGAAAATTGATTCTTAAGGAGTAACTCCAAAAGAAATTTGGAATATACTTTGGAAATTATGTTAATAAAAAATTTATTAGGATGGTATAGTCAAGGAGTTTTTTTTTTTAATTTTGATGAGTATACAAACTATTACCGAGTAATGAGGGCGATAACTATTTTCATATTCAGGAGAACAACGTGTCACGTTTTTGGTGCGCACCTTTAGTGCGCAACTTTCTAATTTGTTTTAACAAGATTTGAATGCACAATCCTTTTAAGTTTAAAGAGTGGGTATTCCCGGGTAAATATTAGGTATACATATAGAATGTACACATTATTCAGATAAAAAAGTAGTATAGTAGTAGATTAGTTCAAATTCGGGGAGGGGGTAGCCGAGGTGTTGCCTTTGATGTTAGAAGAAACCCCGTTCCTCTAGGCCTATTGGGAGCGGAGTTATGGCTACTTTAGTAAGACGTTTGACAGTTGCCGAGCTGTCAATTTTAAAGTTTGAATGCTTGTAACTCGGCAACTATTTGTCCTGGATATGGGTTTCTTCGGCTTGATCTTCCTGGATTTTTCTCCTCTATTCGATTCTGGCCTTAGAATTGAGAAAAAAAAAGTCAGAAAAGTGTGTCAGCTCCGACGCACGACTTGCATCTTCCCTGGTGGTGAACTGGAAATTCGGGAATTATGTTGGGGCCAAGTTTTTCACGAGAGTGATGTTGGTGAAGTCTTGAAAGTTTGCTTGCCCGAAGGTACTTGTGCGGTACCCTCGATTTTCGTTACTTGTTAGTAGGTTTTACCCCTCGGATTTTTCTCATACCGGGCGCCTTATATATGAAAATCGATTCTTAAGGAGTAAACTCCAAAAATGGTGATGTGTTGTGGATGAAGTAGCGGGCAACAGCATATTTATATAATATGTAGCAAATTCTGTGACTGTAGTATGTTTATACTTATAGAATAGAATAGAACTATTATTATACCTTATTTTAGAAATCTTTTATTTGCTAAAATAAGGTATAATAATAGTATGATGTTAGTCAGGTAAACAGTTCTCTTATTTTGCCTTTGGATGGCGTGCAAATCTTACAAGTCACTTACAACTAAATAATTAAAAGCTATAATTATTCACACTACAATTCATTTTTACAATAACAATTCATTTTCTTATTTTCAATTATTATTCTCCTAATTTAATACCATAAGTCTTAATAATATCATTAGTAACATCGTCAGTTTGTCCTGTTTATTATACCCATAAAATATAATATTATATTATATAATTTATAGACTGATACTGACATTGGAGCAATTGGATGTTTGTTAGAACTATCGATCTATAAGAAGAAAAATATTTCCACAACACATCCTACCGCAGATAATATAAAAGATGAGCCGGACATAAAGACTGAACAATACGATGAATGTGGTAATGTATACTATACTGTACTATAATATGTATTCATATTCCAGATGGGCTACATTTGTAGTGTTCTGTTTGCCACTTAACTGCTCTGCCCCTTTTAACTTTGTGAAGTTGAGTATACTTTATAATGAAATAAATTACTTTGAAAAATAATACTTGGGACGTGATCTACGATCGACATGGAAGCCAAAAATACAGTTTTTAGAATTTATTGTCTGTTTGTCTGTATGTATGTCCGGGATAAACTCAGAAAGTACTGAACGGATTTACTTCAAATTTTGCACGAACATTACTTAGAGGTCGGGTCAACACATAGGCTATAAGTTATAACGATATCACCCAGGGTGGGGAGGAGGGGCTCAAGTTTCAATATTTTTAGTTTTTTGCTCATATCGCTTAAACGGTTAGTTGTAGCGAAAAAATGTTCCGTACAAAAAGAAAGCTCATAAAATTTCCTACAAATTTGTCCTTTACACTATGTATCTATCTCCAGTACTTGCCTCGCTATCAGCTTTTATGTATCTTATCTATACAGATTTCGAGTTTCGTTTTATTACTTGAAAAATTATACTTGAGACGTGACCTACTATGCTAACGCGGACGAAGTCGCGGACATCAGCTAGTAATTAATAATTATTGATTAGATTTTAAGTTTGTAATGTTACATTTTTTTTTCTTATAGAAATAATTGAAGAACAAACTGAAGAAAATACAAATACGTATGGAGATGATTATGCACCCGTGTTAAAATTTGAAGATGATGATATGTCAGATAGTGATGCTGTTTGCAAACAGGAATCATTGAGCAGTAACGTATACTATACTGTACTTTATATTGTATTCATATTCCAGATGGGCTACATATTTTGTAGTTTCTTTTTATGTTACTTCTTTCTGCTCTGCCTCTTTTAACTTTGTGAAATTGAGTACACATAATGTATTTTATAATGATTATAAATTCAAAATATATACTAATGATTGTAAATAAAAAAATACTAAGGGGGGTATTACATTGTCATTTATATTGGATCATTTATAGGATCGTATTATATAGGATCCAATAAAAATGATCATTTGATCATATCTGCATATATCATTGATCCTTTTTTACGTCATATGTGGTTCCAATAGCCAATGGGGAGCGCTAACGCTGACAGGTATTGACATCAGTGTTACTAGATCTCAGAGAATTTAATTTGTCAAAAGATATCGTCATTTTTAATATGGCTTGTTTTTTGTTATATCAGCAAGATTATTCAAGTATATAATTAGAAAAAGAATTACATTACATTATTTGCAACATTTTAACGAACAAGAAATTAAAAACTCTTTTTTTATATTATATAGTTATATAATATAAAAAATATAAAGATAATAGAAATTGGTGTTGCCAGTTGGCAACACCAATTTCTATGACCGTATTGGATCCAATCTCTCAGCAAATGTCAAAAATCTATTATCAAGGAAGAAATGAATCATTTATCTATATTACATTACCCAATATAAATGACTCAATGGTCTAGGATCCAATATATATGATAATCTAATACCCCGCTAATCAATAATTAATAATTACTTGTCGCATCCGGTCAAAAACGGAAACGGAACTTAAGTGCGTAATCTTTATGAAACTAGTGGCGCGCTTTGACAGAGTCGGGGCGTGTCGGAGTGGGAGAGTTGGAGAGGGAAATTTCCCCTCCTGTGCCAGTCGCCAGAAGATGCGATCAGTCTCGTCTGGGCTTCCAACTAGCCAACACGTTCCGGAACTGTCCCTAGTTTCGTTTACTTGTGCAGAGTGAAGTGATTAAGGTGTGTTAGGAAGTGATAATTATTGTGAAGCGTTTAGTAAACTGTAAAAGTGTTCCTGAGAAGTTTAATGCTTAGCACAAACCTACGCGACCACGCGACTGCGAAGCGGCAGCGTCAATACAAAACACACATTTGACAAGTTTTCAAATGTGTGTCATAATTGAGAAAGTGTTTGGTGAATGAGTGTGATTCTGTGAATTGTAATAAAAACTATTTCTGATTATTGTTATTTAGTTCTTGTTCATTGCGCGATACCCACACAAGGCCCACAAAATGTCTGATCGTAGTCCTATTTTACCGAGAGACTCGTTATCAGAAGTGGGATCTAATCGCGCAAATGAACAAAACAACAACAACGGTGGAAATCAATGGCGTATTTTGCTAGAAATGCAAAATCAACAAATACAAGCGTTGATTCAAACTTTGAAGACTCCAGTGACCAATACCGCTGTGTTGTTGCCAGATTTTAATCCAGATGTGCAGGAATCTGATGCTGCCTCTTGGTGTACTACTGCATCGGTGAACACGTGATGGAAGGTAGTCAACTAGTTATGACACTTAGCAAATCCGTTAAGGGTTCTGCTTCCACGTGGATGTCTCAGATAGCCTATCCTGGGATGACATGGGCACAATTTAAAGTGTTGTTTAAAGCCAGATTTTTGAGTACTGAAACTCCTGCGGCAACTCTTATCAAAATAAATTCTGAAAGACCAAAGGAAGATGAAAATTATGCTGCGTATTCTAGTCGGCTGGTTACTTCATTATTGAATCAGTGGAAAGATTTAAATTTAGAAGAAATTGCAGTATCCACGGTGCTTGCTCATTTAGCTCAAATAGATACTCGTCTGCAACGCCTGGCGTTTACAGCCCCAATTAAAACGCGCCATCATCTACAGCAAGAACTCCAAGCGTTTTCTTATCTGAAACGAAATATACATGTGGATGATTTAAATACTATTGGGAATGGAAAACGACAAAAGTTCTCGACATCAACAAATATAAGGCGCCATTCTTGTGGAGAATTGGGACACAAGCAATCGGACTGTCGTTCTAAAAAGACTGAAGCCAGAAAACAGTCTGCGATGTCAGCTTCTACGCCCAATCAACGTCGCCAAATCAGCCCAGTCGTTTGCTACAAGTGTGGCACTGCTGGTCACGTCGCAAGTCGCTGTACTGTCTCCACGCCTGGACCATCAACCCCTGTGGAGAAACGGATAGACGTGTGTACTGTCTAGCCTCCATCTGGTACATTAGAACATTTCGGTGAGTTTCGTTTTAACTTTCAATTTGATTCTGGTGCCGAGTGTACATTAATTAAAGAAAATATTGCAAGTAAATTTAGAGGTAAACGATTAAATAATGTGATTTCTTTAGTTGGTATTGGCAATAGTAACATTTATAGTACGATTCAATAATTATTGTGTCCAGTTCAAATTAACGATTTCACCATGGAAATATTATTCCACGCTGTGCCTGAAAAATTTATACGCAGTAATATTTTGTTAGAACGAGTAATATTAAACAATGGTTTTCGAGTAAACATGACTAAAACAGACTTTGTTATGACGCGAGACAAAATTGTTAACACATATTCCTTGACTGACCTATTGAGTGTGAATGATTTAAATTGTATTGATACAGCTGACATTCCTTCTAAGTTCTAATAGAAAAATCGATCTTTTAGATGTTTTGGAAAATTATTCCTGCTATTTTATTACCGGTTTTCCAACTACTCGAGTTAACACTGGTGAATTAGAAATACGATTGATAGACCCAAACCGTACCATCCAAAGACGCCCTTATCGATTGTCTCCAAGTGAGCGTCAAGCTTTGCGAGATAGGGTTAGTGAATTACTTCAGGCAAACATTATAAGATCTAGTAAATCTTCATTTGCTAGTCCTGTGATCTTGGTAAATAAACAAGATGGTTCACAGCGCATGTGTTATATTATAGGGAGTTGAATTCTAATACAGTTCCGGATCGTTTTCCCTTGCCGTTAATTTTTCAAGGTTATACGGTGCCAATCATTTTACGAAATTGGACTGCGCCAGTGGATTCCAATGAATACCTGCACAGGCAGACTCAATTGAGCGTATCGCATTTATTCATATCACACCAGAGGATCAGTATGAATTTTTAACAAAGTTAAATTTTTAAAAATGCTATTTCCGTATTCCAAAGAGCTATAGTTAAAAGCAGTATAGGATTCACATTCACTTGGGTGTGTGTGTGGAGACTGTACCAGGATGCTGTAGCCGTAGTCCGGTAGAAATCGGCATCTGCCCTATGGGTAGTCCGTGGATAGGCGGTAGGCGGTAGTCCTGGGTGGTACAGTCGGATCAGGCTCTCTTTATGAGTACCTATGTGTTTACGCAGTTTTGCAAACCTATGAATTGAGAATGTGGATCCTAAGGCTGTCATTGATTTGTCATTGATTTTATTTTGATAAAAACCGATTTGATCGTTCAAAGGCCAACGTTAATAAGTTTTCCGTGGGTGATTTCGTTTTGATAGAAAATGAATAACGTAACCAAACCAAATTGGATACCAAATTTAGAGGTCCGTTTCAAATTGTAGAACTTCTAGATGGTGTCCGTTATCTTTTAAAGTCGTTAGCTAATAAACGCACTTACAAATACGCTCATGATCGTCTTAGAAAAATGCCTGAGGGCCAAGTAAGTATTGATGTTGTTGAAGATGATTAGTGCATTTTTAGTTGTGTTGTTCGGATACTCGGTTCGCTGGGTCGGAGACCATGCCAGTGTACTGTAGCCGTAGCCTAGTAGAAATCGGTATCGACCCCTGTGGTCGTCCGTGGGTTCGCGGTCTGCAGTACCTAGCTCTGGATGCTGTGGTCGGGTCTAGCCTCGAAGTCAAGACCATAGAGTCAGTATGTGACTGGCTTTCTGTGTTTTGTATTTTTCTGAGTGTATTTTGACCACGAATGAGTAACCCAAGTTTAAAATGGGATTTTTGAGAATAAATCTCATCAATGGTACTTGACCCGTTTTCAATTATGAGGTTTAACCTTAAGTTTTAGTATTAGAAACTTAACTAGTTAAGAATCAAATGATGTCTTAGATTAATGCTGTCAATTTTTGTTTAAGATTTAAAATATATTTTGCTAATAGACTATAAAGTCGGTTATAATTATCCAGTTTAATTGATAAATAATGAATTTCTTTCAACATACATTGACAGCATTATGAAATGTCAGGAATGGTCGAGCGCATACTGTGCTTGTTTCAATATTGTTTCAGATTAACCTGCGAGGACGCACGTCGTCGCAGGATGGCCGTGTCGTTCATATCGGTGAGGGTTATCAGAGGGTACTGTACGGTCTCCTGGGTGGCAGCCACTGCTCTGGCTGGAAATCCCCCGTGGGAGCTCGTGGCTATGGTGCTCGCCGAGGTGCACCTCTTTGTTTCACAAAGGAGGTCACTTTTCGGTGAGTCACCGAATTGGGAGGAGCTCTCGCGGGTGCGAAAGCAGGGGCAAGAGTGGTTGCTACGAAGGTGGGGTGAGGATCTGGCGCAGACCCGGTACGGTAAACGTACCGTTGAGTCTCTGCGCCCAGTTCTTGTGGCGTGGATGCGCCGCAAGAAGAAACCCCTCACCTTCCGCCTTACACAGGTACTCACCGGACACGGGTGCTTCGGTGAGTACCTGTGTAGGGTTGCCAGGAGAGAGCCAACGCCAGCCTGCCATGAATGTGGCGCTGCGGAGGACACGGCCCAGCATACTCTTGAGGTGTGCGATCGTTGGGCCGTGCAGCGCCACGATCTCGTGGCAGTGCTAGGTGGAGACCTGTCACTCCCGAGCATGGTACGCTGCATGCTCGAGAGTGATGAGGCCTGGCAGGCGGCGGTTTCTTTCTGGGAAACCGTCCTTTCACAGAAAGAGGCCGCAGAGCGGAACAGAGAGGATGATCCCACCTCTCTGCCGCTCCGCCGGCGTAGGACGGGAGTGCGGAGGCGTCGCTACGCGAACCTCCAATCTCTCGTCTAACGGGGCTCCGGGTCAGGATGGGAACCTGCCCGGCTTGTCAGCCCCGGCGCCGAGGGGAACGCTTTAGTTCGCCTAAGCGTTCCCTTACTTTGGTGGAAGTCCGGTCCGAGATAGACCGGCCGGTCGTGGAGGGAGTCCTGTGTTAGACAGATCCGGGATTTCCCTTCGTTATACGGCTGAAGGCGAACCGCAGGTGGTTTTAGTGAGTAAGAGTCTCACATACCCCCGGGGTACCCAACCCGGGGCACCCATGATGGGTTTCCCCTGCGATATCAAAAAAAAAAAAAAAAGGATGGCCGTGTCGTATCCGGTCAGAAACGGAAACGGAACTTAAGGGCGTTCCGTCCGGAGATTCCGTAATTGACCGTATTTAAAACCTTATAAACTCATAATCTGAAAGCTACAAAGTTATAATAAAAATACAGCAATAATCTTCAGTATATCAACATTCATTTCGCCGTTTTAAATTTTCTATTTTTGTTTATTATACTCATGATATCAGTTTCTAAAGTAATACCAATTTGTTAAAATTCGAGCATACATTCAGCATCTCCTTAGCATTTACAAATTACTTTTATTTGAAACACACGCCAATAGATCGACAATATCATAAACTACATATTCGCCGTTTTAATTTTTTTTAGGACAATTTTGAACTAAGATAAGTAAAAATAATAGGGTTTTGGCGCGATCTCGGCAACGCGGCAAATGTATGGCCAAGGTCGTTTGCTCGGGGGACGGCCTTAAGTGCGTCATCTTTATGAAACTAGTGGCGCACTTTGACAGAGTCGGGGCGTGTCGGAGTGGGAGAGTTGAAGAGGGAAATTTCCCCTCCTGTGCCAGTCGCCAGAAGATGCGATCAGTCTAGCTTGCTACATATATTAATCTGTGGATCAGTCTCGTCTGGGCTTCCAACTAGCCAACACGTTCGGGAACTGTCCCTAGTTTCGTTTACTTGTGCAGAGTGAAGTGATTAAAGAGTGTTAGGAAGTGATAATTATTGTGAAGCGTTTAGTAAAGTGTAAAAGTGTTCCTGAGAAGTTTAATTGTGAAAGTGTTTGGTGAATGAGTGTGATTCTGTGAATTGTAATAAAAACTATTTCTGATTATTGTTATTTAGTTCTTGTTCATTGCGCGATACCCACACAAGTCTGATCGTAGTCCTGTTTTACCGAGAGACTCGTTAAATTGATTATTGATACAATTGATACAAACTTAAAATCTAATCAATAATTATTAATTATATATATATATATATATATATATATATATATATATATATATATATATATATATATATATATATATATATATATATATATATATATATATATATATATATATATATATATATAAACTAGCTGTTGCCCGCGACTTCGTCCGCGTTAGCATAGTACAGTACCCGGCAATAAATATTGCACATCGACCTTTGGAAAGAGACATTCGGCTAATTTCGGTTTCATAGAGCGTTATCTTTGTAGCACACACCTATTTGACATTGTGTCAGTCGTTGTTCAAATTCAATAGAGTGCAGTCGCGTCCAGTTCAGAATAAATATCTACAGTTGTTAACACCCCTAAATTTGCTACAGCTGTAATTTTCCAAACGAATTTTAAATACGTAAACATAATTTGAACACCCTTTTTTATTTTATTTTACCCGAACCTAAAGCCATAACTTATAGAAAATTTGGTGTATTTTATACAAAGAATAATAAAATTGTCAAAAGAAGCAAACCATAATTGTTTTAACAGCTCCTATTATATACCGGACTTTTTGTATTTCGTGCGTAAGAGATAACGCTCTACAAAACCGAAATTAGCCGACTGTCACTTTCCAAAGATCGATGTGCAATATTTACCGCCGGGTACTGTAGATCACATCCTAAGTATTATTTATTGTACAAAAATATTAAAAGTATAGAATTAACTTTCCTACAATTTTATTCTAAGCTGTTCCGCGCGGTTTCGCCCGCGTAATTTAGGAATGTCACGGAAACCGTACATTTTTCCGCAAAAAAGACACACATTATGTCCTTTCACGTGGTCTATTCTTCATGTGTGCCAAATAACATAAAAATTGCTCCAGTACGTTCAAATAAGCCCTTACAATTAATTTCCCCCGTTTTTTCCACACTTTCCTCTATTTATTCGCTCCTATTAGTCTTATCGTTATAAAATATAACCTATAACCTTTCTACATAAATAGGCTATCTAACACTGAAAGAATATTTCAAATCGGACCAGTAGTTCCTGAGATTAGCGCGTTCAAATAAGCCCTTTCAAATAATTTACCCCGTTTTTCCACACTTTCCTCTATTTCTTCGCTCATTTTAGTCTTAGCGTAATAAAATATAGCCTATAGCATTTCTCTTTAAACAGGCTATCTAACACTGAAATAGTTTTTCAAATCGGACCAGTAGTTCCCGAGATAAGCGCGTTCAAATAAGCCCTTTCAAATAATTTACCCCTTTTTTCACACTTTTCTCTATTTCTTCGCTCATATTAATCTTAGCGTGATAAAATATAATCTACTAGCTGTTGCCCGCGACTTCGTTCGCGTTAACATAGTATAATAACAAAGATGGACAGTTTTCCCCTTTTTGTGGTTCCTTACCTTATACAAAGGGTAAAAACGGGACCCTATTTAAGCAAACGTCCAACGCAAACGTCAATGAACTTTCATGTTCTTAACTCAAGAAATGACGGACTTTCATTCAAACTTTCAACCCCAATTTCACCCCCTTGGGGGTAGAATTTCCAAAAACGCTTAAATACCTATCCATTCATTTTTAATCAGCAGTCCAAAAATAAACTTTCATGTTTCTAACTTAGGAAATGATGGACTTTTTTTTTTTTTTTAATATTATTATTCTTTATTATTATTAAACATGCAATAATACAGTTTTACACTTACACTTATTTAAATTGCGTTAGGAATTACAATATTATTACTTAATCTGGGGACCCCAAACTAGGCAAAGCCTGTATCTTGGTGGTCCGTTTTATTTTATTACAAACTATGATTTAACGCGAGTCTGTGCAAAAGAACAAACATCATTAAAATACTACATTAATAATTATGTTACAGTTGTTACCCAATACATATCACATAGTATAGTAATCACTTATTGTAAATAATTTAGAACAATCAAAATTATACATTAAATAAAATAATAATAGTAAAGAATAGTACTAGTACAGTAATTGTTATAATATAGTTAATTTGAATAGATAAAATTTTTTAAATTTAATAGTATCAAGATAGTATTTTATAAATTGGGGTTTGAGATTTACAATTTCGTCACATCAGATAATAATATGATAGAATGTCAAAAAAAAAATTTTTTTTATTGTAATTAAAAAAAAAAATTTTTTTTTTGACATTCTATCATATTATTATCTTACTTTTATTTAAACTTTCAACCCCTATTTCACCCCCTTGGGGGTAGAATTTCCAAGAATGCTTCAACACATATCCAATCATTTTTAATCAGTAGCCCAAACATAAAATTTCATGTTTCTAACTCAAGAAATAACGGACTTTCATTCAAATTTTCAACCCCAATTTCACCCCCTTGGGGGTAGAATTTCCAAAATTCCTTCCTTAGTGGGTGTCTTCTTAATAAAACAACCCTACTCACCAAATTTCGTGGCTGTAACTTTAACAGTTTTTGCTCAGCGATGATGAATCAGTCAGTCAGTCAGGACATGTAATTTTATAAGTATAGATAATTAATCATTATTGATTAGATTTTAAGTTTGTAATGTTAAAATTTTTTTCTTATAGAAATAATTGAAGAACAATCTGAAGAAAATACAGATACATATGGAGAAGATTATGCACCCGTGTTAAAATTTGCAGATGATGATGTGTCAGATAGTGATGCTGTTTGCAAACAGGAATCATTGAGCGTTGACCGCATTGATGCTTGGCAAGGCTCAAGGGTGCTCGAATTGAAATTAGTAAAGTTGAGTCAAAGTGTCATTGACAAGTATGTACGCCAAAGTCCCCCCACGCAGCACACAGCCACAGAAGAACATGTTGGGGACAAGGGGAAGTGCGCTGGTGAACGGAGCGTAGAAAATGACGACAAAAAGGCACAGTACAAGAGTCACAAGGAACAACTCATCTGTGATGTTTGCTTAAAAATGTTTCCGTATAAAAGCAGGTTGCTAAGTCATTTAGTGACTCATACTGGTGAGAAACCATTTAACTGCAATATTTGTCAAACAAAATTCTTACGAAGGTCGGACTTGAAGCAACACTTATTAACACATACTGGTGAGAAACCATACAACTGTGATATATGTCAAAAGAAATTTGGAAGAAAAGGCCACTTAAAAGAACACATGATAATTCATTCTGGTGAGAAACTATTTAACTGCAACATTTGTCAAAAGAAATTTAGCAGAAAACCCAACTTAAAAGCACACTTGCTAATTCATATAGGCGAAAAACCATATAACTGTGACATATGCCTAAAGAAATTTTTAGGAAAATGGGACTTAAAGAAACACTTGCTAATTCATACTGGCGAGAAACCATATAACTGTGACATATGTCAAATGAAATTCACATTACGCTGGAACTTAAAAAGACATTCAGTAATTCATACTGGTGAGAAACCATAATAATATGACATTTTCTTTCTTTTAATTTTTAGAAACTACAACAGATGGCGTAACGATAGACACTTCTAAATTTTCTATTGGTTCCCCACCGATCTGAAATTATTTGCAGGTTGCCATCACGGACCTCATATTGGCTATATTTCTAAAAAATGACAGTGTAAGTCTGTCAAAAAAGAAATTAAAATAATAGAGTCGCCACTTGTATCCGGTGTGGCCTCTTCTGGCCACACCATAGACTTATAATATATTATACTGTCGTATAGACCACCTGACAACCCGAAAATGCGTGACGATTTTTGATCTGTCAATGTGTGCGACGTGCGTGTGCTAGTGATGTATATTTTACTATCGATAGTATTGTCTGATCGAGTTATTTTACCTGCGTTTCTATGATAAATAAATAATATGCAACTTTGACAGATTTTGTAATTCAAATTAGGTATCATATATTTTATTTGGCAGAAAAAAGGTGACGATTGAAAAGTAGATAGTAGTAGAGACATTTTCGGTTGGGGTGATTTTTCAATCATCGGATAATATGTTATAACATGAGGTTCTTATAAGGGTAAATAATATACACATTTTAAAGTTACTTATTATTCAGGTAAAAACTATCTGGCAAATCAGCTCTTACATTAATAGAAATGCAAATATAAAGTTGAAAGTAAACAACAAACATAGTATATTATTTATTCTTAAATTAAATACATAATATCATAATATTACCCTAATGGGGGTGCCATTACATTTTTAGATTAGTTTTATGTTCTTGTTAAATACCGATAGGCATATCAATAAATTTGATTCAAGCCAATAAGCCAATCAATAGTATGTAAACAATTTTAATGAAAAAAATTTCTTCAAAAATTGTGTAATTTAACCATTAAAATTGTGTAATTTTTCCACCGACAGCTCAAGGCGGCGTTAATGTGCCATAAGGACTCATGGCTCTCATCCCTTCCTATAGTTTTGCTGGGCATGCGTACAGCTTTTAAGGAAGATCTCAGAGCTACAGTGGCAGAATTGCTTTATGGAGAGACGCTGCGCATTCCTGGCGAAATGATTCATCCCGACACATCACTCACCTCACAACTCACACCCACGGATTTCGTCGTAGACCTTCGACAGAGAATGTCTAAGCTACGACCAACTCCCGGCACGCAACACACACAGCCGCGCACTTACACTTTCAAAAACCTAACACAGGCCTCACACGCATTCTTAAGAGATGATTGTGCTCAACGACCACTGCAACCACCTTACAATGGGCCGTACAGAATCATCGAACGCTCTACAGACGAAAAAACAATCGCACTACACATCAACAACAAAGACGTGAAGGTGAGCGTGGATCGTATAAATCCCGCCTTCACCGAATTACCTTCTCCACCTGAACCTTCTCCATCTGCATATTTTTCACCAGCACCTTCTCCACCTGCATCTTCTCCTCCTTCACCTTCCCCATCCGCAACGACCACGCCTATATCTACTCAAGCTACTCCTTTACCCACTACACCTTCACCCACATCTAATGTGCCCTCACAGACACTTTCAAAGACCACTAGAGCGGGTCGCACTGTAAGATTTAAGAACCAAAACGATTACGTTTATTTTTAAATTAAAAACCTTTTGGAGTGCCAATATCCGGTTATCCTTCTCCGTGGGGGGTGGTGTGGCGTGCGTTGCACAGCAAGGAAAGAGGGAGAAGAAGACGGCCTGTCATTTTGGTGACAGCCAGTGTTGCCGTTTGTACGGTAATTGCCGTTTCGTACGGCATTCAGGCTCTTTTAAGACGAATTGAACGGTATACGGCAGAGTGGTCATTGCCGTACGCTAAAATACGGCAATCATAGCATTAGGAAGTATTGGGTATACCACTAGCTAATATATTGAAGAAATGCAGTAACATTAACCTCAAACAAAATTAAATGAATTGTAGGTGAAACGTAATCAGCGTTTGCGTAGAAATGAACGCAACTCTAAATAACATTGGTATTGTCTTTGGAACCCGCGACAGCGACATGAAAAGAATACAGTTCGACAAGTATGTTTTGCTGTGAGACTAAATTTTGAAGGAGGCTGTTCTAATGACTAATATAATTTGTTAAAGTTTCATCTTCTCTCCTACTACTTTTAATACGGTCTGTGTGTTGAGTTGGACTATGCGATCGCTTTCTTCCTGTTGATGAACGAGACGAAGCTGAAGGCGACCTTTTATTACGTTCTTTTTTGACAAACTAGGCATCGTTTACTACAGCCTCTCCGAACTTATTGTAAGCATCCACGGGGTGAATTTTCTTCATTGTAGCAAACGGAGAGTATATTAATGCCCGTGCTAGAGGCCACGTTATAAGTATACTTTTAATCTTTTTATAACGTTTCTACCTTATATATTCTAGACGCCCATCGTTAAACGCTAGAATCAAGTCTAAAGTAGGCAGGGCAAATCTCAACCTGCATTCATCGTCTGAAGATATTTTTTGTCCAAAAAGATCTTCGAAGGATAATTTGTTGATTACCCATGTTCTCCAGTCGTTTGGGTATGTTTGGTCAATAAGTTTGACGATATTTTTGAAAAATTTCTCATGCTCTGGTGGGGGGTCCCACTCCACGAGGTCTCCCATTGTTATGCGCTCCATTTCCATGATCTGAAAGATCAGAACCAATTTAGCAAAGCTAATTGAAATTGTAATAAAGACGGCTGCGCAGCCTTCCTGGGACGGCTGGGCAGTCTTCTTAGGACGGCTGCATAGCCTGCCGAATATATGTCGGCATGATGAAGACGGCTGTTCAGCCGTCGGTTGGCCGTATAGCCGAAAGACGACTATAAGCGGGAGGCTGGCCATAGTGGCAGTTTCCATTAAAAATGTCACGAGTCTGCCGTCCGAAGAGCGGGCATTCGCAACCAAGACCATCAGCTGATCTTATATTAATGATGACCAAGGTCGATCAAACATCACAATAAATATGATAGGCTATATTATTCTAGTCGTTAAATTAGAATAAATAAAAAAATATATATCCACAGCCGAACATATAACCTCCTCGTTTTTTGGAAGTCGGTTAAAAACTTTTAATGCCGTTCTGGGAGCGGGCATTTATATCGATTTAATAACTTACATGTAAAATGCGCAAGCTCGTATATCCAAATGTTTGTAATCCTGTTTTGCATAAAAAATATATTTTTTATATGTAGTACACTGCTCACGATAAAATTCCAAGACGTACTGACCACAGAGTACCTTTTTATATAGGAAAGTACTGACAAAATGGCTGACCGGCGATGGCAGCGCCGAGCGCGACGTCTCACTAGCGCTTGCTGTGGCAGGCGAGCGAAACAATAGGCATTAAGGGAAGGAGTACACTGCAAATACGTAAAATTCTAAGGGGTAATCTCACAGGTGGATCAAGCGAAGGCTCGAACACCTAAATACAATATATTTGCTTCTTTAAACAACGCTGAAACTCTCTAACATGTATAAGAATCTGAAGTTCTCTGCAGTACCTTCGGAAGTATACCAAGGGGTTTATAACCGTACTGCCGTGCAATCACTAAAGCGCAGTAAGGCGCATTTTTGTGATTTTACGTTTTTGGTATATTCTAAATCTACATTTTTTTCTCTTTATTTCTGGCTTACTCACATTATCCTACGTTATATGGAAGTATTTTATTTTTAACCATAAAGTTTTTTGAAAATGCAGTAACTATCCCATTTTACCGCCAAAAAGACATTATTGCTATATAAATCGCAGTGAAATCACTTGCTGCAAGGATTTTTTTGTGATTCCAGATTAAAATGCAGTAAATACAAATAAAATACTGTTTTTTAAATAGTTCCGTATACACACACAGTCACGTGAAAACCTAATTAAAACGCAGTATATGTTAACTCCATACAAACAGTTTTTACTGCATTTAATCAGTACTAGTGATTACTAATTAAATTCAGGTATAATACTGCATTTTAAAAAGTTAATTGCTATATTGATATAATCTATACTACTTACTAAAATGCAGTATTTGTATAGTATTCTTTGAAAGAGATTGTATGTATGCTTGCAAGTTGCAGGCTATTGTAAATCGTATTTTGATATTCAATTTTAATGATCGTTAATTAATATGGCGTCATTTTAACCATTGTTGATATAGTGAAATCTAATATTGACCTCACCATGCAATAATAATTATTATTTGCATGGTGAGGTCAATATTAGATTTCACTATATCAACAATGGTTAAAATGACGCCATATTAATTAAGAGAACTGAACATTTAAGAGAACTGCATCTACAATGGAAAGGCTTCGAAATAGTACCAACAGTATCCTCAGAACGTTAGCTAGAAAAATTGATAGCCCGTTTCAGAAATACTGGACAAGTGTACACCTTAGTAGTAATAAGAAGTAGGTTAATTAAAGTATGTTTTACTAACTAATACTAACTCTTTATTGTTACTTAATACTTTGTTATTTGTGTACTTACTAACAAAGCTACTAAATTACGCACGGACCCCTAAAGGAGAATGCTGATGCAGCCACACGTGCCCGGTCAACGCCGTCGCCTTCGAGGAAACACATCAGCAGTTTTCGGCATTACCGCGTTTTCATAATTATAAATATTCTAATAAAATTGTCATTCCATTCCGGTCTAGAATCGATCGCGGAACAATAATTATTGTAAATCAATAATTGCCCGGGCTGCAGAATTCGTAATTACTAACACATATTATTTTGTTTGCTTTTATTATTATTATTTTTTTATGTCTTATAAGTAGTGTATTATTTATTTATTTTTCATTGTCAATATGTAATATTGTAATCTGTAACTGTTAGGCTACAATATGGGCTATTTTGGCCTGAAATATAGATATTATTATTATTATTAATTAACGATAAGTGTAATCGCTTAATTTTGGCCGGTTTTAATTTTTATTAATGACAATTGATAAGTTACAAAAATTATTTATTGCTTGACATGTTATAGAAAATATATGTAGTTGTATTGAGCAGGAGTTTTTGGATAGATTTTAAAGTAAAAAGAGGCGCTTAGATATTATAGCACAAGATAAATGCCCTGATAAGACTGATTAATTCGTAAACGTCTTGTTACATATTAATATACCACTTATTTCTCAGTTCCACCATTTTATAGATTTTTATGTTCCTTTCAGTGCCAATTATGGACTGATTAATTGTATAATGTAAGTGCTTAGTATTCCTAATTCACCTAAAAATGGTATTTTTTTAAATATAGTACTAGGCAATTACAGTTTTTAAGCATTATTTTAAAATAACGATGTTAACGTACTCAGATAAGATAATGATTGTTAGTTTTTTTATGCACAAATGCAGATTTTTTAATAAATTTTTAGCTTAAGAACGAAGTTCAAATGAAAAACGCATCCTATTTGATTATTATAAATAAAATTTTCATAATTAAATTATTATGTTGTTTCATTTGTATGCACTACTGCTTTTATATCCCAGAACACAAAACTAACTAAAGTTCAGTAATGCACCTTTTTTACCGCGTTTTAATATGTAATTCTCTTTTTTTTTCTGTGCAGTAAAGGGGCCCCAAAAATATTAATGCCTGTAAAAAAATATTCATGGGGTTTTCAGGGCATTCATTACGTCTTGGATTAAGTTTACGTTATTCCCTTTGAGATAAAGTCGACAAAGAACAAAACAAATACATTTTAATATATTTTTTTACATTTTTAAACTTTAATTTCATTTTTTTTCTCCGAACCGTGATTTTACTTACTGCGCTTTAGTGATTGCACGGCAGTGTAGCTGTGGTGCAAAATCTTACTTTTTGGTAGCTGAAAAAAGGTAGCTAAGGTAAAGCTAAGCTAAGAAAATGCATCACAAAAAACTAAAATATCCACAGCCGAACAAATAGGTACCTAACCTTCACCTTTTGAGGTCGGTAAAGTCGAATATATTTGAGATTATAAATATTTATTTTTAAAATTTGGGTATCGGCACTGAAACATAGCGCTTTACGCATTATCACCGGCTCCCATTTTGAGTGCCAGCGCCGGCTGCCGTTGTTTTATATCTCGGCTGCCGGCAGTGTACTTACCGCCGCGCCGGTTCCCGTTCTGATATTTATGGGAGCCGGCGCCGGCAGCGGAGGCACTCCCTAAATAAAATAAATACTAACAGCCATATTCAGAAAAAAAAAGAAAATAAGAAGGAGAGTTTTGCCAGGAATACGAAAGAGTGACGTTTTGTTTTTGTATTATTTTCCTAAAATTGTGTTATTTCGGTTTTTAATGTGTAATGTTGGTAGAATATTAACCATTAAATATTCGTTGTCGTGCACAAGTGTGGGCAAGTGATACAACTTCAAGAAACGTGCCATTTTGTGTTCCCTCCAAAACTCCATCGAAAGTTTTAGTAAAGGGTCTACCACTTTACTAAAACAACTGACTTGACTCGTTGACTTTACCGACTACTTTTTAGACTTTGACTAGACTTTCGACTTGACGATAATCTGGAAAAACAACTTGAAAATTTTGTAAATTTTTTACGAATTTTTTTTTCCCGCCAAAACTTTACTTGACACTGGCCATGGTTTAAAAGCCGAGAGCCATAACAAGAAAAAAAAATAAGAAGAAGGAGAAAAAGATGTGTAAAAATAATGGTATGCGCACTGATTGTATTCTCTTTGCAATTGAACACGAAATTATAATATTTTATAAACAATTTGCAAATAATACTAAAGAAAAAAACATACAGTATGGAAATTGTTTTTTGTGCCACGTAACTTCCCTAGAACCAGGGCTCAGTTTTCAAGGTCTCATCACGAAAATATTTCAAAATGTTTAAGAAAACTTGTTGCTGTTTATGCTTATCTACAAATAAAAGAACTGTTAACATTTATAGAACGGATCTGCTTTACTTTTATGAGCAACTGGCAGATTATAAGGTACGTAAACAAATGCTAATGCTCGTAACCTGATAATCTACTAGGTACATAATATAATAATCTGTGGTGCTAATGAACGAATAAATGTTTTCTGAGGCTCCGGTCCTCCCGGTCCTAGATGTTGGCCAAAGCATAAGGCTTGCGCGAAGTTTCATTATCTAGAAATCGAGTAACAAAATTAAAAGAACCCCATTATCTGATCTCCCAGACTTAATATAAAAAGCTTGGAAATAGTTTTACAGACATAAAGGCGGTCGGTTTTTATCCATGTGTGACCAGGTGAAACTACAGAATATATTTTCTATAACTAAACTAATAATAACTAACTATAAAAACATTTTCTATGTCACTCATACTTTGATTTGTGTTTTTTAATAATAGGTTAGGGATAGCGAGTGCTGGATGTGTTACATCTGCCAGACGAGACTGCGGCAGTGTCACCGGCTGCAGCAGTTGGCCGTACAGACACGGGGCCTTGTTGATGGTCTCTGCCAGAATAAGGTACTTCAGAAGTGAAACCGTAACATAATAGTTAAAGGGAACTCTAATACTAACACTTTGTTGTATGTATCCAGGCTTAGTACTGCTTGTATATAAAATTTGTGAAAATGTAGCTGTCTTTAACAGCTGTTAATTTAGTACTTTTGTTGCATGTCTCTCGTAATATAAATAAAATTAATATTTCAGAAAGGCTCCTAGATATAACAAATTTTGTATTTTTTCCCTTCCTATGGTTCCGTTCCCAAAAGTTAAAAAAGGGACCCTATTCTGTCTGTCAGTTCTGATCACATATTGTGTATATCTGTTGCCACTGTAACAACGAATACTGAAAGCAAAATAAAATCAATATTTAAGGGGGCTCCCATACCATACAACAATCATGATTTTTTGGCAGTTTATGCTCGTAGTCAATAATGGCAACAGGTAGGCACTTGAAATATACACAAAATCTCAATTATATTTAAATCTGTCATTTCAAAAACCTTATAAGTTGCATTATTTTGAAAATGCCTTTTTTTACTGGAAATGGTTCCTTACAGTTACGTTCTGGGTAAAAACCACGCAAGTAAATAAGTACATTCCTTCCCATTAATATATAATTCCACGAAAAAGATGTTCATTGATTAAAACACATTAGTCCAGTGACTTATAAGTTATAAGATAAATACATAGATGATTTAAAGCAAGTTCAGCCTGCCTAGCATACACCAACGAGATATCTCATCGTGTTGTGGTCGAATAGCACGTCAGCCACGACACGTATTTTGCTATGTGGTATTTCTGTGATTAACTTTCCGTCGAACGAATTTCGCGTCGTGGCCGTTTTCACTATGACCACAACGCGTTGTGAGCCATTTTTTCTCTCACTGAGCGTTTTCGGTCTTTGAGCGTAACATAATATGTTAAGGGTTTTCCAATAGGGACTTGACAATTTTGAATTTAGTTTGTGGATACATATTTTCACTTATAGCGTTTTCGGCATCCGAACTGCCCCGGGGCAGAGTGGGACCACAGGATACGGATACGTCTGAAGTTTAAATTAAGAACATAAACTACGTATTGCATAGTACTAGTGCAATAGGTAGTTTATGTTCTTAATTTAAACTTTGTCTGTTTCTGTATCCTGTCGGCCCACCCTGCCCCGGGGCAGTTCAGATGCCGAAAACGATATTAACATCGAACTGTTACCAGCTGTTACTGTCATTTTACTCATTAGACATAACATTTTTATCATAGTGAAGTACACGAACGTCTGCTAATCTTAAAATTTTACTACAGAAATTCGGAGTCGGTGGCCGCTACTTTAAGAGCGTTAACTCCGATTTTCGATCGTAATTCTCGCCCTAGCAGACAGACAGATTGGCCATGATTATGGATTATTTTGACCCGAATTAGAAGATATGGACTTGGTCAGCATGAGGTTTCAATAGGACGGCACCACAAGCCACACATCACACGTTACAATCGATTTATTTAAGAGCAAGTTTGATGAGCGTGTTATCTCAAAATATGGACCAGTCGATTTAACACCTCTAGATTTTTTCTCTGGGGGTGCATCAAATCGTTGGATAAACCGAACCGTTGGAAGAGCTCAGAGCCAAAATTAAACGTGAAATAGCTGAAATGTGTGGGAAAGTGATAGAAAATTGTGTTCAAGGAATCATTGCTCCTAACGGGCATGCGGTGACCATATAAGCGAAGTCGAGTTCCATTAAAAATGGTTTTATTGTGCTTCAATTCGATACTAAAATTTTTTAAATATCTCAATGGTTTCAATTTTATTTTGAAAACAGTTGTCAAGTCCTTATTGGAAAACCCCTTATATTTTTATTTGTAGATACTCATAAAACATAATATTATATTCTATGATTTATAGACTGATATTGACATTGGAGCAATTGGATCTTTGTTAGAACTATCGATCTATAAGAAGAAAAATATTTCTACAATAATATATCCTACCGCAGATAATATAAAAGAGGAGCCGGACATAAAGACTGAACAATACGATGAATGTGGTAATGTATACTATACTGTACTTTATGTATTCATATTCCAGATGGGCTACATTTAGTGTTCTGTTTGCCACGTAACTGCTCTGCTCCTTTTAACTTTGTGAAATTTAGTATAATGTATTTTATAATTATTATAATCTACTAATCAATAATTGTTTATTGATCAGTTTTTAAGTTTGTAGTCTTAATTTTTTTGTTATAGAAATAATTGAAGAACAAACTGTAGAAAATACAAATACGTATGGAGAAGATTATGCACCCGTGTTAAAATTTGAAGATGATGATGTGTCAGATAGTGATGCTGTTTGCAAACAGGAATCATTGAGCGTTGACCGCATTGATGCTTGGCAAGGCTCAAGGGTGCTCGAATTGAAATTAGTAAAGTTGAGTCAAAGTGTCATTGACAAGTATGTACGCCAAAGTCCCCCCACGCAGCACACAGCCACAGAAGAACATGTTGGGGACAAGGGGAAGTGCGCTGGTGAACAGAGCGTAGAAAATGACGACAAAAAGGCACAGTACAAGAGTCACAAGGAACAACTCATCTGTGATGTTTGCTTAAAAATGTTTCCGTATAAAAGCAGGTTGCTAAGGCATTTAGTGATTCATACTGCTGAGAAACCATTTAACTGCAATATTTGTCAAAAGAAATTTGGAAGAAAAGGCAACTTACAAGAACACTTGCTTATTCATACTGGTGAGAAACCATTTAACTGCAATATTTGTCAAAAGAAATTTGGAAGAAAAGGCAACTTACAAGAACACTTGCTAAATCATAATGGTGAGAAACCATTTAACTGCAATATTTGTCACAAGAAATTTGGAAGAAAAGGCAACTTACAAGAACACTTGCTAATTCATACTGGTGAGAAATCATTTAACTGTGACATATGCCTGAAGACATTTTTAGGAAAATCGAACTTAAAGAAACACTTGCTAATTCATACTGGTGAAAAACCATTTAACTGCAATATTTGTCACAAGAAATTTGGAAGAAAAGCCCACTTACAAAAACACTTGATAATTCATACAGGTGAGAAATCATTTAACTGCAATATTTGTCAAAAGAAATTCGCAACAAAAAGCCACTTAAAAGAACACATGCTTATTCATACTGATGAGAAACCATATAACTGTGACATATGTCAAAAGAAATTTTCACAAAAATCGTACTTAAAGAAACACTTGCTAATTCATACTGGTGAGAAACCATATAACTGCGATATTTGTCAAAAGAAATTCACATTACGCTATAACTTAGAAAAACATTTAGTAATTCATACTGGTGAGAAAGCATATAACTGTGACATATGTCAAAAGAAATTCTTACGAAGATGGGACTTAAAAAGACACTCATTAATTCATACTGGTGAGAAACCATATAACTGCAATATATAATTATTTTATTTATTTATTTTATTTAACTCTTTATTGTACACAAGAAACACAATATAAAGATACAATTAACACGGAAAGACGACACAAAGGGACTGCTTATTTCTAAAAGAAATCTCTTACAGCAGCCCTACTAAGAGATACAGTGTAAAAGAAAACAGATAAGACGTGCACAATCAATAGTTGTTAACTAATTAAACTAAATTAACCATATTATACAACAATATCGAAACTAATAATAATTTATACTAAGACTATAATATAAAACATAATATTATATAAATAAAATCAAAAAATAATAATATGAATATAATAAGTAAATACTATATGTATACATAATAATACAAATTACGGTGATTGAGAATTAAGATAATGCTCTTTCAATCGTCTTTTAAACACAGCGATAGTTGGACTGTCACGAACAGTGTGCGGAAGCGAGTTCCACAATCTGACGGCGTGCACGGTAAAGGAATAGGAGTAGAAATTGGTTCGATGGGATGGGAGGGAGAGGTTAGTTCTGACAATAGATCTGCACGGGATTTCAGGAGGATGGGAAAAATTAAACCTATCGAGCAGATAGGATGGAGAGAGAGGATTATACAATATATTATATAGTAAACAGAGGATATGGGAGTTGTGACGGAGACGGATAGGAAGCCACTTGAGCCTCAATCTGAAGGCTGATACGTGATCATATTTTTTGAGTCCAAACACAAAACGGATACAGAGATTCTGTAAACGTTCAAGTTTTGTTAACAGCTCGTCAGTGAGGTCCAAGTAGCAGGAGTCGGCGTAGTCTAGGATAGGAAGGATAAGGGTCTGGACGAGGAGGATTTTAGTTTTCATAGGCAAAAAATTTTGGAGGCACTTCAACTTATGCAGCGAGTAGTACACCTTTTTACTGACTTCACTAACCTGAGTAGTCCAAGAAAGATTATTATCTAAAACTAGGCCTAGATTTTTGGCAGTGTCAGTAAAAGGAATAATAGTGCCATCATATACGATACTGGGTGCATCACGTACTCGCTGAGTCATGTACTTACTACCTATGATCATGGCCTGTGACTTACCTGGGTTAACCATCAGACCAAATAATTTAGCCCATTCAGCAATTCTTTGGAGGTCAGCATTAATTTCTGCAATTGCAGAAATTGATGCTGACCTCCTAATTATGTCAAAGGAAGTTCACAGCATGCAGCTACTTATAAAGACATTCAGTAATTCATACTGGTGAGAAACCATATAACTGCAATATATAATTATGTCAAAGGAAGTTCACAGCATGCAGCTACTTATAAAGACATTCAGTAATTCATACTGGTGAGAAACCATATAACTGCAATATATAATTATGTCAAAGGAAGTTCAGAGCATGCAGCTACTTATAAAGACATTCAGTAATTCATACTGGTGAGAAACCATATAACTGCAATATATAATTATGTCAAAGGAAGTTCACAGCATGCAGCTACTTATAAAGACATTCAGTAATTCATACTGGTGAGAAACCATATAACTGCAATATATAATTATGTCAAAGGAAGTTCAGAGCATGCAGCTACTTATAAAGACATTCAGTAATTCATACTGGTGAGAAGCTATAATAATAGTGCATTCTCTTTCTTTTAATTTTTAGAATCTGCTTCAGATGGCGTAACGATAGACACTTCTAGATTTTCTATTGGTTCCCCACCGATCTGAAATTATTTTCAGGTGGCCATCACGGACATCATATTGGTTGTATTTCTAAAAAATATCAGTGTATAGTCTGTAAAAAAGAGATTAAAATAATAGAGTCGCCACTTGTATCCGGTGTGGCCTCTTCTGGCCACACTGTATCTGGTAACGATTATGATATATGAATTATATATTGTAGTTATCAAAATTTTAAATAATTTTGATGTAGTTATCGTGTGTGTTTATTTCACGATATTACTACAATTTTATAAAATGATTTCTAATTGGGTAACTAATTTATAATATTCTAGGTCACTCCTGCAACTGCGTGGGACCAACATTCGTTTATAGCTGGGGAACTGTACATTTTCCCAGAACAAAAAGTATCATATGTCCTTGTTTACATTTTGATGAGGTAACAGACAGACCGACAGACACAATTTCGTGATTTTAATATTAGTTTGGAAGTAAGGATTGTAATAAATAATCACCTACATAAGTGGCAGTTTTCCACCGTTCGTTTTTCGCGTAACTTTCTGCCGCGCACTGAAAAACTCTGGAACGAACTGTCACCAGCAGTATTTCCGGATCAATACGACCTGCAAACCTTCAAGAAGAGGGTGTTCCCTCTTAAAAGGCCGGCAACGCACCTGCAGCTCTTCTAATGTTGCGAGTGTCCATGAGCGGTTGTAGTTGCTTTCCATTAGGTTATCCATTTGCTCCATTATTTTAGGTATATTAAAAAAGAGCATGCAGATACTTTACGAGCTTAGCCCGGACATACATACAGACAAACAGACAAACATTCCAAAAACTATTTTTGGGTTCGATATCGATTGTTGGTCACGGCCCAAGTAGGTATTATCACAGAATACGTATTAGTTGAACACCAGAAATCTCACTCCCGCAACCCGTTTAAAGAAATAACGACGCAAGCTACGATACTATAAAGTTGAAATTCTGACGCGCAATGCTAAATTGCCTACGGACAGGCCTGTCCCACTCGCGCCTGTAGGCATCGAACTGTAAGTACCCCGCGAGTGGGGCACTTCAGCAAGGACTCGCAGGCGAGCGGTGACGCGCGCGCATGGGTTTTTACTTTTATTATTAATCGTTGCATGCCTACCTGCGTATTTATTCATTCGCTGTCACAGAATTGATAAATTAATCAGATCACAATGGACAATAAAAAAAGGGCAAAGAAATATTGCGCAGTGTTTAATTTTCTTAACACGGAATGTGAACCAAATTTTACTTTCTTTAAACTCTGAACTTTTCTAAATTGTTATTATTATTATTTACTATAGATTTTAATTTTGTACAATTTATTACAGAGTAAAATTACGATTACTTATGATTTAAATAGTTTTAAATACTAGTTGAAGTAGAATATATTAGTTGGGTTACCTTAGTAGTTACCTTTATTAGTAGACGTATAATTAGGCAATAATTAAAGGTATTTCATTGTCAAAAAAACACATTAATAAGATTATTAGTTATTACTTATTACCAATAGTAAGCATCGTAGGTGTACTATTCGAAACCTCATTTGTTTACAAAAATAACTTAGTTATACAAACACTTTAATTAGTAGGTAATATAAGACCGGTTTCAATGGGGATTGTCCATTTTTTTAAATTTTGCTCATTACAAAAACATTTCGAGGAATAAGGTCAGTGATCGTTTTTCTGTATATAAACGAAAAAAATACCCATTAGTTACTTATATTTTTGAACAAATATGTTTAACCTTAGTTTGACCTTCAATGGCGTTAAATTAGTAATAAATTTGACCAACGTTACGTTTCGAACTTTTGGTAAGCTTCTCGTATCAGCTTTCACATAATGAGAACTTGCATTTGACGAACCAGCCATTATAAATAAGATTGAAAGGAAAAAAAACATACTGCAGAGGTCAATTGGCCGCCGATGATGACGTCACAGCGAAACTTTAAAAATTTATTGAGAAAAAACTAGCTAATGGATTTCAAAATTATTTAATTTATATTCTTAAAATACCCTATTTTAACGGAAAATTTTTTAAAAAGTACATGTGATTTTTTTTGGACAATGCCCATTATTAAGAATAATTAAGATTAAGAATAAGTAACGGTACTTATCGAATCTAAGTACGCGTAACTAGTTACACGCGAATTTATGATATTTAAATCTACGTAGTACTAAGACATACTATGTCAGATTATTATGAGTTAAATAAAATGTAGTTAAATAAATATAAAGATAATAATATTATTTTAAAAAAGAGACAACCCTGATTTCTTCAGAAAAGGTACGAGTTATGCGATAGAAAGCGGATAGAGAGCGGAGATGTAGGCAAATATAATTGTAGGCACCTAGCACTGCGCGGTCGGAATTTGAACTTTATAGTATCCGTAGCATGAGTCGTTATTTCTTTAAACAGGTTTTGCCAGTGGGAATTCTGTTGGTACAACTAATATATATTCTGTGCTACGGATAAATTCACCTACAAGTGCGCTCTCTTTCTATCGCATAACGCGTACCTTTTCTTATGATATCAAGATTATCGCCTCTTAAGTGCCCAGTACACAATGGTCCATCATGGCCCACTGCAGGCCATCGCCATTGTGTAGACGGGGTAATGGTGTATGATGGCGGACAATGGCCGGGCGTGGCGCGCAATCGGGGAGTTGTCGGTTTTTCGGGCACACTTCAAAGGAATCGTGGCGTAGCGTGGCCTGTGGTGTTCACACAATCGGCCATTGTTTAGTTCGTCACCGACCGCTGACCGGGATAGTGCAGTATAGTATAAACTCGTATACAGAGTATAAATAAACAGCCGCAGCCGTAATTTCTTCCACGTCCATCGCAAGTGGCTTGCCGGGCAGCAATGAGCTATGCGCCATTGTGTAAACACAAAGTGATCGTGGTCTACAGTTGACGATGGCCTGCAGTGGGCCATGATCGACCATTGTGTACTGGAGCCTTTAGAAAACAAAATACTTATATTTTTTTAAATTACTATTGGTACGAATAGCAAACCTTTTTATAGTAATTTAAAATTTCAGTAACCCAACCCATATTTTATATAGTAGTTTTATATTCGATTATAATAGTGCAGGAAACTTTTACAATTTAAACATAGTAACTTATGTTTATTTCTGTGTAGTTTGTGTGTTTATTTGTATGAAATTGGTTTATTTGCTATGTTTGTATTGTTTTAATCTACTTTTTGTATTTAAATACCTTATTCAAATATAAAATACGTTTGCCAAACCTCAACAAATCGTCACAAACGGTCACAAATACAAAAACGTGTGGATAGGGTGTTTGGCTTGGTTTGTTTAGGTTTGCAAAGACTTGTAGCCGATCCGACCCAGTGTCGGTTTTTCGACACAAATCAAAGGAAATTTGCCGCAAGCGTTTGCCACTCGTCCACACGTTTGTGCGCATTCATTCTCATCGATGCTCTGTAAGCGAACAGACGTGCTATACGTTTATCCCATCCGCGCGTCTGTGTGTGCTTTCGATAAAAATTAATGGCGAAATTATAGCCGCATGTGTCCTTTTTTTTTACATTCGTTTTCTTGTACATTAATTTATAACTAGCCATTGCCCACGACTTCGCCTGCGTCAAAGTAAAATATATCCTCCTTCTTTTTGGAAGTCGGCTGAAAAGTAGCCTTAGTTACTCCATACTACATCAGCTATCTACCAAAAAAGTCCCGTCAAAATAGCTCCAGCTGTTTCAGAGATTAGCCGGAACAAACAAACAGACAGACAGACATACAGACAAGTTTTTAAAAAAATGTTGTGTATGTAGCGTATATAATATATTCTTTCAATATTACAAACAGACACTCCAATTTTATTTATATGTATAGATAAAAATATCTGCCAAATGTTTATTAGCCGATACAGCAACTTCGACGTCCGTCATGCTTGCCGCGTCAGAACAAACTAACTCACTCGCAAGCGTGTGGATGGATTTCGAAATCAAGCCAAACGTTTGTGTCCATTTGTGGCGATTTGGAGTTTGTAGCAAACGCCAAACGTGCGGACGTAGCATGACAGGTACATATTTTATTGGCCTTTTTAATTGTTCATTTTTATAAGATTATTAATAACGATTTTGTTAAGCGGTTAAATCAGTATCATATTGTATTAAATTCCTCTATGATCAGTATGCACAGTAGATACGCGGCGAAAAATCATGCGCGTGCGTCACCGCTCGCTTGTGAGTCCCTTATGATTTGCCACCCGCGGGTGGTACTTGCAGTTCGATGCCTATACGCGCGAGTGGGACAGGCCCGGTGTTATTTAAAAAATATATTCAATCATGTACACTTTTGTCTTTTCTACGATTTTATTAAAATATGTAAGGTCAATGCGGGTAAGTGAGTTATACTTTTTTCAAAGTTTACTTTGAACTCAAAAATCTAGTAGTTTAAGGTTTAATTTCTCACTCTCTGTGAAATGAAAATAAAGTAAGGTTCATTATTGGCCGGTAACAAAGTGCTCTACACAATATTGCCCATTATTTCACTTGTTTTTAAGGTATTTTATAAAGTGCTGTGCTAGACACACTTACCCAAGAAAGTAAGGCAAGTGTGACTATATCGTAAGTGTACAAGATATAGTTATTTAAAATTTGGAAATGCAAAGTTTATACTACCTGATCATCGGAACTAATCATATGACGACTATATTACATAATATAGTTTCTGAGGATAGATTAAAGGAGCAAAAGTTATGAGGTAAGAGTGGCATACTACGTTGGAGAGGGGTAAAAAGCATTTTAAGTAAAAATTATTTAATGAGTTATTTCTTTTATTTTATTGTTAATTTCAAAAATATGATACTTACTTATTTGGGTTACAGAAGCCTGAATAGTGAAGTTGCTAAGTTTTATTTTTAATTACTAAAAAGTAAACAAAATATAAGCAATCTAAAATTACATAATCACTAATATTAGACCAAATGTTTGTAAACCCTGACTTGGGGCAAGTGTGACATATAGACACACTTGCCTCATGCAAAGTAGGCACACTTTCCCAGCACTAAAATTTTGAGGTCAGATTTTTCTAATGGACATAAATCTCTTATTTGAAACAATTCCAAGAAAATTATATAGAATATGATAATTTATTGATTGAGAATACTCCCTATGTTATAGGCATCTTGTGAGCTTGTGACACTTGGTGTGCTGAAAATTAAAAATACTTACTAAAGTTATAACTTATACCTATTAATTTAATCAAACTACAATAATTATTATAATAGGTACAGGGAATGTAAATTAATATAATAGGTACAGGGTTACCTGTAATGTCTGCACCACATGTAGGTCACTCAATATAACCTATTTTGATGAAGGTGACACAGGTGACATGTTTCATCTATGGTTTGGGTGCTAAAATATAGTAAAACCCTACTTAGAATAAGAAATATATAGGACATTAAATTATATTAATTACTTTAAAAGGATGTAATAAAAAATGTACCTTGATCGTGCGCACTTCTTATCGAATGTTTTAAGTGAATTGAATCCTTGTACCATGTCCCAAAATCTGTCTATATATTGTATTAAGTATGTAATAGGTACTATGAATTACGAATCAGGTGTTTTAGGTTATTTCTGGTTAGATATATAAAAGTACCATGCATGCCACGTATCAAGTCATAATATTTTTAATTTTATAACCTCTCTAAAGCAGACAATGACATTTTTTTTTTCTCTTCTTCTTCGTCTTATTAATTGTTTTTTATTTAAATTAGATAATGAAATATGATAAAAATGAATATATGATAAAAAATAGGTATGTAAAAACTAACTGTAAATTGTAATAACTTGACTAACACTTATCTAACATTTTGCACGTCGGAAAATCGACAAAATATGTGAAACACTGCTTAAATTGTATCACCTTCTGTACAATATTTTTGCAAATAAAAATTATTATTATTATTATTATAAAAAAGCGACTTACTGGTATACAATTATCAGGTTCTTCAAAATTACCAAGATTTTTATTGATTGAAAAAATCCATGTGAATTAGAGTTAGTCTTATAAAATGTGACAGTTTTTAAAATGGCGACAACTTCAAAAGTACTTGACGGAGCCATCTAGATTGAGATTGTGTACATTGAAATTAGTTTTACGCACAACAACAGATGTCACTGCCACCATAATCTCAAACAGTTTTTCTAAAAATTAAAGCAGTTACACTTCCCTCCCAGCTACATTTCCCCGTACTGACCTTATATATTGCAATTGTATATATAAGGTCAGTATTGTATAGATTAATAAAAAATAATTGAATCAACAATTAGTTTTATTAAATGTCTCTTCTGTTCAACAATTACGATTTACGATATTCTCTTGATCTTTGTCGCGCTTTGTTACGCTAGCACCTGTCAAGTGCAACTCTAAACACATAGCTATCCTTTTCTATATCATTCGTTACGTATTATCTGTCGCATTCTATAGATGTGCCAGAGCCCAGAGGTATAGTCCGTCAAAAAACATTACATTAGTAGAGTCGCCACTTGTTTCTGGTGTGGACTGTGGCCTCGGCCACACTGGTCACTTTAAAAGATTTTGATACTTTAGTCGTGTTTGTTTAGGTTTTCAATGCACATTGCGCATGCGCAAAGTTAAAAATTAGTGCCAGTGTGAGTATCATTTTCTAAAATCTGACTGAAATTGATAGGTACACAAAAAGCCGCGCATGCTTAGCTGAAAAATGCATCACGACGCATTTCAATAGAGACCGTGCAGAAACTATAGAGGGCGTCGTAATTCGACAGCAGCGACACGGTGCGAGTAAAAGATGTAACTTGTGAGTGACTTTGGCTTCGCATTCACTTTGGGGGGTATTAGATTATCATTTATATTGGATCATATATCATTCAGTCATTTATATTGGATAATGTAATATAGATAAATGATTCATTTCTTCCTTCATCATAGATTTTTGTAGAAATTGGTGTTGCCAGTTATTTAATATAAAAAAGAGTTTTTAATTCCTTGTTCGTTAATATGTTTCAAATAATATAATGTAGTTATTTTTCTAATTATATACTTGAATAATATTGCTGAAATAACATAAAACAAGCCATGTTAAAAATGACGATGTCTATTGACAAATCGAATTCTCTGAGATCTAGTAACACTGATGTCAATACCTGTCAGCGTTTAGCGCTCCCCATTGGCTTTTGACCCCAGCTAGTTTTAAGCGATTTTTTATTTTTACGTAGCTTGACATGAGCTTGACAATAAAATTTTCGCATAAGTTTCGCTCGCTCGCTTCTCGTCACTAGTGGCAGTGTCATCGCTGTGCACGGTCCCTATACAAATTACTTCTGAAGCTTAGTACTTAGTAGGTACCTACTTAACGCTTCCGAATTAAAGCCACTTGAATCTGCCTATGTTATCAAAAAACGAAAATTATTTTGTACAATCTCGCGTTCTTTTAATACATATAATGCCCGCTGTACACTCTCGCCGAGAGCTCTCGGGCGAGAGTCTCGTGCGAGAGCCCCTTGCCCGAGTGCGATCATGTACATTCTCGCTTAGTTCAATCGCAGTTAAGAACTCAGAGAAGATGGTCGAAAACGACCATTCACCATTCACCATGCATCGAAAGATATCATTGTAATCCAAAGATTTATAATCATATTTAATTTTATTTCTCACAGATTTTGACTGATTTACTATTGTTATTTTTCTGTTCTACACTGTCCAACGACGGGACTAGTACTGAAAGACGCGAGAGTGTACAGTGGTGCGCTCGTTTTCCTCGCGAGACCCTTTGTCTCGGGCGCAAAATACCGACAACGGACCGAGAGGGTCGGAGACAGGCAAGACGAGGCGAGCGCACCCATTTATGACCGCTGTACACTCTCGCCGAGAGCTCTCGGGCGAGAGTCTCGTGCGAGAGCCCCTTGCCCGAGTGCGATCATGTACATTCTCGCTTGGTTCAATCGCAGTTAAGAACTCAGACAAGATGGACGAAAACGACCATTCACCATTCACCATGCATCGAAAGATATCATTGTAATCCAAAGATTTATAATCATAATTAATTTTATTTCTCACAGATAATGACTGATAATGTCGTTTATTATTGTTATTTTTCTGTTCTACACTGTCTAACGGCGGGACTAGTACTGAAAGACGCGAGAGTGTACATAGTGCGCTCGTTTTCCTCGCGAGACCCTTTGTCTCGGGCGCAAAATACCGACAACGGACCGAGAGGGTCCGAGACACGCGAGACGAGGCGAGCGCACCCATTTACACTCTCGCACTCGGGCCGCCTCGCTGTGTCTCGGCGAGAGTGTACAGCCGGCTTTACACTCTCGCACTCGGGCCGCCTCGCTGTGTCTCGGCGAGAGTGTACAGCCGGCTTAATATAGAAGGTTATTGCTGCGTATGATTCCCTCCAAAACTCCATCGAAAGATTTAGTAATGCGTCTATACCACCTTACTACACCAACTGACTTGAATACGTTGACTTTACCGTTTTTTTGACAACTTTTTTAAGACTTTCACTAGTCTTTCGACTTGATTATAATCTGAAAAAGCGACGTTATATGATCATGTGGGTCATGTGTGCGCAGCGTCTAAGTGTGCACATCGTAAATATCTCGAAAAATTTACTTATGAGTTATGACGCTGGGGAACGTCAACCCCCCTCTTCTATAACCCACAGGATGCCCTGCGAAGCGCTCGTGTCCCAGCAGCTGAGCGCGCGCCGTTTTGGACTAACATATTAATGAAGATTTTTGCTCAAATATTTACGATATTTTGTAAATGATGCGTAGGTAATCTTTTGAAGTCATGTATTTTTTTTTTAAATAAGCTTTTTGATATCGAGTGCAATATAATATCAAGTTTGTTATTTGCCAGTGCTTAGGATATTCTGATGATGCAGGAATTAACGATATTCGTATAACCCTGTTCCTATGCTTTGGGTTAAGTGTGCGCAGAAGCCTTTTCCCTTATGTGGCGAACAGTATTCTGAACCACCGACTGAAGATTGGATTGAATGAAGCCTTTGTGGAGTCTGGTGGCAAAAACAGTGCACCAGCTCCGCACGCGGCACTTTTTTTTTGTATTACATTTTCATATTGTATGACTAAATATTTCTAAGTGAAAATGATTATTGTTCTCATATTTTGATTTAAGACGATTTTGTTGATTACTTTAAGTAACTATAAGTAGTTACAAATTAAAATTAAAATAGAATATACTTTAAGTTCTAAAATATATATTATATTTTTACACTTACCCAAAGTGATGTGTACACGTACCCCGATACTGGGGTAAAAGTGCGCAAATGGAAGGAATATTGTTTTCTAAAGTGTCTTAAAATATAAGCTATTGAAAAATACAATTGGTGTATTTAAGTTGGTGACAAATAAACACTCTTACAAATGAACACAGTTTTGTTTCATTGTACTATGTATAATATTTGAGTTTTTTAAAGCATCAAAGTTTAAATGCGCACACTTGTGACTTGACCCACAAGACTCTGTAATAATTTTGTAAACTTTGGATGAAAACTTTGTTTCCCGCCATTTTATATGACACTGGCAATGGTTAAATAATAAATACTGACAGCCATATTCAGAAAAAAAAGAAAATAATAAGAAGAAGAAAATGATTGTGACGTTAGCATTCTATTTATTTTGTGATATTATTTTACACAATTGATTTGAATAGTAATGCGTTCTGATTGTATTCTCTTTGCAATTGAAAACGAAATTATATTAAATAAACAATTTGCAAATAATACTAAAGAAAAAAACATACAGTATGGAAATTGTTTTTTGTGCCACTTAACTTCCCTAGAACCAGGGTTCAGTTTTCAAGGTCTCTTCACGAAAATATTTCAAAATGTTTAAGAAAACTTGTAGCTGTATATTATGCTTATCTACAAATAAAAGAACTGTTAACATATTTTATAGAACGGATCTGCTTTACTTTTATGAGCAACTGGCAGATTATAAGGTACGTAAACAAATGCTAATGCTCGTAGCACTGATAATCTACTAGGTACATAATATAATAATCTGTGGTGCTAATGAACGAATAAATGCTTTCTGAGGTTCAGGTCCTCCCGGTCCTAGATGTTGGCCAAAGCATAAGGCTCGTGCGAAGTTTCATTATCTAGAAATCGAGTAACAAAATTAAAAGAACCCCATGATCTGATCTCGCCAGACTTAATATAAAAAGCTTTAAAATAGTTTTACAGACATAAAGGGAGGTCGGTTTTTATCCATGTGTGACCAGGTGAAACTACAGAATATATTTTCTATAACTATACTAATTATAACTAACTACAAAAACATATTTTCTATGTCACTCATACTTTGATTTGTGTTTTTTTTAATAATAGGTTAGGGACAGCGAGTGCTGGATGTGTTACATCTGCCAGACGAGACTGCAGCAGTGTCACCGGCTGCAGCAGTTGGCCGTACAGACACGGGGCCTTGTTGATGGTCTCTGCCAGAATAAGGTACTTCAGAAGTGAAACCGTAACATAATAGTTAAAGGGAACTCTAATACTAACACTTTGTTGTATGTATCCAGGCTTAGTACTGCTTGTATATAAAATTTGTGAAAATGTAGTTGTCTAGCAGCTTTAATTTAGTACTTTTGTTGGATGTCTCTCGTAATATAAATAAAATTAATATTTCAGAAAGGCTCCTAGATATAACAAATTTTGTATTTTTTCCCTTCCTATGGTTCCGTTCCCAAAAGTTAAAAAAGGGACCCTATTCTGTCTGTCAGTTCTGATCACATATTGTGTATATCTGTTGCCACTATAACAACGAATACTGAAAGCAAAATAAAATCAATATTTAAGGGGGCTCCCATACCATACAACAATCATGATTTTTTGGCAGTTTATGCTCGTAGTCAATAATGGCAACAGGTAGGCACTTGAAATATACACAAAATCTCAATTATATTTAAATCTGTCATTTCAAAAACCTTATAAGTTGCATTATTTTGAAAATGCCTTTTTTTACTGGAAATGGTTCCTTACAGTTACGTTCTGGGTAAAAACCACGCAAGTAAATAAGTACATTCCTTCCCATTAATATATAATTCCATGAAAAAGATGTTCATTGATTAAAACACATTAGTCCAGTGACTTATAAGTTATAAGATAAATACATAGATGATTTAAAGCAAGTTCAGCCTGCCTAGCATACGCCAACGAGATATCTCATCGTGTTGTGGTCGAGTAGCACGTCAGCCACGACACGAATTTCGCTATGTGGTATTTCTGTGATTAACTTTCCGTCGAACGAATTTCGCGTCGTGGCCGTTTCACTATGACCACAACGCGTTGTGAGCCATTTTTTCTCTCACTGAGCGTTTTCGGTCTTTGAGCGTAACATAATATGTTAAGGGTTTTCCAATAGGGACTTGACAATTTTGAATTTAGTTTGTGGATACATATTTTCACTTATAGCGTTTTCGGCCCCGGGGCAGGGTGGGACCACAGGATACGGATACGTCTGAAGTTTAAATTAAGACCATAAACTACGTATTGCATAGTACTAGTGCAATACGTAGTTTATGTTCTTAATTTAAACTTTGTCTGTTTCTGTATCCTGTCGGCCCACCCTGCCCCGGGGCAATTCGGATGCCGAAAACGATATTAACATCGAACTGTTACTGTCATTTTACTCAGTAGACATAACATTTTTATCATAGTGAAGTACACGAACGTCTGCAAATCTTAAAATTTTACTACAGAAATTCGGAGTCGGTGGCCGCTACTTTAAGAGCGTTAACTCCGATTTTCGATCGTAATTCTCGCCCTAGCAGACAGACAGATTGGCCATGATTATGGATTATTTTGACCCGAATTAGAAGATATGGACTTGGTCAGCATGAGGTTTCAATAGGACGGCACCACAAGCCACACATCACACGTTACAATCGATTTATTTAAGAGCAAGTTTGATGAGCGTGTTATCTCAAAATATGGACCAGTCGATTTAACACCTCTAGATTTTTTCTCTGGGGGTGCATCAAATCGTTGGATAAACCGAACCGTTGGAAGAGCTCAGAGCCAAAATTAAACGTGAAATAGCTGAAATGTGTGGGAAAGTGATAGAAAATTGTGTTCAAGGAATCATCGCTCCTAACGGGCATGCGGTGACCATATAAGCGAAGTCGAGTTCCATTAAAAATGGTTTTATTGTGCTTCAATTCGATACTAAAATTTTTTAAATATCTCAATGGTTTCAATTTTATTTTGAAAACAGTTGTCAAGTCCTTATTGGAAAACCCCTTATATTTTTATTTGTAGATACTCATAAAACATAATATTATATTCTATGATTTATAGACTGATATTGACATTGGAGCAATTGGATCTTTGTTAGAACTATCGATCTATAAGAAGAAAAATATTTCCACAACACATCCTACCGCAGATAATATAAAAGAGGAGCCGGACATAAAGACTGAACAATACGATGAAGGCGGTAATGTATACTATACTGTACTTTATGTATTCATATTCCAGATGGGCTACATTTGTAGTGTTCTGTTTGCCACTTAACTGCTCTGCTCCTTTTAACTTGAGTTTGAGTATTATGTATTTTATAATTATTATAATCTACTAATCAATAATTGTTTATTGATCAGTTTTTAAGTTTGTAGTCTTAATTTTTTTGTTATAGAAATAATTGAAGAACAAACTGTAGAAAATACAAATACATATGGAGAAGATTATGCACCCATGTTAAAATTTGAAGATGATGATGTGTCAGATAGTGATGCTGTTTGCAAACAGGAATCATTGAGCGTTGACCGCATTGATGCTTGGCAAGGCTCAAGGGTGCTTGAATTGAAATTAGTAAAGTTGAGCCAAAGTGTCATTGACAAGTATGTACGCCAAAGTCCCCCCACGCAGCACACAGCCACAGAAGAACATGTTGGGGACAAGGGGAAGTGCGCTGGTGAACAGAGCGTAGAAAATGACGACAAAAAGGCACAGTACAAGAGTCACAAGGAACAACTCATCTGTGATGTTTGCTTAAAAATGTTTCCAAATAAAAGCAGGTTGCTAAGGCATTTAGTGATTCATACTGGTGAGAAACCATATAACTGTGACATATGTCAAAAGAAATTTTCACAAAAATCGTACTTAAAGAAACACTTGCTAATTCATACTGGTGAGAAACCATATAACTGCGATATTTGTCAAAAGAAATTCACATTACGCTATAACTTAGAAAAACATTTAGTAATTCATACTGGTGAGAAACCATATAACTGTGACATATGTCAAAAGAAATTTGGAACTAAAGGCAACTTAAAAGAACACATGCTAATTCATACTGGTGAGAAACCATTTAACTGCAATATTTGTCAAAAGGAATTCGCAAAAACAAGCACTTTAAAACGACACTTGCTAATTCATACTGGTGAGAAACCATATACCTGCGATATTTGTCAAAAGAAATTCACATTACGCTATAACTTAGAAAAACATTTAGTAATTCATACTGGTGAGAAACCTTTTTACTGCAATATTTGTCAAAAGAAATTCGCACAAACAATTCACTTAAAAGGACACATGCTTATTCATACTGGTGAGAAACCATTTAACTGCAATATTTGTCAAAAGAAATTCGCAAAAACAATCACTTTAAAACGACACTTGCTAATTCATACTGGTGAGAAACCATATAACTGCGATATTTGTCAAAAGAAATTCACATTACGCTATAATTTAGAAAAACATTTAGTAATTCATACTGGTGAGAAAGCATATAACTGTGACATATGTCAAAAGAAATTCTCACGAAGATGGGACTTAAAAAGACACTCATTAATTCATACTGGTGAGAAACCATATAACTGCAATATATAATTATGTCAAAGGAAGTTCACAGCATGCAGCTACTTATAAAGACATTCAGTGATTCATACTGGTGAGAAGCTATAATAATAGGGTATTTTCTTTCTTTTAATTTTTAGAATCTGCAACAGATGGCGTAACGATAGACACTTCTAGATTTTCCATTGGTTCCCCACCGATCTGAAATAATTTGCAGGTTGCCATCACGGACATCATATTGGTTGTATTTCTAAAAAATTTCAGTGTATAGTCTGTCAAAAAAGACATTAAAATAATTGAGTCGCCACTTGTATCCGGTGTGGCCTCTTCTGGCCACACTGTGTCCGGTAACTATAAAAGCTTTTGATACTTTATGTAATACTAGCGACCCGCCCCGGTTTTGCACGGGTATAAGATAGCCTATGTCACTCACTGAATAAATTATTATAATCGTTTCAGTAGTTTTTAATCTAATACTAATATTAATATAAAGAGGTAAACTTTGTTTGTTTACTCATAGATCTAAACTCCCCTCCCGCGTGCGCACCCCCGCCTTGGTAGTGCCTACTTCGAAACTACTGCCTACAGAAAATCGCAATATTTTAATTTCGCCATAACTTCTAAACCAAACGTCCAATTTTAATCATTCAAAGACCAAATACTATCTACATAAAGAATAAACTGTAGTTAGTGATGAAATAATTTATTTTGACAAAGATTATTAGCATGAGTAAAATAAATGCGTTTAAATGTAGTCCGAAAAAAAATCAAGATTTTAAATAAAAAAATGGTTGTTGCGCCTCACTTGATATTGATAGGTAGTGTGTCGCAGACATTTTTGTAGATATTTATAAGATACTAGCTGTCCCAGCAAACGTTTCTTTGCCATAATATTATAAAGTATATCGCCCGTATTATTTTATTGTAACTTGACTAAATAAGTATGTCACCATGGCAACGTCCATGTATCGATCCAGTAGTTTTTGAGCCTATTTATTACAATTAATAATAATAAAATGTCATGTCACAGAATGAAATGTATATGCAGCCAATTTCCTCAAATATTACAAACTCAAGAGAATTTGAGTACGGCACCAGAAATTCTGCTGGAGAAAGAATGGTAGAGTTTGCACTTTGCATTCGAAAACAAGCTCTCAATCATTAACACATTCTTTGACAAAAAACCCAAAAACAGATGGACGTGGAGATCACCCGACGGTAAAACCAAAAACGAATTAGATTATGTACTGTCCACCTTTCCCCAGAATATAGAGAATATTGAGGTGTCAAACATTGAATAGCCTTCCGACCATAGACCAATCAGAACCAAAGTAAAAATCAAGCAACCTCATAAAAGCCGAACAACGTACAATAGAAATATTAAAAACCAATTTAAGTCTGACGAACAAACCTCTACATTCCGTAATTAACTACAGCAAGAATTAAATAACCTATTACAAGACCAAACTGACTATACAACACAGCAGTATTATGATAAGCTTATAAACATCACAGATACCAGCTCGCAGAGAGCCCAAAAGACAGGCAATGAGCAGACAAAACACTCCATTATCACAGACCGTACCCGACAGCTAATACGCCGCCGGCAGGAGCTACAAACCACCAAACCTAAAACTCGAAGCATGAGAAATGAGTTCAAAGCATTATATAAACTGACAAGTAATTATATAAAGCAAGATTATACTGCCTACGGCTGGAAAAAAACCCCATAAAGAAAAATAAAATGGACCAATATTTAACAAAAAATAATATAGAAAACATATCGTCTTTCTAAATAAAACGACCTTTGCTAGCGGGAACACGGAAGTGAACTTTTATTCAAGCACCAGAATAGACAATAGACGACAAGTTATCACAGATAACATTACTTACACATTCACAGATAAACATTTTAGATATCATAGTCTAATACACTTCTACACCCCCACTATATCTAACAATGTTATAACATAAACAAAATTAATTTAAATATTGATATCCTGAACCCCCAACTTATCCAATAAATAATAATGCTTATTAGAGCATAAGCTCTTTGTAAGTAAATCAGCTGGCATCTCAGTTGACGGTAAGTATTTAACATTTACAATGTTATCATTAACACACTCTCTACAAAAATGATAACGGATATCAATATGTTTTGTCCGCTTATGGAAAATAGGATTTTCTGTTAATTTTAATGCACTTTGATTATCGTTAAATAAATCAATGGTATATTTCTTATTTGTAATTTCAAACTGTAAGTTCCTTAAATAGTGAGCTTCTTTACACGCTTCCGTTAGTGCCATGTACTCTGCTTCACTACTTGACAAAGCCACAGTTCTTTGTTTCTTTGTCTCCCAAGATATTACACAGTTTGACAAAGTAAAACAGAAACCTGTGTACGATTTTCTGTCGATTGTATTTCCACCACAATCAGCATCAACAAAACCTTGAATATTAGAATTTCCATGTGCAGGAAACTTTAAACCATAATTTTTAGTGTATTTTAAATAACGTAATATGCGTTTGACATATGCACAATGCTGTTTGGCGTAGGAATTATTAAACTGACTTAAGAAGCCAACTGCAAATGATATATCGGGTCTGGTAAGGACCGCTAAATACATTAAGGAACCTATCATTTGCTGATAAGGAAACAATAAGTTATCTACATTATTTTCATCCTTAGATACATCTAATTTAGTTTCCATTGGAGTTTGAACACTCTTACATTGACTTAAATTAAATTTCAATAACAGCTGATCAATATAATCTTCCTGACTAATTGATATTGTTTTCTCAGATTTATTTACTTTTACATTTAACCCAAGACACTTCTTGATTTCGCCTAGATGTTTAATTTAAAAATTATTAGATAAAATATCTTTTAAGTGCTCGGTTTCTTTACTATCATTTGAAAATATGAAAAAATCGTCCACATAAAGTGTTACAATAGTTTTAAACTTATCCTTTGTTTTTAAAAACATACATGGTTCTATCTTAGATTTAACATAGCCAATGTTTAATAAACATTCTTCTACTCTCTTGTACCAAACTCTTGAAGATTGTTTCAGACCATACATAGATTTTTTTAATTTAAGAACTTGACCTTTCTGTACAGTCTCAACCTTCAGGTATTTCTATATAAATATCTTCTTCAAGAATTCCATACAAAAAGGCTGTTGTTACATCTAAATGTGTAATATCGAAATTAAGTTGAACTGATAGAGCAAACAAAAGTCGCAACGTGGTATGCCTCACTACAGGAGAGAAAGTGTCATTATAGTCTACACCTTGCACTTGTGAAAAACCTTTTGCTACTAAACGCGCACGAAACCGAACTTTGTTTTCACAATCATATTTTTTACGCAAAACCCACTTGCACTTTACTACTCTACCATCTTGAGGAGGATCGCTCAACTCCCAAGCATCATTTTCTTTGAAACTCTCTAACTCTTCAGCCACGGCCATTTTCCATTCTTCCTTTTCAGGTCCAGCTAGAGCATCACGAAGAGACAGACCTGACGCATCATCATAATATGTGTTCTGTTCTGCACAAAAATTTATAAAATTTTGATTGTAATACCTCTCAGGTTTTTTTCTCATTCGTGTAGGTCTTTGAGATCTAATATTTGCGATATCTTCAGTTTCAGCAACGCTGGGTTCGTAAGTCTCATCGTTTGCATCCAAAAATGTATTCTCCGAGCAAATTGTCTTATCGAATTCCAAAGTTTCATTTTCATCCAGCTTAACTTCTTCTTCTTCCCCCACTGAATCAAAAGACTGAGATGGAACTTCTATCTGACATTCAGATTTTAATTCATGTTCGACTATGATCACATCTCTACTCATCAATATTGATTTAGTTTTTGGGTTATACAGTCTGTATCCTTTGACATTTTCTGGATACCCAACAAGAATGCATTTTTCGGACTTTCTGTCCCATTTTTTGCGCTTTTCTTTAGCTATGTGAACCATTGCAGTACTACCAAAAATCCTAATGTGACTTAAGTCCGGCTTGCAGCCAGTCATATGGTGTTCTGTTTCCTAATGCTGCAGCCACGCTTCGATTCTGTAGATAAACTGCGGTGTTGGTGGCCTCACCCCAAAATTCTTTTCCTAAATTGGCATCGAAGAGTAAGCATCTTGCCTTTTCAACAATTGTGCGATTAAATCTCTCACACAAACCATTTTGCTGCGGTGTATACAGATTTGTTTTTTGATGTATGACACCAATTTTCTTTAAGTAGTTGTCAAACTCCTTATTGCAGTATTCTAGACCATTATCACTTCTTAACACTTTGATTGTTCTTTTAGTCTGGTTTTCTACATGAGCTTTAAATTCCTGGAAAAATTTAAGAGCCTCATTTTTGTGTTTCAGAAAGTATATGAACACCATTCGACTACAATCATCAACAAACAATAAAAAGTATCTGGACCCTCCCAAGGATATATTTTCCATGGGCCCACAGATATCTGTATGGACAATGTCTAATAAATTGCTACTTCTCTGACTTGTGCTTTTAAACGGTAAGCGACTCTGTTTACCTTCGCAACATATAGCACATGAAGATTTACCAATATTTAATTTATCATCAAAAGATATACCTTGTACTGCAGTCTTCATTTGATTGAGGTAATCTCTGTTTATGTGTCCTAGTCTGCGATGCCATGTAACGCCTGACACAACTGATGCAGCCAAAAGCTCCTGATTTTGTAAGTTTACTTTGTATACTTCCGATGATGCTGTAGCTACTAGTTTGTTTTCTTTATTATATACTAAGCAACTGCAATCAGAAAAAGACACTTTATTCCCTTTGCTAATCAATTGACTGACTGACAGCACATTAGTTGTCAAACTTGGAATACAGTAAACTCCTTCAACAGTAATGTCGTAATCAAAATTACCAGTTGTAGTCGTGATTTTTACATCGCCAGAACATAAAACCTGCAATTTTTCATTGTTTGCAACCATTATTTCCTTCTTCTGTTCATAACTTGCATTCATTATCCAGCTTTCATTCGCCGTGAGGTGTACACTGGCCCCAGAGTCAATGTACCACGCATTTTAATTGAAATCCCCGCTCAGGAACACTGCACTAAATGCATTAGATTGCAATCTGGGCTTTTCCTTGAAATTCGCCGCGTTATTTTCGTTATTTGTACATTGATTTCGATAATGTCCACAGAGTACTTTTTATATATGGAAAATAATGTCCTTTTTGCAAACCTTTTTGTTTACATCGGTAACATGTCACATTTTTAACGTTTGACTTTGACATATCGACAGTGCTACCACCATTGACATTTCTTGGCGCCGTTTTGTTTTTCCTGCCAACATTGAATTTCGAACGAGCTGCGAATGCGCCGCTAACCTCGCCATGTTCTTCCGTTGTAGACTCCATGTCTAATAATTTGCTTTTGATAGAATCAGCCGTTATACTTATGCCTGAATGCTCTATAGCCATGATCATCGGTGAAAACCGCTCTGGCAATCCTGCTAGTAACAATGAACCTGTCCACTGGTCATTTATTTCAAAACCCGTGCCACTTAATTTCTGAGCTGTGTCGATAATTTGGGTCACGTAGGACGTCATTGAATTACAGTTTTCCAATCTTATAGAAATAAGATTCCTCAGTAGACTGATCCTTCTGGAAAAACCGTTGTCATCAAATAGCTGTTGTAGTTTTTCCCATAATTCCTGTGATGTTTTCACGTTCTTCACGTGCACGTACAAAGCCGGGTCGGTCGTCATTATCAATTTGGCCCGCGTTCGCTCATCATCTACAGCTCCTATTGTTTCTCCTTCAGGCTTCAGACATTTTTTCATGCCCTCCAGAATTAGGAAATTCTCTGCCGCGAAGCACCATTCGCTGTAGTTATCTCGCCCGCGTAGCTTGGGTACATTCACCAAGTAGTTAGCCGCCATTGCAAAATTGCAATCCGAAAATCGAAACACTTTTACGATCGATTGTCCAACACTGCACAGCGAAAAACGCGTATCGGAAAAAAGTTTTTAACACTCGTTAGGTACTCGAACCGAAAAAACGAAATTCTTGTTAAAATCTTTACTTTTTCACTATTTCTGGGCTTCATAACCTCTAAATAAAACGACCTTTGCTAGCGAGAACACGGAAGTGAACTTTTATTCAAGCACCAGAATAGACAATAGACGACATGTTATCACAGATAACATTACTTACACATTCACAGATAAACATTTTAGATATCATAGTCTAATACATTTCTACAGTCTTCAAGTAAATATTTACAAAGTTCCTCAACATCCACGGGACATGTGACACGGGACAGCGACCTCTCTATGTCCCCCAATACGGCCGGTCACCGCGTGGGTCTCAGACTACAACCCTCCACCCCACAAACTATACATATGCACATACAACGCCAGATCCTTGTTATCTTACGAAAGACTACTAGACTTCAAGTAAGCATTATCAAAAATTAATTATGATATAATTGGTCTGGCGGAAATAAGACGTACAGGATATAATATCGAGGAAGATGCCGAACACATATTCTGCTACTTCGGCGAAACAAAAGGGCAATATGGTGTAGGTTTCTTTATAAAAAAAGCACCTTAAAAAATATATAGAGAGCTTTGAGGCAATATCAGAAAGGATTTGTATCTTACACATGAAGTAAGAAACAGTAAATTTATCTTTATTACAATTTTATGCCTCCACTGTTGATGCAAATTTAAATGAAATCCAAAAGTTTTATAATCAACTACAAAAATCTTTAATAGAGTGTAGTAAAAATCTAATTATTATGGGAGACTTCAATGCGAGAGTTGGCTGTAAAACAAAGGGAGAAGATAGAATTCTTGGCGACTCCTGTTTCGGAAAAAGAGATGACCGAGGAGAAGAATTACTACAGTTCTGCTGGGAAAATAATTTGTTTGTAAAAAACAGCTTATTCCGCTAGAATACAAAGAACTTGTGGACATGGCTTTCTCCTAAAAACAACAAAAGCCAAATAGATTACATCTTGTCCAATGTTAAAGAAAAATTCATGAACATCGAAGTACTACATAACTTCACATTCCCTAGCGATCATAAATTCTTGAGAAGTACTTTCATGCTGGGAACGCTCAAAAAATCTAGAGCCAAATATAAAAATAAAAACTACACCCTGTCAACGGCTGAGCAGTACCAACAGTTTAACAAAGCTTTAAAATTACATTGTTCCTGTATACATCCAGATGAAATAGACGATGTAGAGCTGTATTATGAAAAAATCAAGATGGCAATAGAGTGTTGAGCAGAGCTAGAGTGCAGGAGCGATCCTTGATTGTGGTGAGAGAAGTGACGACTGATCAAAATTAAAAACCAGCAAATAGAGACAAACATTTATTCACTAAATGTTGTTCTAAAATTATTACAATACTATTTTAATTAAGGATGATATTGGATTAAAAATTAACACTATGGAGATCGTGACAACCAAACGAAAAGCCGGCACCGGAAGAAGACAAAAAAAAAAAGGTGACAGCTTGTCATAGACTCAAGTTATAATCATCTATTAATATGGTAAAGATTATTGTATTGGGTTATAGACAACTCAACACTTCCCCTTAAGCCAATACAATAAACACTTTATTATACTATATACTTAGTTACATCAAAATCCGTTAAACAATTTTGAAGACATTGACATTTTACAATATCCTAAGTCCTTACATTCAAACTTTTCATAAAATTATAATGTTTAACTTTTGACAAAGCTTTTGTTAGTATATCGGCTATCATTTCATTTGTCTGTAAATATTCAAAACAAATAACATTCTTGTATCTTAAGTCTTTCATGAAATGATACCGAACATCTATATGTTTGGTTCTCCTATGACATTCCTTAGAATTCAACAATTTTAATGCACTTTGATTATCATTATATATTTTACAGTTTAAGTATTTACCAATAACTTCAAACACAAACTGTCTAATGAACATAATATCTCTACAAGTATCACTCATCGCTATATACTCAGCTTCTGTGCTCGACAATGCAACAGTTTGCTGTTTTCGACTTTCCCAATTTACACTGTTGTTGCCTAATTTAATTACATATCCAGTGTAAGATTTTCTATCACTTGGATCATTCGCCCAATCCGCATCAGCATAGGATACAAGATTCAGATTTTTACTACAAGTAAAAACTAAGCCATAATCAATTGTGCCATGCAAATAGCGTAGGATCCTTTTAGCAGCTGTCCAATGAGTAGAAGTGAAACAATTATTGAACTGACTCATTCTGCTACAACAAAATGAAATATCAGGTCGTGTACACACGCACAAATACATAAGGCAGCCTATTAGTTCTCTGTAATTAAACTCACACTGCAAATTAGAATTACTGCTACCATCAAATTTTTCATTAACTTGCATAGGTGTGGCAACTTTTTTACAATCTTGCATATTAAAACGATTCAGCAACTTTTTAATATATTCTGACTGTTTCAATATTAATATTCCCTTACTCCTGTCTCTATAAATATTCATACCTAAACAGTTTTTGACAGGTCCTAAATTCTTTATACAAAAATTATTACTTAAAATATTAATTAAATTATTTTTCTGTATATCACAATTGCTAAATATAAAGAAGTCATCAACATAAACTGCAATTATAGTCAAATTATTATTCTGTCTTAAATAATATACACATGGTTCATTCTTAGTTTGAGTATAACCATGTTTAGTCAACAAATCATGAACTGTTCGGTTCCAAGCTCTACTGGCCTGTTTAAGACCATATAAACTCTTTCTTAATAAACATACTTTATTTTTATTATTACATTCAAAACCAGAAGGTTGTTCCATAAATATTTTCTCTTGTAAATTACTATGTAAGAAAGCAGTTGCAACATCAATATGATCTATGTCCATATTCATCTCATTTGCTAAACTAAAAAGTATACGCATAGTTGAGTGCCTCACAACAGGCGAAAAGGTTTGGTCATAGTCAACACCAGGCTTTTGATCAAATCCTCGAGCAACTAAACGTGCCTTAAATTTATCAAAGTTACCTTTTGTATCCTGTTTGACCTTGTACACCCATCTGCATTTGATCACATTATGATTATGAGGTCTATCAACCAGCTCCCAAACCCCGTTTTTTATCAATGAATCGTATTCATTTTGCATAGCCTGCTGCCAGTCAGCCTTGTTCTGACTTGCCATAGCTTCTTCATATGATTGAGGTTCGTCCAAAACATAGTTATGAGCAAAGAGAGAAAGATCTAGTTCATAATCATTATACCTTTTGGGAATATTACCTCGCGTACTTCTTAGTGGTCTACTCGGTTCCTCAAGACATTGCTCAGGACTCGAAACACCATCTGTCAGCTGATTAGGAGACAATACGGTACTCCCAGAGTCAAATGATAAATATTGTTCGTCAGCAGATGTCACAGGATCAGAATTCAGAATATTGCTTTCATTTACATCATCAGAGTCGGAGTCAGAGGAGGAGCGACTAGTATTGGCCTCTGCAATACAGGGCGCCTCTTCAACACCATATGAAGTCACAGAAATATTTTGATTATTATCAAAATTATTAATTATTAAATTATTTGCATTATTTGAATTATTATTTCCTACAACTTTATCACAGTTATATAAAATTGTATTATTAAAAATCACTTTATTATTATCACTATTAATCTCATTCGATAATAAATTTGAATTTGAAGATTCAATAAAATGAACATTTCTCGATTTAATAATCTTATTAGGACACTGAGGATCTATTAACCTATAGCCTTTCGAGTCATTGCAATAACCAACAAAAATGTATTCTTTGGACTTGCTATCTAACTTGTCACGGGCACAACTAGGCACTAGAGAAAAAACTTTGCTTCCAAAAACTCTCAAATGGTCTAAGTTCACTTTGGAACCAGTCCAAATCTGTTCAGGAGTAGCACCGGGTACAGCTGCAGTAGGGGACCTATTTTTAAGATAAATAGCTGTCATGACGGCTTCACCCCAATAGCGCTTACCTAAGTTTGCCTCCAAAAGCATACATCTCGTTTTCTCCATAAGAGTCCTATTAACCCTTTCAGCAATCCCATTTTGTTGTGGGCTATATGTTATAGTGGTTTGGTGAACAATACCATTGTTAGTTAAGTAAATTTCAAAATTTTTGTTACAAAATTCACCACCGCCGTCTGTCCTCAAACATTTAATATAACAATCTAATTGTTTTTCAACTAAATTTTTAAAATTTCTAAAATGAAACAACTTCATTTTTATTTTTCATTAAGTACCCAAATGTCTTTCTAGAAAAATCATCAGTGAATGTAAGAAGATATCTATGACCTCCCCAGCTGCTTTCCGACATAGCACCACAGACGTCGGAGTGTATTAACTCGAGACATCGATGAGCTCTCTTGGCCTTACCCTTGGGAAAAGAAAGCATTGCTTGCTTCCCCTTAATGCATGACTCGCAGTCTTTCAGGTTGCCAACATTAGAAAAATGTACACCATCAGCAAGTTTATCACGAAGTGCACACATATCTTTATAGCTCAAATGTCCAAGCCGTTTGTGCCACAGCTCAGGTGACACAGCATATGCAGCCTCCTGTGTATTGTCATTCACCATTCCGGAACACCGATGATCAACTTGAGTATTCTGTGAACAATGTTCTGTTAAACCTATCGCTGGCAAGACATTCAATTTGTAAATGCCATTACAATTATTCTATGACTTGACCCTTATTATCAGAAATCAGACAAACATTGTTATCAAATTTCACTGAATAACCATTTTGAGTTAACCTATTAACTGACAGTAAATTTGTCGATAAATATGGAACATACATTACATTACTTATCATTTTCTTAACATTATTGGGAAACATGACATAAACATTGCCAATACCATTACAATTTAATTTTTCATTATTTGCAACTGTTACTATACATTTCTTATTAATATCTAAATCTACGAACCACTGTTTATTCTTGCACATATGTGTTGTACACCCTGAATCAACTATCCAGTCATCAGAGGAAAATGCAGTTAGTACAGACGCAGTAGATGTGTCTTCTTTCTGCTTCTTTTTCTCTCTTATTAGCTTAAAACATTTTGATTTTATATGTCCAGGTTTTTTACAGTAATTGCAAATAATAATTTTCTTATTGGTAGCAAAAGCTGTTTCTCCGTTCCCGTTCTGTTGTAATAGGTTGTTATTTCACCTAAAGTCTTCCTGTAGAAGGCGGGCTCTAACGGTTTCACTAGTCAAGTTATCTTGCAAATTCAACGCCTCAAGTCCTGACACCAACGTATCATACTCCTGAGGAAGTCCGCTTAGTAGTAATTCTGCAACTTCTTTGTCGTCAACAGTTCTTCCTATATCTGCTAATTGTTGTACTGTTGTCATGACTGCATCGATGTATTCAGCCATGGATTTGAACTCTGTGTAAGACATGTGATGTAATTTTCTCAGTAGCACTACTCGGCGAAATAGTCCTTTATCCTCAAAAGTTTTCTCCAGATTATTCCAGGCTTCCTTTGCTGTTGTAGCGTTGCGAATATATTGTACGCAACATGGTTTAACTGCAAGACAAATTCTAGCAAGGTCTCGATGTCCACGTGTAGGATCTTCATCCGTGCCCAAAACACAGTCCCAAAGGCCTTCAAGAGTCAAGGCCATGCGCATTTGAAATTTCCAGCAATTGTAGGTCGCGATGCCATCCAGTTTGTCAATCGATACACCTCCAGCAAATGTTTGTGTAGTGTGTAGATTCTGTACATTCCCATCAGCCATTTTGCTTGGTTTTGTAAAGCCCCATCCCCACTCGCGTGCGAACCGCGCGCGACGCCGCGAAATTTCCGCGAAACGTGAGTATGGATCCGATTCGCATGTTTTTCGCACTTCGCGGCTGGTTCCCCGGCCGCATCCACACTCGCACGCGGATCGTGCGCGACGCCGCGGCGCCGCGAAATTTCTGCGAAGCATGAGTGTGGATCCGACTCGCATATGTTTCGCACTTCGCGGCCCGTTCCCCGAATGTTGTCGGTTTTCTGTCCCGCGACAAAGGGTTTTTTTTAAATCTTTATTTTAATAAGGGCTTTTGCCATACAAGACATGCCAGCATTGTTTAGTGAACAGATAATACAATATAATAATACAGTCTGTCAAGAAAGAGTAGACGCGCGGAGTTTTGCTGGGAATACGAAAGAGTGACGTTGTGTTTTTGTATTATTTTCCTAAAATTGTGTTATTTCGGTTTTTAATGTGTAATGTTGGTAGAATATTAACCATTACGTATTACGTTTTACGTACGTCCTCACAGAAAACCGGCGTTGAAGTGGGAGAGCCATGCTTCGGCATAAATGGGCCGGCTCGACCGGAGAAATACCACGTCCTCACTGAAAACCGGCGTGAAACAGCGCTTGCGCTGTGTTTCGCCGAGTGAGTGAGTTTACTGGAGGCCCAATCCCCTACCCTTTTCCCTTCCCTACCTTCCCCTATTACCCCTTAAAAGGCTGGCAACGCACCTGCAGCTCTTCTGATGCTGCGAGTGTCCATGGGCGACGGAAGTTGCTTTCCATCAGGTGACCCGTTTGCTCGTTTGCCCCCTTATTTCATAAAAAAAACATAAAAAATTTGATGTCGTGCACAAGTGTGGGCAAGTGATACAACTTCAAGAAACGTGCCATTTTGTGTTCCCTCCAAAACTCCGTCGAAAGTTTTAGTAAAGGGTTTACTAAAACAACTAACTTGACTCGTTGACTTTACTGACTACTTTTTAACCGACTTCAAAAAAGGAGGTTATCAATTCGACGCGTATGTATGTAATATTTCCAGAACTGTCCAGTTTTTTTATATGTTGATCTATAGCAGCTTCTGAACAAATGTGCCAAATTTCGAAAGTGTATGTATGTATGTTTTTATGTTTGTGCACGCATATATTCTCTGGAACTAGAAGTCCAATTTATGTGATTATTTTTTTGTTGTACTAGACATTGTTCAACTTAGGGAATGCTGCAAGTTTCATCAAAATCGATTCAGTAGTTTTTGAGATAGAGAATTTTAATGCTACGTAATTATTTACGTGAAACTTGAAGTCGGTTTTATCTTTTTTAAATACTATTTTTAGACTTTTGACTTGACGATCATCTGGAAAAACAACTTTTTGTAAACTTTTCACGAAAGTTTTTTTTCCGCCATATTTTACTTGACACTGGCCATTCTTAAAAAGCCGAGCGCCATATTATGAAAAAAGTAGACGCGCGGGAAATTTTTCAAATAAAGAACGCTTAAAGCGCGAACTACATTGCGGACATGTCGCGAACTTTGAGAGGATTTGGCAGTAATGTGCGATCCGCGCCGCGATCCGCGCCGCGGTCCGCGGCGTGCCTTCGCGCGCGAGTGTGGATCGGCAGTAATCGTCAATAATGTGTATTTTCTACTTTTCTACTCACCACTTTTTCTGGGCAATATAACCTTTGTTGAGCAGAGCTAGAGTGCAGGAGCGATCCTTGATTGTGGTGAGAGAAGTGACGACTGATCAAAATTAAAAACCAGCAAATAGAGACAAACATTTATTCACTAAGGGCCTGTTTCACCGCTTCCTGATAAGGCTATCCACAACTTAATTTGACAGATGGAGTATGGAAAATCTGTCAAATAACCCTATCGGGCACCTTATCAGAAAGCGGTGAAACAGGCCATAAATGTTGTTCTAAAATTATTACAATACTATTTTAATTAAGGATGATATTGGATTAAAAATAAACACTATGGAGATCGTGACAACCAAACGAAAAGCCGGCACCGGAAGAAGACAGATAAAAAAGGTGACAGCTTGTCATAGACTCAAGTTATAATCATCTATTAATATGGTAAAGATTATTGTATTGGGTTATAGACAACTCAACAAGATTATCATTTATATTGGATCATATATCATTCAGTTATTTATATTGGATAATGTAATATAGATAAATGATTCATTTCTTCCTTGATCATAGATTTTTGTAGAAATTGGTGTTTAATATAAAAAAGAGTTTTTAATTCCTTGTTCGTTAATATGTTTCAAATAATATAATGTAATTATTTTTCTAATTATATCCTTGAATAATATTGCTGAAATGGCTTGTTTTCTTTTTATCATCTCCACCAGACTGCGCGACGGTAGACACTCACTAATTTTCTATTGGCTCCCCACCGATTTGAAATTATCTGCAGGTTGGCATTACTGACTACATGTTGGTCGTGTTTCTAAAAAATATCAGTGTACTGTCAAGTGTAATATCAATCAAAATATCATACTCCTAAGCGATCATTGGCCTAAGCAATTAGGCCAGTATACTGGTAACAGCTTAGGAACACGCTTGCACTTGTCAAACTGAAAACATGATAACTGAAAGAGTTTTCTACTTATACTTTTTATTGTCGGTGTGGTTTTTATTATTTTTCCCCAAATTGTGTTATTTGGGTTTTTGACGTTCATTATTGGTAAAATATCGAGTGGAACGAGACATCAAAAGAAGCATTCACGGCTTGCAAAAATGGCATCAAAAACGCTGTTTTGCTTGCTCACCCGAATCACAAAGCACCGATCGCTATTTTCTCCGACGCCTCGGACACGGCAGCGGGAGCTGTAATACAACAATATTACAATAACAAATGGCAACCACTCGGCTACTTCTCGAAGAAATTTACTACAGCGCAAACGAAGTACAGCACCTACGATCGCGAACTTCAAGCTATCTACATGGCAGTAAAATACTTCAGAAAAATATTCGAAGGCCGAGAACTCATTATATTCACCGACCACAAGCCATTGACATTCGCCCTACACAAGAAAACATTAACATCGGAAACTCCGAGAAGAACTCGACAACTACTTTTCATCTCCGAGTTCACGCACAACATTCGTCATATCAGCGGAAAAGATAATATCGTCGCAGACACATTCAGCCGCATAGAAACAATCAACACGCCGTCAGCTGTAAACTACGAAGAGTTATCTCGCGCACAAGAGCGAGATAGCACGCTACCTACACTGTACGGCCAAGAAAACTTAAGTTTTAAAACAACAACGCTACCTAACTCCGATATCAAGATTCAGTACTCTAAAAAAGTAAAGAAATTAAAAAGTGGCAACATCGTAGTGTCATCCCTTTCAAATCAATCTAAGAAAAAAAGGATAACACTACGATGTTGCCACTTTTTAATTTCTTCACTTTCTTGACGGACTTATACTTAACGCTTCCGAATTAAAGAACGTAAACGTTGTTATCAAAGAACGTAAATTATTTTATACAAAATACATAGAAGCGTCGCGTTCTTTTAATACATAGAAGGCACAATGGAAGGTTATTGCTGCGTATGATTCCCTCCAAAACTCCATCCAAAGTTTTAGTAATGGGTCTATACCACTTTACTAAACCAACTGACTAGAATACGTTGACTTTACTGACTACTTTTTTTAGACTTTTACTAGTCTTTCGACTTGACTATAATCTGAAAAAGCGACGTTATAAGGCTGACCGCACACAAACTCTCTGAATTAATAATCGGAAATTCATAATCTGAATTTCATCACCTTGCCTCACACATATCTTAAAAATTCAGTTTGATCAGTAGTCTCGTGATTCCCGGCACATATAAACGTCTTTATGGAAGAAGAATTAATACAAATAAATTATTTTTCTTCTTCTTTCGTCTTCACTTAGTGTTTCCCAATGGGGATTGTCCATTTTTTTTTTAATTTTGCTCATTACAAAAACATTTCGAGGAATAAGGTCAGTGATCGCTTTTCTGTATATAAACGAAAAAAATACCCATTAGTTACTTATGTTTTTGAACAAATATGTTTAACCTTAGTTTGACCTTCAATGGCGTTAAATTAGCAATAAATTCGACCAACATTACGTTTCGAACTTTTGGTAAGCTTCTCGTATCAGCTTTCACATAATAATAACTTGCATTTAACGAACCAGCCATTATAAATAAGATTGAAAGGAAAAAAAACATACTGCAGAGGTCAATTGGCCGCCGATGATGACGTCAGAGCGAAACTTTAAAAACTAGCCAATGAATTTCAAAATTATTTAATTTATATTCATAAAATACCCTATTTTAACGAAAAAAAATATAAAAAGTACATGTGTTTTTTTTTGGACAGTGCCCATTTGGAATTAAAATTTTTAAAATTTCCAACTACGCTATGTCCTTTTTTTGGTATACCTGTTATGGTCTTGGTAATCCTCAATGGAAGTATTCATAATCTGAAAAAATCTGGATGTGTGTGGAGCATACTAATATTGTATGGTATTCCGGTCTTTCTGAATTCATATTATTAATTTAGAAAGACCGGAATACCATACAATATCGAGAAATTCATAATCATGAACGTAGAAAAAAAGGCGGACGGAGTCTTGTTATATACAAAACTGTGTCTTCACTTTTCTTCAGAGTCGGCCACGCTCACATTCTGACGCCTGTCAAATGGTATGGACTAGTCACTAGCGCAAGAATGTGTGCGTGCGGACCGTGTACATATATTACATACAGCCAGCTGGTCGACTCTGAACGACACAGTTTTGTGTATGGTGGGACTCCGTCCGCCTTTTTTTATACGTCCATGTTCATAATCTGAAAAAATCAGAATGTGTGTGGAGCGTACTGATATTGTATGGTATTCCGGTCTTTCTGAATTAATAATATGAATTCAGATGCTGAATTTTCCGGCTGTGTTAGGCCAGCCTAATAATTTTGTAAAATTTGGATGAAACCTTTGTTTCCCGCCATTTTACTTGACACTGGCATGGCAATGTTATAAATACAGACAGCCATATTATTCAGAAAAAAAAATAAGAAGAAGAAGAAATTGATATTTGAATTTTGATGGCAATTTTGATGGTGATATTATTTTATTACTACAATCACTTGTCTTGAATTTAAAATAAAAAGATTACGCTATACTTAATTGAATACGAAATTATAAACAATTTGCAAAAAATACTGAAGAAAAAACAAAGTATGGAAATTGTTTTTTGTGCCACCTAACTTCCTCAGTCCTCTAGAACCAGGGTTCAGTTTTCAAGGTTTCATCACGAAAATATTTAAAAATGTTTAAGAAAACTTGTTGCTGTATATGCTTATCTACAAATAAAAGAACTGTTAACATTTATAGAACGGATCTGCTTTACTTTTATGAGCAACTGGCAGATTATAAGGTACGTAAACAAATGCTAATGCTCATAGTGCTAATGAACTGATAAATGTTTTCTGAGGCCAGACTGAATAAAAAGCTATGTCACTCATGATACTTTGATTTGTGTTTTTTTCAATAATAGGTTAGGGACAGCGAGTGCTGGATGTGTTACATCTGCCAGACGAGACTGCAGCAGTGTCACCGGCTGCAGCAGTTGGCCATACAGACACGGGGCCTTGTTGATGGTCTCTGCCGGAATAAGGTACTTTAGAAGTGAACATAATAGTTAAAGGGGATTCTAATACTAACACTTTGTTGTATGTTTCCAGGCCAAATCGCAGGCTAAGTACTGCTTGTATATAAAATTTGTGAAAATGTAGCTGTCTAGCAGCTTTAATTTAGTACTTTCATTGCATGTCTCTCGTAATATAAATAATATTAATTTTTAAGAAAGGCTCCCTAGATACAACGAAAAAACGGACCCCTTTTCTGTCTGATGAAACTCATGAAACTTTGTACGCATACTCTTGGAGGTGTTAGTTCAAGTAACATAGGATACTTTATATTTAAAAAAATATTTTTACGAGAAATAAAAATAAAAAGTGTGTCAGCTTCGACGCACGACTGGAGTTTACTCCTTAAGTACGAATATCTAACCATACGCAAAAAGAGTTTATTCAACTGAAAAAATATTAATATCATATGAAATCAGATGTTCCAGCAATATTATCTACACCCCTTTCTGCCATAGTTATTTCAAAATACTTTTAGTTCACTTTAGCCAGTATAATGATAAAAATTATAACTTCACAATAACAATATTATTAATTATTGATATTTATAACAAAAATAGCAATATAAATACATTGACACTGATAGAAACAAACAAGCCCAATAGCATATAGTATATAGGTATAGTTGCCTATACAGCATACCATTTGTACGTCTTAATCATAAAGTTAATATACCTATCGGAATATAATATTATATAATAATATAATGATATAATAATATAATATAATATTCCGATAGGTATATTACCTTTATGGACTTAATATACTCACAGCCAAATTAGAAAATTGCGCCCTAAAGGTGCGCACCAAATACGTGACACATTTTCGTTACTTGTTAGTAGGTTTTACCCCTCGGATTTTTCTCATACCGGGCGCCTTATATATGAAAATCGATTCTTAAGGAGTAACTCCAAAAGAAATTTGGAATATACTTTGGAAATTATGTTAATAAAAAATTTATTAGGATGGTATAGTCAAGGAGTTTTTTTTTTTAATTTTGATGAGTATACAAACTATTACCGAGTAATGAGGGCGATAACTATTTTCATATTCAGGAGAACAACGTGTCACGTTTTTGGTGCGCACCTTTAGTGCGCAACTTTCTAATTTGTTTTAACAAGATTTGAATGCACAATCCTTTTAAGTTTAAAGAGTGGGTATTCCCGGGTAAATATTAGGTATACATATAGAATGTACACATTATTCAGATAAAAAAGTAGTATAGTAGTAGATTAGTTCAAATTCGGTTGTTGTTGTTGCCTTTGATGTTAGAAGAAACCCCGTTCCTCTAGGCCTATTGGGAGCGGAGTTATGGCTACTTTAGTAAGACGTTTGACAGTTGCCGAGCTGTCAATTTTAAAGTTTGAATGCTTGTAACTCGGCAACTATTTGTCCTGGATATGGATTTCTTCGGCTTGATCTTCCTGGATTTTTCTCCTCTATTCGATTCTGGCCTTAGAATTGAGAAAAAAAAAGTCAGAAAAGTGTGTCAGCTCCGACGCACGACTTGCATCTTCCCTGGTGGTGAATTGGAAATTCGGGAATTATGTTGGGGCCAAGTTTTTCACGAGAGTGATGTTGGTGAAGTCTTGAAAGTTTACTTGCCCGAAGGTACTTGTGCGGTACCCTCGATTTTCGTTACTTGTTAGTAGGTTTTACCCCTCGGATTTTTCTCATACCGGGCGCCTTATATATGAAAATCGATTCTTAAGGAGTAAACTCCAAAAATGGTGATGTGTTGTGGATGAAGTAGCGGGCAACAGCATATTTATATAATATGTAGCAAATTCTGTGACTGTAGTATGTTTATACTTATAGAATAGAATAGAACTATTATTATACCTTATTTTAGAAATCTTTTATTTGCTAAAATAAGGTATAATAATAGTATGATGTTAGTCAGGTAAACAGTTCTCTTATTTTGCCTTTGGATGGCGTGCAAATCTTACAAGTCACTTACAACTAAATAATTAAAAGCTATAATTATTCACACTACAATTCATTTTTACAATAACAATTCATTTTCTTATTTTCAATTATAATGGCCAGTTTCACCGCTTCCTGATAAGGTGTCCGATAGGGTTATTTGACAGATTTTCCATACTCCATCTGTCAAATTAAGTGGTGGATAGCCTTATCAGGAAGCGGTGAAACAGGCCCTTATTCTCCTAATTTAATACCATAAGTCTTAATAATATCATTAGTAACATCGTCAGTTTGTCCTGTTTATTATACCCATAAAATATAATATTATATTATATAATTTATAGACTGATACTGACATTGGAGCAATTGGATGTTTGTTAGAACTATCGATCTATAAGAAGAAAAATATTTCCACAACACATCCTAACGCAGATAATATAAAAGATGAGCCGGACATAAAGACTGAACAATACGATGAAGGCGGTAATGTATACTATACTGTACTATAATATGTATTCATATTCCAGATGGGCTACATTTGTAGTGTTCTGTTTGCCACTTAACTTCTCTGCCCCTTTTAACTTTGTGAAGTTGAGTATACTTTATAATGATTATAAATTAAAATATACTCATCAATAATTATTAATTATAGTTATATATGATTAATAATTATTGATAATATATATAATTAATAATTATTAATTATAATTATATATATCTTCTATACATATAATAAACTCGTAGAAAAGTCAATTCTGTACATTGACAATTTTTGAAAAATAATACTTGGGACGTGATCTACGATCGACATGGAAGCCAAAAATACAGTTTTTAGAATTTATTGTCTGTTTGTCTGTATGTATGTCCGGGATAAACTCAGAAAGTACTGAACGGATTTACTTCAAATTTTGCACGAACATTACTTAGAGGTCGGGTCAACACATAGGCTATAAGTTATAACGAGGGGGAGGAGGGGCTCAAGTTTCAATATTTTTAGTTTTTTGCTCATATCGCTTAAACGGTTGGTTGTAGCGAAAAAATGTTCCGTACAAAAAGAAAGCTCAAAAATTTTCTACAAATTCGTCCTTTACACTATATATCTATCTCCACTACTTGCCTCGCTATCAGCTTTTATGTATCTTATCTATACAGATTTCGAGTTTCGTTTTATTACTTGAAAAATTATACTTGAGACGTGACCTACTATGCTAACGCGGACGAAGTGGCGGACATCAGCTAGTAATTAATAATTATTGATTAGATTTTAAGTTTGTAATGTAACATTTTTTTTCTTATAGAAATAATTGAAGAACAAACTGAAGAAAATACAAATACGTATGGAGAAGATTATGCACCCGTGTTAAAATTTGAAGATGACGATGTGTCAGTAAGTGATGCTGTTTGCAAACAGGAATCATTGAGCGGTAACGTATACTATACTGTACTTTATATTGTATTCATATTCCAGATGGGCTACATATTTTGTAGTTTCTTTTTATGTTACTTCTTTCTGCTCTGCCTCTTTTAACTTTGTGAAATTGAGTACACATAATGTATTTTATAATGATTATAAATTTAAAATATATACTAATGATTGTAAATAAAAAAATACTAAGGGGGGTATTACATTGTCATTTATATTGGATCATTTATAGGATCGTATTATATAGGATCCAATAAAAATGATCATTTGATCATATCTGCATATATCATTGATCCTTTTTTACGTCATATGTGGTTTCAATAGCCAATGGGGAGCGCTAACGCTGACAGGTATTGACATCAGTGTTACTAGATCTCAGAGAATTTAATTTGTCAAAAGATATCGTCATTTTTAATATGGCTTGTTTTTTGTTATATCAGCAAGATTATTCAAGTATATAATTAGAAAAAGAATTACATTACATTATTTGCAACATTTTAACGAACAAGAAATTAAAAACTCTTTTTTTATATTATATAGTTATATAATATAAAAAATATAAAGATAATAGAAATTGGTGTTGCCAGTTGGCAACACCAATTTCTATGACCGTATTGGATCCAATCTCTCAGCAAATGTCATAAATCTATTATCAAGGAAGAAATGAATCATTTATCTATATTACATTACCCAATATAAATGACTCAATGACCTAGGATCCAATATATATGATAATCTAATACCCCGCTAATCAATAATTAATAATTATTTGTCGCATCCGGTCAAAAACGGAAACGGAACTTAAATGCGTAATCTTTATGAAACTAGTGGCGCGCTTTGACAGAGTCGGGGCGTGTCGGAGTGGGAGAGTTGGAGAGGGAAATTTCCCCTCCTGTGCCAGTCGCCAGAAGATGCGATCAGTCTCGTCTGGGCTTCCAACTAGCCAACACGTTCGGGAACTGTCCCTAGTTTCGTTTACTTGTGCAGAGTGAAGTGATTAAAGTGTGTTAGGAAGTGATAATTATTGTGAAGCGTTTAGTAAAGTGTAAAAGTGTTCCTGAGAAGTTTAATGCTTAGCACAAACCTACGCGACCACGCGACTGCGAAGCGGCAGCGTCAATACAAAACACACATTTGACAAGTTTTCAAATGTGTGTCATAATTGAGAAAGTGTTTGGTGAATGAGTGTGATTCTGTGAATTGTAATAAAAACTATTTCTGATTATTGTTATTTAGTTCTTGTTCATTGCGCGATACCCACACAAGGCCCACAAAATGTCTGATCGTAGTCCTATTTTACCGAGAGACTCGTTATCAGAAGTGGGATCTAATCGCGCAAATGAACAAAATAACGGCAACAACGGTGGAAATCAATGGCGTATTTTGCTAGAAATGCAAAATCAACAAATACAAGCGTTGATTCAAACTTTGAAGACTCCAGTGACCAATACCGCTGTGTCGTTGCCAGGTTTTAATCCAGATGTGCAGGAATCTGATGCTGCCTCTTGGTGTACTACTGCAGACCTATGCTTTGGTGAACACGTGATGGAAGGTAGTCAACTAGTTATGACACTTAGCAAATCCCTTAAGGGTTCTGCTTCCACGTGGATGTCTCAGATAGCCTATCCTGGGATGACATGGGCACAATTTAAAGTGTTGTTTAAAGCCAGATTTTTGAGTACTGAAACTCCTGCGGCAACTCTTATCAAAATAAATTCTGAAAGACCAAAGGAAGATGAAAATTATGCTGCGTATTCTAGTCGGCTGGTTACTTCATTATTGAATCAGTGGAAAGATTTAAATTTAGAAGAAACTGCAGTATCTACGGTGCTTGCTCATTTAGCTCAAATAGATACTCGTCTGCAACGCCTGGCGTTTATAGCCCCAATTAAAACGCGCCATCATCTACAGCAAGAACTCCAAGCGTTTTCTTATCTGAAACGAAATATACCTGTGGATGATTCAAATACTATTGGGAATGGAAAACGACAAAAGTTCTCGACATCAACAAACATAAGGTGCCATTCTTGTGGAGAATTGGGACACAAGCAATCGGACTGTCGTTCTAAAAAGACTGAAGCCAGAAAACCGTCTGCGATGTCAGCTTCTACGCCCAATCAACGTCGCCAAATCAGCCCAGTCGTTTGCTACAAGTGTGGCACTGCTGGTCACGTCGCAAGTCGCTGTACTGTCTCCATGCCTGGACCATCAACCCCTGTGGAGAAACGGATAGACGTGTGTACTGTCCAGCCTCCATCTGGTACATTAGAACATTTCGGTGAGCGTTTTAACTTTCAATTTGATTCTGGTGCCGAGTGTACATTAATTAAAGAAAATATTGCAAGTAAATTTAGAGGTAAACGATTAAATAATGTGATTTCTTTAGTTGGTATTGGCAATAGTAACATTTATAGTACGATTCAATAATTATTGTGTCCAGTTCAAATTAACGATTTCACCATGGAAATATTATTCCACGCTGTGCCTGAAAAATTTATACGCAGTAATATTTTGTTAGGACGAGAAATATTAAACAATGGTTTTCGAGTAAACATGACTAAAACAGACTTTGTTTTGACGCGAGACAAAATTGTTAACACATATTCCTTGACTGACCTATTGAGTGTGAATGATTTAAATTGTATTGATACAGCTGACATTCCTTCTAAGTTCTAATAGAAAAATCGATCTTTTAGATGTTTTGGAAAATTATTCCTGCTATTTTATTACCGGTTTTCCAACTACTCGAGTTAACACTGGTGAATTAGAAATACGATTGATAGACCCAAACCGTACCATCCAAAGACGCCCTTATCGATTGTCTCCAAGTGAGCGTCAAGCTTTGCGAGATAGGGTTAGTGAATTACTTCAGGCAAACATAATAAGATCTAGTAAATCTTCATTTGCTAGTCCTGTGATCTTGGTAAATAAACAAGATGGTTCACAACGCATGTGTTATATTATAGGGAGTTGAATTCTAATACAGTTCCGGATCGTTTTCCCTTGCCGTTAATTTTTCAAGGTTATACGGTGCCAATCATTTTACGAAATTGGACTGTGCCAGTGGATTCCATTGAATACCTGCACAGGCAGACTCAATTGAGCGTATCGCATTTATTCATATCACACCAGAGGATCAGTATGAATTTTTTACAAAGTTAAATTTTTAAAAATGCTATTTCCGTATTCCAAAGAGCTATAGTTAAAAGCAGTATAGGATTCACATTCACTTAGGTGTGTGTGTGGAGACTGTACCAGGATGCTGTAGCCGTAGTCCGGTAGAAATCGGCATCTGCCCTATGGGTAGTCCGTGGATAGGCGGTAGGCGGTAGTCCTGGGTGGTACAGTCGGATCAGGCTCTCTTTATGAGTACCTATGTGTTTACGCAGTTTTGCAAACCTATGAATTGAGAATGTGGATCCTAAGGGTGTCATTGATTTGTCATTGATTTTATTTTGATAAAAACCGATTTGACCTTTAAAGGCCAACGTTAATAAGTTTTCCGTGGGTGATTTCGTTTTAATAGAAAATGAATAACGTAACCAAACCAAATTGGATGCCAAATTTAGAGGTCCGTTTCAAATTGTAGAACTTCTAGATGGTGTCCGTTATCTTTTAAAGTCGTTAGCTAATAAACGCACTTACAAATACGCTCATGATCGTCTTAGAAAAATGCCTGAGGGCCAAGTACCTATTGATGTTGTTGAAGATGTTTAGTGCATTTTTAGTTGTGTTGTTCGGATACTCGGTTCGCTGGGTCGGAGACCATACCAGTGTACTGTAGCCGTAGCCTAGTAGAAATCAGTATCGACCCCTGTGGTCGTCCGTGGGTTCGCGGTCTGCAGTACCTAGCTCTGGATGCTGTGGTCGGGTCTAGCCTCGAAGCCAAGACCATAGAGTCAGTATGTGACTGGCTTTCTGTGTTTTGTATTTTTCTGAGTGTATTTTGGCCACGAATGAGTAACCGAAGTTAAAAATGGGTATGATGGCGCGTGGGGCGGGTGAATCAACAAATGGCCTATAGCTGCTGTCCACCTTCGATAGTTAGTGGACTGTATTTTTATAGTCTCACGAATGCTGGAGTAGGGGCAGATAGTAGGAAGGAGATTTCGTGCACTAACCTTTGGTCTTCGCGTCCACAAACGCAGGCGCTGAAAAGCACGTCTGGGGCCCCAGGAAACACTCGCGAAACACTAGATGGTGCGGCACAGATGGAAACCAGCAGCGTACCAGTTCTCCAACGTCCATATATTCTGATAGCGGTCAGCGAGGACTGGACGAAAACGTCTATGTCCGTCTCGTAATGAGTCAAAAATTACACTGTTGAATTCTCGAATTCTCTTTTATGCCGAGCTTCAACGACGATAGGCGAAAGTGCACGAAGGAAAGGGATGGAGATAGGTTAAGGGAAGCGCGTGAGACTATATTAATATTTACTCTGCCTAATTAAAAAAAAAATAATTTGTTATCCTTTATTTATTTATTTATTTATGTATAATACGAAATTTCACAATATGAAATGTAATAATTTCATAGTACTCAATGGTTACTTAAAGTTATGCTAGATGGCGTTACCATTTCCCCCGCCCTTAAAGGTTCGCCTTTAAAAAAAAATATAATATACATATACGGTATATCTAAGCTATATCAACTTAATAGTACCAGATACATATTATGTAGAACATAAATATTTATTATAATAACTATAACTATTGAAAATATATATATATATATATATATATATATATATATATATATATATATATATATATATATAAAGCTTAATAAACAAAGGCAGAAAGCGAGCGTTAGCATTATTGATTAGGCAGAGGACACAAACGAACCACGGGACGCAGGAAAACACCCTTAGCGGTCTTAACTGAAACTACGCGAACTACGCCATCCTTACCGGGGTGCAATTTTTCAATAACACCTAGCGGCCAAGCGAGAGGTGGTGTATTATCAGTTATAATTATTACAATTGTACCTAATGCAATAGAAGGAGAGGCCTTATTCCACTTTTGCCTCACTTGTAGCTTATGAAGATATTCTAGTCTCCATCGCTTCCAGAAAGACTGGACTAATTTATCAATTAATAGATGTCTATGTAATAGCGTGACGTTCCTTCCCTCTACATCGTGCGCGGGTAAAGAATTTAAAGGTATAGCGAATAAAAAATGGTTTGGCGTTAAAGCGCGTGGTTCCGACGGATCGGAACTTAAAACGGTAAGCGGTCGCGAATTTAATAGACATTCTATCTGTATGAGAAGAGTATTTAACTCCTCATAAGATAAAAGTTGTTGTCCTATGACCTTATTTAAGTGGGTCTTAATGACCTTCACCATGCTCTCCCAACATCCACCGAAATGTGGAGAAGCAGGGGGTATGGTCTTCCAAATAATTCTATTCTCTAATAGTTCCTCTTCGAATCGTGGTTTATACTCTTTGTCTAGGAAACGATAAAGGTCCTTTAGATATGACTGTGCCCCTACAAAATTCCTTCCATTATCTGAGTACAGATACTGGACGGGACCGCGGCGAGCCAGAAAGCGCTTCAGGGCAGCTAAGAAGCTATCGGTACTTAAATCGGTGGCTATTTCAATGTGCACCGCGCGAGTCGTAAGACAGGTGAAAACATACAAATAAGCCTTGTAGCTTTTTGCTCCACGACGTCTCAATGGTACGTATGAGATGGGCCCTGCGTAATCGCAGCCCGAGTGTGTAAAGGCCTTTATGTTTTCTGTAACCCTGCCTATAGGTAGGTCAGACATAAGAGGAGAAATAGAACGCGGTTTTAGTTTAAAGCACTTGTTACATTTAAAAACGCGATGACGTATTATACGTCTAGCGGACAGGATCCAATATCTTTGTCTGAGTATGGACATTAAAAGCTCTGGACCGGCGTGTAAATATTTTTTATGATAATAGTCTACAATTAAGTCTACAATGTGATCATGACGCGGCAATATAACGGGATGTTTTTGGGAAAAACTTAAATCGGAGTTTGAAAGACGGCCTCCAACGCGAATAATACCGTTTTGTAAAAATGGCGACAGTCGTTGTAAAGCGGTAGAGCATTTCTTACCCTTGCTTAAATTATCGAAATCGTCTGCGAAGTATTTTAATTGTAAAATGCGTATTAATCTATTTTCAGAGAATTCTAAGTCTGTAACTGATATGGTCGGGGAAGTTTTACATGGTAGCAGTTTTGCGAATCTGAAAATGTAAATCATAGTGCGTAAGAGCTTTGTCCAGGAGGACATGCGGAGCGCAAGAGAATATAAAACGAACTCATCAACTTCTATCAATCCCGTGTGAGTAAGCGTTTTTTGCTCAGGTATGTTTAAAGTAGAAAAATCATGTACCTCGTAAATAGGCCATTCAGAGGAATTAATAGCCCAACGAGGCCCACGGAGCCACAGCGGATGGCTAATCAATTGGGCGGGCGTCAAGCCGCGGGAAAGGCAGTCGGATGGATTTTCAGATCCAGCAACATGATGAAATTTATCAGAAGAAATATTATCATTTAATGTTACAACCCTATTGGCAACAAAGGTATGCCATCGATGCGGTGAACTTTTAATCCAAAATAAAACAACCTTAGAGTCAGTAAAGGCTAAGACATTCATTTTGTATCGCGGGTTAAAATTATCGTAAACGATGCGAAGTAATTTTGACAATAATACGGCAGCGCACAACTCCAATCGCGCGATAGAAATAGTTTTTATTGGAGCTACCTTTGACTTTGCGCATACCAGTTGAACAGAAGAACTGCTACCTATTTGTAAATGTAAATATACAACAGCGCCATATGCCTGCTCGCTAGCGTCCGAGAACCCCAGCAGAGTGGCGACACTGCCGTCAACGACACCTAAGTGTCGCGGAATATTAAAGCGATTTAATAATGGTAATTCTAAACAGAATTGCTTCCAAGTTTTAACAATATTGGGAGGAGGCTGGTCATCCCAATCGAGTTTTAATAACCATATCTGTCTAATAAGCAATTTAGCGTAAAGAATAGTAGGCGCGACAAACCCTATTATATCCCATAATCGTGCGATGGTAGATAAAATTATGCGTTTTGTGCATTTGCCGTCTGGCGGAGAAATTTTGAAAAAGAACGAATCCGAGGAATGCGACCAGAGTAGTCCCAGAACCTTATGTTGATTAATTTTATCAAATTCCAAATCAGACGGAAGTTTGTGCGATTCTGGTAGGCTTTGGAGAACTGAAGCGGAATTACTACTCCACTTCACCAAATCCCATTGAGCACCCTTAAACATACTGATCAGCTGGGCGGCTGCAGTAACTCCCTCTTCTTCTGTTCTCACGGAAAACACTAAATCGTCCATGTAAAGGGACGACGACGCGATTTCAGCGGCAACAGCGTATTTATGCCCGTCATCTTCTACCAACTGTTTGACGGTACGTAAGGCGTGAAACGGACTAGATCTTAAGCCGAAACAGACCCTCTTAAACTCATATATTGTTATTGGATCGTTTGAATTGAAGCGGTAAAGAATACGTTGGAAACGACAATCGTTTTCCTTAACAGCGATTTGTAAAAACATCTGGCGGCAGTCGGTGGAAAGTGCGATAGCAAAAAGTCTAAAATTTAAAATTACTTGAAATAAATCTCCTTGTAAATTAGGTCCACTGTGAAGGATATTATTAAGATCTACACCCGAGCTAGTTTTACAACTGGCGTCGAGAACGACACGTAATTTTGTCGTGGACTTATCTTCACGGACAACACCGTGGTGCGGAATTATATATGATGGAGAATTTAAATTACTAATATCTGGTATCGCGGGAACTAAATAATTATTTTGAATATACTCAGATATAACATTGTTATAAGCCTCTCTCAATCGCGGCGAGGATTCAAGTTTTCGTTCTAAACAAATAAAGCGTTTATATGCGATATTATATGAGTCTCCTAAAGAGAACACATCTTCACGGAACGGCAAAGACACCGTATACCTACCACTGACGGGATCTCGTTCAGTGGTAGTTTGATAATGCATTTCACATTCAACGTCATCGGGACTTTGAACGGGCGGAAGGGAAAGCTCTTCTAGTTCCCAAAATCTTTTAATAACAGTATCGATAGAAGCGGGCGAATTAATTTCAACAGCGCAACATGAAGCTAACGCGTGAGCGGTACCTAATGTGGGCGCAGAACCCATTAAAATATAACCGAGTACGGTTTCTATAGCGGGCGGAGCGGTCGAGTTGCTGTGTACAACACCAGGCAACAGTAAATGCGGAAACAGCGAAGCCCCGATTAAAACATCAACGGAATTCGGGGTTGCGAACGTGTCGTCTGCGAGCGGTAAATTATTTAAATATGAAAACGCGGACTTATCAACTAAAGCGGAAGGCAAGCAATCAGTTATCTGATCTACAATTAAAGATGAAATATCAAATTTATTATTTGTATTATATTTAGAAGAAAATTTAAAAGAAACCTTTCCTCTAATAACTTTCTTCGAGCCACCAATACCCTTGACAGTCGTTTGCGGTATATTGTGAATGCGAATATTCAAACGTTCACAACAATTTTTAGTTATAAAATTGCTTTGAGACGCGCTGTCAAGTAAACAGCGTACCATATGAGAGTTACCTTGCGAGTCATAAATAAAAACTTGTGCGGTGGCTAGTAAAACCGTCGTGGGCGCAATACATTCGCTGCGCTTCATGTAGTAGTTGGGCACCGTACGCGGAGCGCCAATGCGAGTCGCACACAACGCAACGTCCGAGCGCTCAGTGGATAAGGCTGTCCGCGCGGGCGCGGGGACGGGCGCAAGGTTCGGACGCGAGCTCCCTTGCGGCACGGTAGCAATATCGTTATGGTGGCGGTTCGATTCCGAATTGAACGAGTTATAATTATTAAAATGAAGCAAAGTGTGGTGTTTAAGCTTACACACTCTGCAGTTTGAATTAGAGTTACACACAGAAACTTTATGTTTTATACTCAAACAGTTTACACAGGCGTTACGTTCTTTAACTAATTTAAATCTCTCACTGGGCGAAATATTATTAAAAGAAGGGCATTTAAATAAATGTTGATGTGTTATATTATTACACAAACACTTAGACGTAGTATTATTATTAGTTGTAGTGGTATATGTTTGCAATTTGTTCGACACTGGCTTACTATAATTATTAGTACGAACGCGATCGCTTATCTTGTTATTGTAATTATTGTGTGTTAGTGTACGTTGCAATATTTTAGACTGATTCTGAATAAAAGAAACTAGGCTGTCGAACGTCGGAATAGCGGATGAGTCATTCAATCTTTCAAAGGTATTTATAGTATCAGAGTCTAACTTTCTTAATGCGATATGTAACAGAATAAAGTCTGTAAGATCCGGAATTTTTAAGTTTTTTAAACCTCTAACGGCAGTAACAAATTTATCCATAAATAAATCAATATTATTAGACGATGTGCTAACAATATTTTTGAAATCAAGTAATTGGTCTATATACGAGGAAGCGAGTAAGCGTTTATCATCGTATTTATCGATGAGCGTTTGAAACATTAAGTCATAATTTTCTGCGCACGGCGTTATCCCCGCGCAGGCGGCTTGCGCCTTGCCGGTGATTCTGCCAAGTAAATAATATAATTTTTCGGAATCCGTGAGAGATTGGTTTTCGTGTATGGTCGATCTAAAGCTGGCATAAAACAATGGCCACGATTTTATATCACCATCAAAAGACATTAATTCTATGGGCGGTAAGCTAGGCATAGTTTTGCGCGGCAATGTTTCGTTGACCTTGGGCAAACACTGCGAACTAATATATTTAATACGACCGTACAACTCTTCAAAGGAACCCAAACATTTATAATTAGGTGTTGCTTCGGGATTAATCGTCAATAAGCGGTCATTATAGTGATCTAATAGTTGTGTAAATTCGTTTCGCAATGAACTTAGCGTTGTAACGGAACTAAGGAAGCCTTCCCTTACGTCCTCGCTCGTGTGTATAATTTTCGAAGTGTCGTAAATACTTTGAACACGTTCGAAAATAATATTACGCTTTGCTTCGAGTAATTTAAGTTCTTTATCGTGGATTACTGTAGATGATCCCTTTTTACTCTTAGATTCTTCCGACATTGTAAAAGAATATTATGCGTACAAAACAAAACTAAATTAAATACTTTATATGTAAGTATCTAAATCGACAAGCAAACCCGGTTGGCAACGCGAGTAGGTACCTATCTATTCGTATGGTGCGTTACAAGTGTTACAACTTACAAGCAAACGCCAACGGCGCGACAACAAGCAGCGCGGCGGTAACAGATTTTTCTAGAATGCTCGAGTATAGGAATAGGTAGGTACGAAGTACGAACTTATAAACCAAATTTACGACCTTAGATAGGTATGTATGAAAATTAAGTTTCAATTAAGAAAGGCAAAATATAATTATTTACTAGTTATTTTAAGCGGTTATATGGGTAAATTATATATGATATGAAGGTACTTATAATGTTACGAGAATATACTTGGGTAGGTAGTAATATTTAAATACGAATGAAATATACTATTTTTACAATTAAGTAGGTGTTAATAGCTTGTGCAATAAGGGCGGGCGATATTTAATTTAAAGCCGAATTGACCATGTAACATGGTTCAATCATCCGGCTCGAATGGAACCAAAAAATATGATGGCGCGTGGGGCGGGTGAATCAACAAATGGCCTATAGCTGCTGTCCACCTTCGATAGTTAGTGGACTGTATTTTTATAGTCTCACGAATGCTGGAGTAGGGGCAGATAGTAGGAAGGAGATTTCGTGCACTAACCTTTGGTCTTCGCGTCCACAAACGCAGGCGCTGAACAGCACGTCTGGGGCCCCAGGAAACACTCGCGAAACACTAGATGGTGCGGCACAGATGGAAACCAGCAGCGTACCAGTTCTCCAACGTCCATATATTCTGATAGCGGTCAGCGAGGACTGGACGAAAACGTCTATGTCCGTCTCGTAATGAGTCAAAAATTACACTGTCGAATTCTCGAATTCTCTTTTATGCCGAGCTTCAACGACGATAGGCGAAAGTGCACGAAGGAAAGGGATGGAGATAGGTTAAGGGAAGCGCGTGAGACTATATTAATATTTACTCTGCCTAATTAAAAAAAAATTAATTTGTTATCCTTTATTTATTTATTTATTTATTTATAATACGAAATTTCACAATATGAAATGTAATAATTTCATAGTACTCAATGGTTACTTAAAGTTATGCTAGATGGCGTTACCAATGGGATTTTTGAGAATAAATCTCATCAATGGTACTTGACCCGTTTTCAATTATGAGGTTTAACCTTAAGTTTTACTATTAAAAACTTAACTAGTTAAGAATCAAATGATGTCTTAGATTAATGCTGTTAATTTTTGTTTAAGATTTAAAATATATTTTGTTAATAGACTATAAAGTCGGTTATAATTATCCAGTTTAATTGATAAATAATGAATTTCTTTCAACATACATTGACAGCATTATGAAATGTCAGGAATGGTCGAGCGCATACTGTGCTTGTTTCAATATTGTTTCAGATTAACCTGCGAGGACGCACGTCGTCGCAGGATGGCCGTGTCGTATCCGGTCAGAAACGGAAACGGAACTTAAGTGCGTCATCTTTATGAAACTAGTGGCGCGCTTTGACAGAGTCGGGGCGTGTCGGAGTGGGAGAGTTGGAGAGGGAAATTTCCCCTCCTGTGCCAGTCGCCAGAAGATGCGATCAGTCTCGTCTGGGCTTCCAACTAGCCAACACGTTCGGGAACTGTCCCTAGTTTCGTTTACTTGTGCAGAGTGAAGTGATTAAAGTATGTTAGGAAGTGATAATTATTGTGAAGCGTTTAGTAAAGTGTTCCTGAGAAGTTTAATTGTGAAAGTGTTTGGTGAATGAGTGTGATTCTGTGAATTGTAATAAAAACTATTTCTGATTATTGTTATTTACTTCTTGTTCAAACACACAAGTCTGATCGTAGTCCTGTTTTACCGAGAGACTCGTTAAATTGATTATTGATACAATTGATACAAACTTAAAATCTAATCAATAATTATTAATTATATATATAAACTAGCTGTTGCCCGCGACTTCGTCCGCGTTAGCATAGTAGATCACATCCTAAGTATTATGTATTGTACAAAAATATTTAAAGTATAGAATTAACTTTCCTACAATTTTATTCTAAGCTATTCCGCGCGGTTTCGCCCGCGTAATTTAGGAATGTCACGTTCTACATAAATAGGCTATCTAACACTGAAAGAATATTTCAAATCGGACCAGTAGTTCCTGAGATTAGCGCGTTCAAATAAGCCCTTTCAAATAATTTACCCCGTTTTTCCACACTTTCCTCTATTTCTTCGCTCATTTTAGTCTTAGCGTAATAAAATATATCCTATAGCATTTCTCGATAAATAGGCTATCTAACACTGAAAGAATTTTTCAAATCGGACCAGTAGTTCCTGAGACAAGCGCGTTCAAATAAGCCCTTTCAAATAATTTACCCCTTTTTTTCACACTTTTCTCTATTTCTTCGCTCATATTAATCTTAGCGTGATAAAATTGTGACACTGAAAGAATATTTCAAATCGGACCAGTAGTTCCTGAGATTAGCGCGTTCAAATAAGCCCTTTCAAATAATTTATCTCGTTTTTCCACACTTTCCTCTATTTCTTCGCTCATTTTAGTCTTAGCGTAATAAAATATAGCCTATAGCATTTCTCTTTAAACAGGCTATCTAACACTGAAATAATTTTTCAAATCGGACCAGTAGTTCCTGAGATAAGCGCGTTCAAATAAGCCCTTTCAAATAATTTACCCCTTTTTTTCACACTTTTCTCTATTTCTTCGCTCATATTAATCTTAGCGTGATAAAATATAATCTACTAACTGTTTCCCGCGACTTCGTCCGCGTTAACATAGTATAATAACAAAGATGGACAGTTTTCCCCTTTTTGTGGTTCCTTACCTTATACAAAGGGTAAAAACGGGACCCTATTTAAGCAAACGTCCAACGCAAACGTCAATGAACTTTCATGTTCTTAACTCAAGAAATGACAGACTTTCATTCAAACTTTCAACCCCAATTTCACCCCCTTGGGGGTAGAATTTCCAAAAACGCTTAAATACCTATCCATTCCTTTTTAATCAGCAGTCCAAAAATAAACTTTCATGTTTCTAACTTAGGAAATGATGGACTTTTATTTAAACTTTCAACCCCTATTTCACCCCCTTGGGGGTAGAATTTCCAAGAATGCTTCAACACATATCCAATCATTTTTAATCAGTAGCCCAAACATAAAATTTCATGTTTCTAACTCAAGAAATAACGGACTTTCATTCGAATTTTCAACCCCAATTTCCCCCCCTTCGGGGTAGAATTTCCAAAATTCCTTCCTTAGTGGGTGTCTACTTAATAAAACAACCCTACTCACCAAATTTCGTGGCTGTAACTTTAACAGTTTTTGCTCAGCGATGATGAATCAGTCAGTCAGTCAGGACATGTAATTTTATAAGTATAGATAATTAATCATTATTGATTAGATTTTAAGTTTGTAATGTTAAAATTTTTTCTTATAGAAATAATTGAAGAACAAACTGAAGAAAATACAAATACATATGGAGAAGATTATGCACCCGTGTTAGAATTTGAAGATGACGATGTGTCAGATAGTGATGCTGTTTGCAAACAGGAATCATTGAGCGTTGACCGCATTGATGCTTGGCAAGGCTCAAGGGTGCTTGAATTGAAATTAGTAAAGTTGAGCCAAAGTGTCATTGACAAGTATGAACGCCAAAGTACCCCCACGCAGCACACAGCCACAGAAGAACATGTTGGGGACAAGGGGAAGTGCGCTGGTGAACAGAGCGTAGAAAATGACGACAAAAAGGCACAGTACAAGAGTCACAAGGAACAACTCATCTGTGATGTTTGCTTAAAAATGTTTCCAAATAAAAGCAGGTTGCTGAGGCATTCAGTGATTCATACTGGTGAGAAACCATTTAACTGCAATATTTGTCAAAAGAAATTCGCAACAAAAGGTCACTTAAAACGACACTTGCTAATTCATACTCGTGAGAAACCATTTAACTGCAATATTTGTCAAAAGAAATTTGGAAGAAAAGCCCACTTACAAGAACACTTGCTAATTCATACTGGTGAAAAACCATTTAACTGCAATATTTGTCAAAAGAAATTTGGAAGAAAAGCCCACTTACAAGAACACTTGCTAATTCATACTGATGAAAAACCATTTAACTGCAATATTTGTCAAAAGAAATTCGCAACAAAAGGTCACTTAAAACGACACTTGCTAAATCATACTCGTGAGAAACCATTTAACTGCAATATTTGTCAAAAGAAATTTGGAAGAAAAGCCCACTTACAAGAACACTTGCTAATTCATACTGATGAAAAACCATTTAACTGCAATATTTGTCAAAAGAAATTCGCAACAAAAGGTCACTTAAAACGACACTTGCTAAATCATACTCGTGAGAAACCATTTAACTGCAATATTTGTCAAAAGAAATTTGGAAGAAAAGCCCACTTACAAGAACACTTGCTAATTCATACTGATGAAAAACCATTTAACTGCAATATTTGTCAAAAGAAATTCGCAACAAAAAGCCACTTAAAAGAACACATGCTTATTCATACTGATGAGAAACCATATAACTGTGACATATGCCTAAAGAAATTTCCACAAAAATCGAACTTAAAACAACACTTGATAATTCATACTAGTGACAAAGCATATAATTGTGACATATGTCAAAAGAAATTCACACAAGCAAGCCACTTAAAAGGACACATGCTTATTCATACTGGTGAGAAACCATTTAACTGCAATATTTGTCAAAAGAAATTCGCAAAAACAAGCACCTTAAAACGACACTTGCTAATTCATACTGGTGAGAAACCATATACCTGCGATATTTGTCAAAAGAAATTCACATTACGCTATAACTTAGAAAAACATTTAGTAATTCATACTGGTGAGAAACCTTTTTACTGCAATATTTGTCAAAAGAAATTCGCACAAACAATTAACTTAAAAGGACACATGCTTATTCATACTGGTGAGAAACCATTTAACTGCAATATTTGTCAAAAGAAATTCGCAAACACAAGCACTTTAAAACGACACTTGCTAATTCATACTGGTGAGAAACCATATAACTGCGATATTTGTCAAAAGAAATTCACATTACGCTATAACTTAGAAAAACATTTAGTAATTCATACTGGTGAGAAAGCATATAACTGTGACATATGTCAAAAGAAATTCTTACGAAGATGGGACTTAAAAATACACTTATTAATTCATACTGGTGAGAAACCATATAACTGCAATATATAATTATGTCAAAGGAAGTTCACAGCATGCAGCTACTTATAAAGACATTCAGTGATTCATACTGGTGAGAAGCTATAATAATAGGGTATTTTCTTTCTTTTAATTTTTAGAATCTGCAACAGATGGCGTAACGATAGACACTTCTAGATTTTCTATTGGTTCCCCACCGATCTGAAATAATTTGCAGGTTGCCATCACGGACATCATATTGGTTGTATTTCTAAAAAAGACATTAAAATAATTGAGTCGCCACTTGTATCCGGTGTGGCCTCTTCTGGCCACACTGTGTCCGGTAACTATAAAAGCTTTTGATACTTTATGTAATACTAGCGACCCGCCCCGGTTTTGCACGGGTATAAGATAGCCTATGTCACTCACTGAATAAATTATTATAATCGTTTCAGTAGTTTTTAATCTAATACTAATATTAATATAAAGAGGTAAACTTTGTTTGTTTACTCATAGATCTAAACTCCCCTCCCGCGTGCGCACCCCCGCCTTGGTAGTGCCTACTTCGAAACTACTGCCTACAGAAAATCGCAATATTTTAATTTCGCCATAACTTCTAAACCAAACGTCCAATTTTAATCATTCAAAGACCAAATACTATCTACATAAAGAATAAACTGTAGTTAGTGATGAAATAATTTATTTTGACAAAGATTATTAGCATGAGTAAAATAAATGCGTTTAAATGTAGTCACAAAAAAAATCAAGATTTTAAATAAAAAAATGGTTGTTGCGCCTCACTTGATATTGATAGGTAGTGTGTCGCAGACATTTTTGTAGATATTTATAAGATACTAGCTGTCCCGACAAACGTTTCTTTGCCATAATATTATAAAGTATATCGCCCGTATTATTTTATTGTAACTTGACTAAATAAGTATGTCACCATGGCAACGTCCATCGCTATCATGGTCGTCGTTTTTCTCGAGTTGTAATAATTTACTATTATTTATTCAACAAATGCACTCATCAATATAATAAGTACCGAGTAGCCGATTCTCAGACCCACTGAATATGCATATAAAATTTGGTAAAAATCGGTAAAGCCGTTTCGGAGGAGTTCGTGGACTAACATTGTGACACGAGAATTTTATATATAAGATACATTTACTTATATGGTTGTATGGTTCTATCTTTTATAGTTTAGGCAGCGTACGCAAAATAAGTAAATTTTCTGGCTGTTTCCGAAAACCTGAAATATCTTACGGAACCGTATATTTTCCAAAATAAAAAGTAGCCTATGTTACTCGTAAATAATATAGCTTTCGAATGGTGAAAGAATTTTTAAAATCGTCCAGTAGTTTTTGAGGCGACTTTAATTTAAAAGTTGACATTGTATAATTTTAAGTTACAGCATTGTAAACTTTATTTTAAAAGATTATTTTTTTTCTCACTTTTTTGGTAAATAAAGTGGCCCCACGGCGAGTTTTTTATGCCGGTTCTTCTCGCCGGGTTAGTTCCCGAACCGGTGGTAGGCATCATGTAGACTTTCAGAAAATATTTGCAAAAATTTATTCTGAATAAAAATTTTTGAGTTTGAGTTTTAATGCTAAAATTGGCTTCCCTAAACCGGAGGAACACATGATAATGAAGAAATTTGGCTACGGCACCAGAAATTCTGCTAGAGAAAGAATGGTAAAGTTTGCACTTTGCATTCGAAAACAAGCTCTCAATCATTAACACATTCTTTGACAAAAAACCCAAAAACAGATGGACGTGGAGATCACCCGACGGTAAAACCAAAAACGTATTAGATTATGTACTGTCCACCTTTCCCCAGAATATAGAGAATATTGAGGTGTCAAACATTGAATACCCTTCCGACCATAGACCAATCAGAACCAAAGTAAAAATCAAGCAACCTCACAAGCCGAACAAGCTACAATAGAAATATTAAAAACCAATTTAAGCCTGACGAACAAATCTCTACATTCCGCAATTATCTACACTATACAGGAAGAATTAAATAACCTATTACAAGACCAAACTGACTATACAACACAGCAATATTATGATAAGCTTATAAACATCGTAGATACCAGCTCGCAGACAGCCCAAAAGACAGGCAATGAGCAGACAAAACACTCCATTATCACAGACCGTACCCGACAACTAATACGTCGCCGGCACGAGCTACAGAACACCAAACCTAAAACTCGAAGCATGAGAAATGAGTTCAAAGCAAACTGACAAGTAAATATATAAAGCAAGATTATACTGGCTACAGGTCACATACAATAGAAAAACATCTAAACACAACAGGTAGCCTGAAAAGAGCTTTAAAGAATTGTGAACACATAAAAACTGGATAGAGGAATTAAAAAGCCAGGAAAAGATGCATAAAAGCAGAAATTATATTCTAGATATAGCAACGCGCTTCTACAGAGACATATAACTGCTCTACACGTTATGACAACGAAGATGTCGAACCCATATCAGAAACAGAAGTTATTGAACAAATAAAGAAGTTAAAGTTGGAAAAGAGTCCAGGCCCAGACAGAATAACTAACGAAATCATAAAATTAGAAAGCCCGTTAATAGCAAAGCCAAACTGTTCAATATGATTATAGAATATACACACACTTCCTATTTTTACTTTATTTTATATTCAGAAGGCTTACAGACTAATAACTTAAATAGCTAGTATAATAATTCAGATAACTAAATAGCTAATGACAAGCCTCCACATATATGTAAGAAGATAATTATACAAGTCAGCAAAAATGTGTCGAACTATAATTATTAATCTTAGAGTATATTATAAACTAATTTTGATAAGATAAAGACAAATAACTTAAATACAAGAGAAAAGAAGAAAAAAAATAATATAATATATATGAAAGTTATGAGAAAAATCAAATAATAATATTATGTACCTCAAATACAATCACACAATACTAATCAAAGAATGAATTTGCCAATAGTCGTTTTACAACGTTAGATTTAGTACAAAATAGGTCAATATCCATGTCCTGCGATACTTTATTAAAAGCATGAGTGCTTCGTAAGAAAAATGCATTATTTCTATTAGTAGTGGGTATATGTATGTTCTGGACCAGCGATAAACCAGTGTAAGAAGATCCCTGTGTGTGGTGTAGTATGTATGTGAGTGGTGTGTCATGTTATGTTGGAATTAGTTGATAAGAGGTTGAAAATTAATGATCATGATCAGCGTGAGTAGTGTATTGTTGTTTCGTCGGCGGCGGTGAGGGCTGGTGCAGCTTCCTCTAGAGTGTTGTTGGTGTCGGTAATCATGAGGGATGGCGGCGGTGGTGAGGGGTTGCGTCAGCGGTGACGGTAGCGTCAGCGGCGACGGCAGCGCCAGTGGACTGCATTTCAACTGCAATCCAACTGCAAATTGCAGTTCAAGTGCAGTTTGAATGCAGTTGACACGACTGCAATACGACTGCAACAGAACTATATATATATTTTTTACACTTACCCAAAGTGCTGCGTACACATACCCCGATACTGGGATAAAAGTGCGCAAATGGAAGTAAGTAAGTCTTTATTTCCAAGAAATTGGTTACAATGTTCTTATTATTATTATTTTTATAGTTCACAATTACTGCCTATAGGGCGTGGAAAAACATATTTTTAAATATAAAAAATCATGCCTTAATTACTATAGCGTTTAACCATGACAAACTTATGATCTAAATAGAATCTAAATTAAATTATAATACCATCCTCAAAAAATTATGTAAATACAAATACTCAGTCAAAACATCCTCAAACCATAAAATATATAATTATATACACATATATATATATATATATTATATATATATATATATAAAGTCAATCAATTAATGGTCAAAGATACAATGGAATAAATTAAATGTCAAACTTGCACTTGTCAAACTGAAAACATGATAACTGAAAGAGTTTTCTACTTCTACTTTTTATTGTCGGTGTGGTTTTTATTATTTTTCCCCAAATTGTGTTATTTGGATTTTTGATGTTCATTATTGGTAAAATATTAGCCACTAAATATCTGTTATCTTGCACAAGTGCAGGTAAGATGTTGTCAAAACCAAAATGTATTATTCCTGTGACATTTGGTGTGAACAACGGTAAATAGGGCTATTTCTTCCGCGAGTTTTAACTAAAACGTCGTTATTATAACTTTATTATCCTATTCATTGGAATATTATTGTGTCTCTTTTCAAATTGAAATGTATCAAGTTTTACATTAGTACTAATTGAAATGGGAAAAATTAACTAAATGACTAAATATTTTTTAGGGAAGCTTTGTGATTAACTTAATAACTAATATTATTTGATAATTGATTGACTGAAATTATTTAATTTAAGTATTAGTTTTAAGAAATTGTAGGTATGTCACCAGGAGGGACATAAACTCTTAATATTTCCACACCTCATCGAGGTAGAAATTGTAAAACGTATATAGACATAAGAACACCATTGTATCAATTTCTTGGAAATAAAGGATATGAATTATGAATTATGAATTATTATGAATTATGCTTTTGCCCAGTTATGTAGCAATTATTGATGGTATTCCCTGGTATTACCGATAGTTGTCTACCCATACGCCATCTAGTTACTAAAATGGAAGCTGTTTGACAATCAAATTAAAAAGCTAAGAAAATTCCTCATTGTGGGTGAATTAACTAATGAATTCAATTGATTTTTTATGTAAATCTACATTTTCTCTTTGAACCTACATTACTATAAGGTTTGTAAACACATTTATTATGAAGTTTCAATAAAACTTCGTAATAAATACGTCGATAATGCAAATAAACTGTTTTATTTGCAATACTCGTTTTATTTTCAAAAAATGTATATTATAATCAATTTCATTTCTATAATGAAGAAGAATTTAGGAATCGATAACGTCTGAAAAATTGAAAATCAAAAATTCTGACAAATGAACGAAAATAAACAAATCGCATGTCAAATCAAAATGATCACAGATTAGTTAATTTTCGTCTGATCAATGATTTAGAAAACACCCATCAGATTTGAAATTCCCAGAACATTTTTGATAGCAATGACAGTCTGCAATTCCATTTTTTGACATTTCATTGCCTTTTTTGATAGTTAATAGTGAAGTAATGAACGAAAGATAACAAATCGCTAGTCAAATGAGGGATTTTCTTATTTTTTTAATTTGATTGTCAAACAGTTTCCATTTTAGTAACTAGATGGCGTATGGGTAGACAACTATCGGTAATACCAGGGAATACCATCAATACTTGCTACAAAACTGGGCAAAAGAATGTAAAACTTGATACATTTCAATTTGAAAAAGACGCAATAATATTCCAATGAATAGGATAATAGAGTTATTATAACGATGTTTTAGTTAAAACTCACGGAAGAAATAGCCCTGTTTACCGATATTCACACCAAATGTCACAGGAAATATACATTTTGGTTTTGACAACATCTTACCTGCACTTGTGCAAGATAACGGATATTTAATGGCTAATATTTTACCAATAATGACCATCAAAAACACAAATAACACAATTTGGGAAAAAATAATAAAAACCACACCAACAATAAAAAGTAGAAGAAGTTTTGAAAGTGACATGCCCGCCAAAACTCTCTGTCAGTTGTCAGTTTTCAGTTTGACAATTTGCGTGTTCCTAAACTGTTACCAGTATACTGGCCTAATCGCTTAGGCCAATGATGGCTTAGATTTAAGATATTTTGATTTACGTCACACTTGACAGTACACTGATATTTTTTTGAAACACTGTCAGTGATGCCAACCTGCAGATAATTTCAGATGGGTGGGGAACCAATAGAAAATCTAGAAGTGTCTACCGTCGCGCCGTCTGGTGGAGATTTAAAAAAGAAAACTTCCCATTAAAAATGATCATAGATTAGATAATTTTCGGCTGATCAATGTATCAGAAACTCAAATTGATTTGACATCTATGCTAAATTAACAGCAGTGTTAGTTGATCAGTGATTTGACAGACCTTTCAGAAACCGGGTGTCAGAAAATAACAGACACAAAAGAAGTGTTAAGAAAATTACAGTTCCAAGGCAACGGTTAGCAATTCATAGTAAGAATGCGTACTGCATGAGCATTAAAATATACAACAATATACCAGATAAATTAAAAAATGACGATATTACATTAAATAAGTTTAAGAAAGAATTGTTCAACTGGCTCTTAGATAAATGCTACTACACGATCCAAGATTTTTTCAACGATATTATAGTCACAAAGAAATTTAATTTTATTAGAATTTAATTATTAAATAAAGTAGTATTTTTTTAAGAATTGAAATGAAGTATGCCTACTATTTATGATATGAATGATTTGACCTTTAAATTTTTTATTGTATTTTAACCACCTTTATTGTATCTTTGTTGTACCGTATTATAATTTGTATTTTATTCTATGGAATTGAAATTAATTTAACTGATTTTAATGTGAATTGATTGACATTTAATTTATTCCATTGTATCTTTGACCATTAATTGATTGACTTTATATATATATATATATATATATATATATATATATATATATATATATATATATATATATATATATATATATATATATATATATATTAAAATCAGTTAAATTCATTTCAATTCCATAGAATAAAATACAAATTATAATACGGTACAACAAAGATACAATAAAGGTGGTTAAAATACAATAAAAAATTTAAATGTCAAATCATTCATATCATAAATAGTAGGCATACTTCATTTCAATTCTTAAAAAAATACTACTTTATTTAATAATTAAATTCTAATAAAATTAAATTTCTTTGTGACTATAATATCGTTGAAAAAATCTTGGATCGTGTAGTAGCATTTATCTAAGAGCCAGTTGAACAATTCTTTCTTAAATTTATTTAATGTAATATCGTCATTTTTTAATTTATCTGGTATATTGTTGTATATTTTAATGCTCATGCAGTACGCATTCTTACTATGAATTGCTAACCGTTGCCTTGGAACTGTAATTTTCTTAACACTTCTTTTGTGTCTGTTATTTTCTGACACCCGGTTTCTGAAAGGTCTGTCAAATCACTGATCAACTAACACTGCTGTTAATTTAGCATAGATGTCAAATCAATTTGAGTTTCTGATACATTGATCAGCCGAAAATTATCTAATCTATGATCATTTTTAATGGGAAGTTTTCTTTTTTAAATCTCCACCAGACGGCGCGACGGTAGACACTTCTAGATTTTCTATTGGTTCCCCACCCATCTGAAATTATCTGCAGGTTGGCATCACTGACAGTGTTTCAAAAAAATATCAGTGTACTGTCAAGTGTGACGTAAATCAAAATATCTTAAATCTAAGCCATCATTGGCCTAAGCGATTAGGCCAGTATACTGGTAACAGTTTAGGAACACGCAAATTGTCAAACTGAAAACTGACAACTGACAGAGAGTTTTGGCGGGCATGTCACTTTCAAAACTTCTTCTACTTTTTATTGTTGGTGTGGTTTTTATTATTTTTTCCCAAATTGTGTTATTTGTGTTTTTGATGGTCATTATTGGTAAAATATTAGCCATTAAATATCCGTTATCTTGCACAAGTGCAGGTAAGATGTTGTCAAAACCAAAATGTATATTTCCTGTGACATTTGGTGTGAATATCGGTAAACAGGGCTATTTCTTCCGTGAGTTTTAACTAAAACATCGTTATAATAACTCTATTATCCTATTCATTGGAATATTATTGCGTCTTTTTCAAATTGAAATGTATCAAGTTTTACATTCTTTTGCCCAGTTTTGTAGCAAGTATTGATGGTATTCCCTGGTATTACCGATAGTTGTCTACCCATACGCCATCTAGTTACTAAAATGGAAACTGTTTGACAATCAAATTAAAAAAATAAGAAAATCCCTCATTTGACTAGCGATTTGTTATCTTTCGTTCATTACTTCACTATTAACTATCAAAAAAGGCAATGAAATGTCAAAAAATGGAATTGCAGACTGTCATTGCTATCAAAAATGTTCTGGGAATTTCAAATCTGATGGGTGTTTTCTGAATCATTGATCAGACGAAAATTAACTAATCTGTGATCATTTTGATTTGACATGCGATTTGTTTATTTTCGTTCATTTGTCAGAATTTTTGATTTTCAATTTTTCAGACGTTATCGATTCCTAAATTCTTCTTCATTATAGAAATGAAATTGATTATAATATACATTTTTTGAAAATAAAACGAGTATTGCAAATAAAACAGTTTATTTGCATTATCGACGTATTTATTACGAAGTTTTATTGAAACTTCATAATAAATGTGTTTACAAACCTTATAGTAATGTAGGTTCAAAGAGAAAATGTAGATTTACATAAAAAATCAATTGAATTCATTAGTTAATTCACCCACAATGAGGAATTTTCTTAGCTTTTTAATTTGATTGTCAAACAGCTTCCATTTTAGTAACTAGATGGCGTATGGGTAGACAACTATCGGTAATACCAGGGAATACCATCAATAATTGCTACATAACTGGGCAAAAGCATGTAAAACTTGATACATTTCAATTTGAAAAGAGACACAATAATATTCCAATGAATAGGATAATAAAGTTATAATAACGACGTTTTAGTTAAAACTCGCGGAAGAAATAGCCCTATTTACCGTTGTTCACACCAAATGTCACAGGAATAATACATTTTGGTTTTGACAACATCTTACCTGCACTTGTGCAAGATAACAGATATTTAGTGGCTAATATTTTACCAATAATGAACATCAAAAATCCAAATAACACAATTTGGGGAAAAATAATAAAAACCACACCGACAATAAAAAGTAGAAGTAGAAAACTCTTTCAGTTATCATGTTTTCAGTTTGACAAGTGCAAGCGTGTTCCTAAGCTGTTACCAATATACTGGCCTAATTGCTTAAGCCAATGATCGCTTAGGAGTATGATATATTTTTGATTGATATGACACTTGACAGTACACTGATATTTTTTAGAAACACGACCAACATGTAGTCAGTAATGCCAACCTGCAGATAATTTCAAATCGGTGGGGAACCAATAGAAAATTAGTGAGTGTCTACCGTCGCGCCGTCTGGTGGAGATGATAAAAAGAAAACATCCCATGAGGGATTTTCTTATTTTTTTAATTTGATTGTCAAACAGTTTCCATTTTAGTAACTAGATGGCGTATGGGTAGACAACTATCGGTAATACCAGGGAATACCATCAATACTTGCTACAAAACTGGGCAAAAGAATATAAAACTTGATACATTTCAATTTGAAAAAGACGCAATAATATTCCAATGAATAGGATAATAGAGTTTTTTTAACGATGTTTTAGTTAAAACTCACGGAAGAAATAGCCCTATTCACTGATATTCACAGCAAATGTCACAGGAAATATACATTTTGATTTTGACAACATCTTACCTGCACTTGTGCAAGATAACGGATATTTAATGGCTAATATTTTACCAATAATGAACATCAAAAACACAAATAACACAATTTGGGAAAAAATAATAAAAACCACACCAACAATAAAAAGTAGAAGAAGTTTTGAAAGTGACATGCCCGCCAAAACTCTCTGTCAGTTGTCAGTTTTCAGTTTGACAATTTGCGTGTTCCTAAACTGTTACCAGTATACTGGCCTAATCGCTTAGGCCAATGATGGCTTAGATTTAAGATATTTTGATTTACGTCACACTTGACAGTACACTGATATTTTTTGAAACACTGTCAGTGATGCCAACCTGCAGATAATTTCAGATGGGTGGGGAACCAATAGAAAATCTAGAAGTGTCTACCGTCGCGCCGTCTGGTGGAGATTTAAAAAAGAAAACTTCCCATTACCGATTAGTTGACACAGCTTTTGACAAACGTTAATCTATGAGAATCTATGATCACGGCTTGACAAGCGTTTCGGAAACCCAAAATGGCGGTTGACATATGATTCTCGCGTCAAACTGAACAGCCGTGTCAATAATTCTAGAGCAAAGTTATTACCACTGGCAACAAAGTCTTTTTATAACTCATCAAATTACTGACACTGGCTATTCTTTAAGGGAGGCCAATCGAATGAGGCTGGGACATTGCTGCACACCTGTTTTCTTAGCAAAGATTAGGGTCAGAGACAGCTCCTTGTGTGAATGCGGCCTAGATGAGGGCACTCTAGACCACATTTTTTTCTCTTGCCCAAGATTCCAACCTTCCTTATATGAATTCCTTCCCCCTACTATTTCTCGCCCTATCAATTTTATTTCCATTCTGTCCTTTGTAAATACTCCCGTTGTTGAAACTTTATGTACATATATTTATAATAACAGAATTAAATTGTAAGGTGTATAGGACTAACCCTAAATGTTTGTGTTTGTGTTGTTTTAGATTGTTCAACAGACACCGTACGCGTCTCAACATACCGTAACCTTGTTCCTTCATAAAGCCATTTCATAAAGCAGAGTCTCCGCCAAAACACTCTGATACTGGCGACTCACAAAGGAGCCATTAATAAAAAAGAAGAAGAAGAACTTCTTGTCAAGTACCAATTGGGTTGCAAGAAAAGATGCTTCTTGCAACCCAATTGGTACTTGACAAGAGATTTAACAGGCGATTAGTTAATTTTAGTGTTGATCAGCCTTTCAGTCTTTTTTTTGTTCAAAATGTGTATAATATTTTTTTATAATTAAACAAGATTCGAGAATATATAAACTCGCCAGAGGAAGTATTTTCAAGTTCTTAAATAGCGGTCTGCAATGAGCACATCTATCAGCTCCGGCCATAGCTCTAATGCATTTTTAGGGTTCCGTACCTCAAATGGAAAAAACGGAACCCTTATAGGATCACTTTGTTGTCCGTCTGTCCGTCCGTCTGTCAAGACCCTTTTTCTCAGGAACGCGTGGAGGTATGAAGCTGAAATTTATATCAATTACTCAGGTCTACTGTCCCTTGAAGCTGTGAAAAAATCAAACTTCTAAGCCAACGCAATCAAAAGATACAGCCGTTTATGCCGCAAATTTTCGACACTTGCAAGGGAATCAAAACCTACAGGGTGCTTCCCGTGATCTCAGAATCTTGAAATTTGGTACGAAGCAACGTCTTATAGCATAGATAAAGGAAAAATTACGAAAACCATAAATTTTTAGTTACATCACATAATATATTTTTTTTTATAATTTTAAACTTACTACCCATTTCCTCATAAACGCGTAGAGGTATTAAATTGAAATTCATACCAAATACTCAGGTCTATAATACCTTTAAGCTGTAACAAAATCAAACTTCTATGTCAACGCAATCAAAAGAAACAGCAATTTAAGCTGCATATTTTGAAACTCGCAAGTACTCGCAAGGGAATCAAAACCTAAAGGGTACTTCCAGTCGACCTAGAATCTTGAAATTTGGCATGAAGCAACGTTTTATAGCACACATAAAGGAAAAATTCCGAAAACCTTAAATTTTTAGTTACATTACAAAATATATATTTTTTAATAAATATAAACTTATTACTTTTTTCCTCATGAACGCGTAGAGCTATCAAGTTGAAATTCATATCAAACGAACTTTGTAAACCTTGCAGGTTTGTACGGAACCCTCGGTGCGCGAGTCCGACTCGCACTTGGCCGGTTTTTTTTTTTTTTTTGTATTATGAATGCTCTGTTTAGTTCGCCTGGATTACCCCACAATACCAGCCCATACCTTTACCTGTTAGAGCTGCATCTTTGGAGACGATATTTTTAATTTTTCTAAGAGCAAATACAAACCTATTTAGCTTATTGCATACATGATCTATGTGCTCTCTTTGCTTTGTGATCTTCTCTATGTGGAAGGGTTATTGTTTTCTAAAGTTTCTTAAAATATAAGCTATTGAAAAATACTATTGTTGTGTTCAAGTTGGTGACAAATAAACACTCTTACAAATAAACACAGTTTTGTTTCATTGTACTAATAACATTTGAGTTTTTTAAAGCATCAAAGTTTAAATGCGCACACTTGTGACTTGACTGTAATAATTTTGTAAACTTTGGATGAAAACTTTGTTTCCCGCCATTTTATATGACACTGGCAATGGTTAAATAATAAATACTGACAGCCATATTCAGAAAAAAAAAGAAAATAATAAGAAGAAGAAATTGATTGTGACGTTAGCATTCTATTTATTTTGTGATATTATTTTACACAATTGATTTGAATAGTAATGCGTTCTGATTGTATTCTCTTTGCAATTGAAAACGAAATTATATTAAATAAACAATTTGCAAATAATACTAAAGAAAAAAACATAAAGTATGGAAATTGTTTTTTGTGCCACTTAACTTTCCTAGAACCAGGGTTCAGTTTTCAAGGTCTCTTCACGAAAATATTTCAAAATGTTTAAGAAAACTGGTTGCTGTATATTATGCTTATCTACAAATAAAAGAACTGTTAACATATTTTATAGAACGGATCTGCTTTACTTTTATGAGCAACTGGCAGATTATAAGGTACGTAGACAAATGCTAATGCTTGTAGCACTGATAATCTACTAGGTACATAATATAATAATCTGTGGTGCTAATAAACGAATAAATGCTTTCTGAGGCTCAGGTCCTCCCGGTCCTAGATGTTGGCCAAAGCATAAGGCTCGTGCCAAGTTTTATTATCTAGAAATCGAGTAACAAAATTAAAAGAACCCCATGATCTGATCTCCCAGACTTAATATTTTATATTAAGTCTGGGAGATCAGCTTTCCAAGCTTTTTAAGCTTGGAAATAGTTTTACAGACATAAAGGGAGGTTGGTTTTTATCCATGTGTGACCAGGTGAAACTACAGAATATATTTTCTATAACTAAACTAATTATAACTAACTATAAAAACATATTTTCTATGTCACTCATACTTTGATTTGTGTTTTTTTAATAATAGGTTAGGGACAGCGAGTGCTGGATGTGTTACATCTGCCAGACGAGACTGCAGCAGTGTCTCCGGCTGCAGCAGTTGGCCGTACAGACACGGGGCCTTGTTGATATTCTCTCTCAGAATAAGGTACTTCAGAAGTGACACCGTAACATAATAGTTTAAGGGGACTCCAATACTAACACTTTGTTGTATGTATCCAGGCTTAGTACTGCTTGTATATAAAATTTGTGAAAATGTAGCTGTCTAGCAGCTTTAATTTAGTACTTTTGTTGCATGTCTCTTGTAATATAAAAAAATATATATTTCAGAAAGGCTCCTAGATACAACAAATGGTGTATTTTTCCCTTTTTAGGGTTCTTTACCCGAAAGTTAAAAACAGGACCCTATTCTGTCTGTCTGTCTATCAGTCTTTAGGCTGTAACTCAAGAATCGCTATAGCTAGACTTCTGATCACATATTGTGTATATCTGTTGCTACTTTATCAACAAATACTGAAAGCAAAATTAAATTAATATTTAAAGGGGCTCCCATACAACAATCGTGATTTTTTAGCAGTTTATGCTCGTAGTCAATAATGGCAACAGTGCATTTGAAATATATACAAAATCTCAATTAAATTTAAATCGGTCATTTCAAAAACCTCATTTATTAAGTCACATTATTTTCAAAATGCCTTTTTTTACCCGACTGCCGGAGGGTTATGTGTTTAGCGCGTATCTTGTATGTTTGTAATATACTTCCCTAACTTGTATCTTCAGAACCACTTAACGGATTTTCACATTTGAGGTATTGTTAGATTTGTCTTAATGACCCAAGTGTTCTTAGATAGGTGATATTAAAAAAAAACCAAATGGCAGATGTTTGACGCCATATTGTGAGGTAAAAAAAATAAAAATTCTACCAAGCATATCGAGTGGGGTATCAAGATAAAGGATTTTAAACACTGATTCTAAATATGTATATAACTTGCAGTTTTAATATTAAATATAACAATAAATCTGCACTATTGATTCTCTGTCAAGTGTCGAGCGCGTCGGTTTGTTTTCAAACTTTTGCTTTTATTTGACGGAGTTTTTGGTATTTGAATATTTATTCAATCTGATTTGTATTCATTTTGTGTTGTCCTGTATTCGTGGTAAGTGTTTGTCTTATTTGTTTCCTTAAGTCATGGAGGGTAACGAACCTCCTGACCCTATTCCTCCTGACAAAAGTTTCCCTTCAACTCAATTTCCTTACTCTCCCGTCCTATCTGCCCCCCTTTCTTCTTTCACAGCTTTAGAATCATCTATAAGGAAAAGAACTTCTCAAACTCTTTCTGATCTTCCTGCAAAACAACCCAAACAAAATGAACATAGGTTAACTTACAACAACCATGATAAGCGTCCCTTCATCGTTCACGTTACTAGAGTGGAAAGTGATCCCTCATCTAGCACCACTCTTCACCCTGTGAAGTTTGGTCAATTCTTAAAGAATAATGATTTTAAAGGAATTCTTAACGATGGTGTCAAACGTGTTGGTCGCAATAAAGTGTCAATTGAATTTAAGTCTGCCGAATTCGCGAACACTTTTTTGACACATACATCATTAATTCAAAATGGCTACAGCTCTTCCATTCCAACTTACAATATTACCCGTATGGGGGTAGTCCGCGAAGTTCCTTCTGAGTGGTCCCCAGATGAAATCATTAATAATCTTGAAGTTCCATTAGCCTGTGGTAAAATTATAAAGGCTCGCCGAATTAACCGTAAAGTGATTATTAATAATTCCACAGAGTGGCACCCTACACAATCTGTTATTTTAACCTTTGATGGTCAAATTTTACCTACCAGGGTTTTTTGTTTTTATACATCCCTACCTGTAGACCTCTATAAGTACCCTACAATTCAATGTTTTAATTGCTGCCGTTATGGGCATACAAAAAACCAATGCCGTTCAAAACCAAGATGTTTTAAATGCTCCAAAGATCATAGTGGAGATAGCTGCTCTATCTCAGAAGTTAATCTTTTATGTCTTTACTGTTCTGGACCACATTCTGCTGTGAACAGAAGTTGTCCAGAATATGTAAGACAAACAGAAATAAAATTAAAGATGGCAGAACAAAATATCTCATATGAAGAAGCCTCAAAATTCATGCCTCCCTCCTACAGATCTTATGCGGATGTTTCAAAAAATGGTATAAGTCATCAAAATAATTCTTCATCAACCACTAAACCAATGAGTTCGTCCTACAAAAAAACAGTGTTTATTCCACGCAAACCTCGTCCGGTTCAAGTTCCGGGTTATGATAGACAGGCACATAATGCAATTTTAAATAATTTTAGAATCCCTGAGTCACAAGATGATTGTGCTCTTACTGACTCAGTCCCTTCAGTGTCAGATATTAATAACATAAATATTAAGGATTTACTTATAAATCTTCTAGTAAATCTTATCAACAAAAAAGATTCTATAACTGACCACGTAGCACATAAATTATTCTCAATCATAAATCAGTCTGATAATGGATCCTCTCAAATTTCTTCAATGGAATGCCAGGAGCGTTCAAACCAAGAAGCATGAACTAATTCACATAGCTAATAGTTTTTCACCTTCTGTAATTTGTATAACAGAGACATGGTTGAAACAAAATCATAATTTTTCCCTAACAGGTTTTTCATCATACCGAGATGATCGGGATGATGGATATGGGGGATCTATGATCCTTGTCAATAATAATATTCCCTCTGTCAATTTATCAATTCCTACTCATAATAACAGCAATATTAACATTGTAGGTGTAAAAATAGATGGAATAAATATTTTATCAATATATATACCTCATCCAGATAGTTCTATCCTTTCTTTTCTTCGTAGTATCTTTCTTCACTTCCCTCCTCCTCTCCTTGTTCTAGGAGACTTTAATTGTCACAATATTATGTGGGGTTCAGAGGTTAATGACTCGATTGGCTATGATTTGGGGGAACTGTTACAGGAGTTAAATCTTTGTATCTTAAATAATGGTCTACCTACCAGAATAACTGCTCCTGGTCAAAGAAAGAGCTGTGTAGACCTCTCTTTCTGCTCTAATGATTTGTCCACTTTTCTGCAATGGGAGCGTTTAGATAGCACATTTGGGAGCGACCACTACCCTATTAGCATTGCATACCCGTTAAGATGTATTCCCCATGTAGGCCATATACCGCTTCTTAAGTACAGACTATCTCGTGCCAATTGGGATCTGTACAATATATTATTAGAATCCAAAGTTTCTTCATTGCCGGAAATTAATATTGAAAATCTAAATCAATGCTACACAGAACTTTGTAATATCATATCAGAAACTGCAGATTTCCTTATTCCTATCAAAAACTCAGCCAAAAGGAAAATATCGTCCCCTCCATGGTGGGATAGTGAATGCACAGAAATGATAAAAGCCAGGAAATCAGCAGAAAAGGCTTATAATAGGAATATGACTGAAGAAAATTTGATAAACTATCGTAGAATTTTAGCTAGATCCAAACGTTTGTTTAGAAAAAAGAAATTTCTGAGCTGGCAACAATGGGGATTGTCCATTTTTTTTTAATTTTGCTCATTACAAAAACATTTCGAGGAATAAGGTCAGTGATCGTTTTTCTGTATATAAAAGAAAAAAATACCCATTAGTTACTTTTATTTTTGAACAAATATGTTTAACCTTAGTTTGACCTTCAATGGCGTTAAATAAGCAATAAATTCGACCAACATTACGTTTCGAACCTTTTGTAAGCTTCTCGTATCAGCTTTCACATAATGATAACTTGCATTTGACGAACCAGCCATTATAAATAAGATTGAAAGGAAAAAAAACATACTGCAGAGGACATTTGGCCGCCGATGATGACGTCAGAGCGAAACTTTAAAAATTTATTGAGAAAAAACTAGACAATGAATTTCAAAATTATTTAATTTATATTCTTAAAATACCCTATTTTAACGAAAAAAAATATAAAAAGTACATGTGATTTTTTTTGGACAATGCCCATTCTGTGCATACCTGTCCCCAAGTACAAATGCTAGTGTAGTTTGGAACCAAATAAATAGATTTCGTCGTGGTTGTTCTCCCTCAAACTCTCCCCGTATTTCTGTAGAAGTTGCTTCAGCCTTCTTTAATAAAATTGCCCCTCCTTTTGTACCTAATTTTTATGACTTACCAAATACTTCCTGCTCAAACCAAAATCACCACCTTTGTTCTCCCTTTTCTATGTCAGAACTTAAATCCGTCCTCTCTCATGTCAAAGACTCCTCCCCTGGAATTGATGGTTTCCCGTACTCTTTTCTAAAAAAAGCTGGCCCAAAATTTCTAAATTATTTCCTTAAACTCATAAATAATTTTTTTGAAAATAATTTTATTCCCCGAGAATGGAAGGTACAAATAATTGTCCCTATTTGCAAACCTGGGAAACCACCTAATGAAAGTGATAGTTATCGCCCAATTGCTTTGTCTTCCACTTTCTGCAAAGTCTTTGAGCATCTTTTAAAAAACCGAATTGAATACTTTGTAGAAAGTAACAATCTCATTCCTCCTTGTCAGTTTGGCTTTCGTAAAGGCTTGAGTACTTTAGATAGCCTTAGCATATTACTCACTGATATAAACATAGCTTTCTCTAGAAAAGAGTCTCTCATTGCGGCATTTCTCGACATATCAGCGGCATATGATAGAGTCCAGCTCTCTGTGCTCAGGTACAAGTTACAACAGCTGAACTTACCAGAGAAGTTTATTTTTGTCATTTGTAACCTGCTGATGGGTCGGGAGGTGAAACTTCATGTCCCTGGCTACAATTTTGAACCACGTTTGGTATGGATGGGTCTTCCTCAGGGGTCGGTGATCAGTCCAATCCTTTTCAACCTTTATTCCTCATCCCTTCATCTTTCCCTTAACCTTAATTGCTACATTCTCCAATACGCTGATGACCTAGTCCTTTACATCCTACATTCCTCAATCTTGGCAGCTTTGGCATCTTTGCAAATTTCATTAGATTCTCTCATAAGTTCTCTACAACAGATTGGTCTTCAATTATCAGCTTCTAAAAGTAATGTGGTTGTTTTTAGCAAAAAAAGAAATATCCCTCATGTAGACTTGAGAATTGAAAACCAGTCCATACCAGTGAAAAATAATGTTAATTTCTTAGGTTTAAACTTAGACTCAAAATTATCAGGCACAAATCATATTAATTATATTATAAAAAAAACCGAACGCAATTTAAATATTATAAGAGCTCTCGGAGGTGTTTCTTGGGGTTCCCATCCTTTTTCCCAAAAAATTCTCTATAACGCCATTATCAGAAGTATTTTTGATTATGGTACTTTTCTCATTTATCCTTGTAACAAATCCTCTCTCAAGTCCTTAGATCTCTTACACTCAAAAGCACTTCGCTCTGTTCTAGGGTGTATGAAATCTACTCCAATCAATGCCCTACAAGTGGAATGTGGTGATCCTCCTCTATCCATCCGTTTTCAATTCTTATCAGACCGTTTTTACTTTAGAACAAGCTTGCGATCAAATCATCCTTTAAAAAATAAACTTACTTGTTTGAATAATTTGTGCTCTTCATCTCCTTTCTGGCGTCATAAGTCTATTCCTTTATTAATAAATAGCCTTAGAAAATTATCACATATCCAACAAAACATCCCCATTCAATCACATTCAAAACTTCCCATATATGAATAGTGAATACCCATATGAGACTCTTTCATATATCCCTAATATATTTATAAATATTGGATTCTCAAAAGAATCTTCTTCTTCTAATACTCTTTTTTTGTCGGAATTGGATAAGAGATGGAAGAACAGTCACTTCTTCTTTTCTGATGCATCTAAATTTACGGAGGATGGGAACACTGGCGTTGCAGTGTATTACCAAAACTCACGAATAGCACTGCAATTCCACTGCCCTCCCCATTCTTCCGTTTATACAGGTGAATGTATTGGTATATTAGAAGCTTGCCTATTTATAGACAGCCATAATATATCAAATGCTGTTATTTTCTCTGACTCACGGAGTGCCCTGGAATCCCTATCCTCTAATACTATGTATAACAAATTATATAGTTCTATTATTCTTAATATTAAACAATCTCTGTTAAATAGTCTTAAAAAAGGTTTGAATATTTCTCTTGTTTGGATACCAGGACACTCTGGCATTAAGGGTAATGAAATGGCAGATTCTTTAGCCAAATTTGCTTCATCACATGAGGTAGATCGCAAATATTTTTGTTATCAAACATATGACCTCCTCACTATACCACAAAAAAGTGCTTATAAATCTTGGCAATCAATCTGGGAATCAACAGGAAGAATTAAAGGAAAATCTTACGCATCAATCCAACATTTAATTAGACATAAGCCCTGGTTTTGGAAATATAAAAAATTAACAAAAAATGTTGTTTCCTCTTTATGTAGAATCCGTTTAGGCCATTGCTGCACTCCTAAGTTTCTTAACAAAATTAGAGTAAAAGATTCTTCACTTTGTGAGTGTGGGTTGGATGAGGGATCCCTTGATCACATATTTTTCACCTGCCCTCTGAATTCTCCTTCGTTGCTTATTTACGATCATCTTCCAAACCTCAACATTCCTTTACCTTCTGATTTCAGGTCCCTTCTTTATCATTTTGATAATTACAAATTGATTTTCCTCTTATCTAAATTTATAAATCTAAATAAGATTAAGCTATAATAATCCTTTCCTTTGATATCCTACTTATTTGTATTCCTTATTTTTTTGGTTAAAAACCTTAAACCTTAATTGTCTAACCTACCCTAAATAACTAACAATATATTTTATCTTTTCAGGTCTCAAATACCAAAATTTAAAATTACTTCTTCTTTTACTTATTCGTTTCGTTAAAATTTTTATTTCATTACTTGACACTGGCAGAATGTCGCAAAAAGCGATGGTTTGCCGTAAATAAAAGAAGAAGAAGAAGAAGAAATCTGCACTAATATATAAAGAGGAAAGATATGATTTTTTGTTTATTTGGCTCCGAAACAACGGACCGATTTGAAAAATTCTTTTACTATTGGAATTCTACATTATTTTTGCTGAACATAGGCTGAATTTTATTTTGGAAAAAAATAGGGTACGAATGCTGCCTAAACTATAAAAGATAGAACCATAAAATTCTAAGTACATAATTGTAGAACTTACAAAAATCTACTAAAAAGTCCGCGACACACTATACCTATCTATGTCGAGTGAGGCACAATAACCATTTTTTTATTTAAAAATCTTGAAATTTTTTTGGACTACATTTAAACGCGTTTATTTTACTCCGTGATTTTACTCATTCTTTTAATCCTTATCAAAATAAATTATTCCATTACTAAGTACAGTTTATGTAGATAATATTTGGTCTTTGAATGAATAAAATTGGACATTTCGCACCCTTAATCCAACACTGGCACTAAGTCAAAAATGCAAATTTTACAGGAGCCGGAGTCGGAGGCATAATATTTTATGATTTATGAATTAATGTTAAACTTGGTGCGACATGCCTCCGACTGCATTTTATTATCCACTTTCTTCTTCTAAATTTTTCTATGTAACCTTCTATTTGACCTGGCATGAAACTCGTAAGCAAGAGTCGTATCAATTAAAACATGGATTTGATGCCTCCGGCAGAATTAGGTCTTGTTTCGTTCTTTTTAGTTAACATTTTTTGCAGTCGGGTTTTTTGATTTTTAATTAATTTATTTTATTACTGGAAATGGTTCCTTACAGGTAGATGCACAATTGCACGTTCTGGGTAAAAACCACGCAAGTAAATAAGTACATTCCTTCATATTTTAATATAATTCCACGAAAAAGATGTTCATTGATTAAAACACATTAGTCCAGTGACTTATAAGATAAATACATAGATGATTGAAAGCAAGTTCAGGTCTGCATTTTGGAAGTTATTTAATAATTTATATCATATTATGTCATTATATTTTTATAATAATACTAGCTGTCCCGGCAAACGTTTCTTTGCCATATTATAAAGTATATCGCCCGTATTATTTTATTGAAGTGACTAAATAGAGTATGTCACCATGGCAACGTCCATCGCTATCATAGTCGTCGTTTTTCTCGAGTTGTAATAATTTACTATTATTTATTCAACAAATGCTCTTATCAATATAATAAGTACCGAGTAGCCGATTCTCAGACCTACTGAATATGCATATAAAATTTGGTAAAAATCAGTAAAGCCGTTTCGGAGGAGTTCGTGGACTAACATTGTGACACGAGAATTTTATATATAAGATTTTTAGTTGGAAATAGTCCAAATTGTTTGGGGAAATGTATGGGGAATTTGACCTTAAGAGGAAACGCGGGTACAGGAGAATTTGAAAAATAGGTATTTGAATAAACTATTGCCATCGCGCTTCGCCCTGCGCCGCGCGCCGGCCTGTGTGTGTGAAAAGATTTATTTGAGTGACCTAAGAGGTTTTTGAAATGACCGATTCATTTGAACTTAAATATTTATTTTATTTGCCTACTTTTGCAATATAACGGTACGGAACCCTTTGTGCGCGAGTCCGAATAGCCGGGTCCACACCAGACGATAAAACGCGCTCAGATCGCGCGCGGCATGAAGCGCGTTGCACGGAGCGTTTGGCGTGGACGTGCCGCGCGCGATCCATGCGCAAGTTTTGGTGCGCGCGCTCCCTGATGCTCGCGATCCGTTAATTGTCGGTTTTCTTGCCCGCTTCAAAGGTGCCTCAGTAAACGTGGCGCGCGCGGTATGGACGGTTTTGTGATTCGAGCGATCCATCACACCATGGATATTTCGCAAAGTCGTCGTCTGATATCGCTTTATAAGGAGTTTAAATGTTTATGGGACCCAAAAGATGTTTATTTTACGAATAAACATCTTGAGACGATGCTTGGGCTCAGATTTCTCGCAAAATGGGAAGCCAATAGAAGATCTAAAGAAAAAAATGCGGTCTCTGGCGGGAGGATACACCGTCCTTTTCTTTTTTGTACTTTTTTGCGCAATAATTTAAGCAAAATAAAGGTTACTGCTGCAACGGCAATTCGCCGCCGCTGTACGTGTGACTCCATATCGTGCAAGATATTGACTGACTTGAATAACTGATCGCCTTCGGATCACTTGGAGCGCATATTAGGATCGCAGTTTCCATGTTCTTGGACCGGTCTAACGCGCTCCACGCTCCTAGATCCAGGATCGCGGATCGCGGGATCGCCGCTCCAAGATGGATCGTTTGGTGTGGACCCGGCTAGTCGCACTTGGGCGATTTTTTTCTTGATATTGACTTGTTTACACAAATGATTTGACCAATTATATTTGTGTGACTCTTATCCATACTTATATTATGTGTACAAAGTCTCATGACTAATCATCATGAAACTTTGTACACATACTCTTGGAGGTATTATAACTTAGAAGTAACATAGGATACTTTTCATTTAAAAATATATTTTTTACGAAAAAAAATGTTGTTGACGCGGACGAAGTAGCGGGCAACAGCATATTTGTGGTATTTTTATACTTATACTAGGTGTCCCGGTGAACTACGTTTCACTTTAAAACCTTCCCTGGACTTCTACGAATATTTTAAGACTAAAATCAGCCCAATCGGTTCAGCCGTTTTCGAGTTTTAGCGCGACTAACACATTTGAAAATCCATTTTTACATATAAGATTTTTATTTGTAGACAAAAAATCATTTTTGTGTCACTCATAAAACATAATACTTATTTATATTCTATAATTTATAGACTGATATTGACATTGGAGCAATTGGATCTTTGTTAGAACTATCGATCTATAAGAAGAAAAATATTTCCACAACACATCCTACCGCAGATAATATAAAAGAGGAGCCGGACATAAAGACTGAACAATACGATGAAGGCGGTAATGTATACTATACTGTACTTTATGTATTCATATTCCAGATGGGATACATTTGTAGTGTTCTGTTTGCCACTTAACTGCTCTGCTCCTTTTAACTTGATTTTGAGTATAATGTATTTTATAATTATTATAATCTACTAATCAATAATTGTTTATTGATCAGTTTTTAAGTTTGTAATGTTAAACATTTTTTATAGAAATAATTGAAGAACAAACTGTAGAAAATACAAATACGTATGGAGATGATTATGCACCCGTGTTAGAATTTGAAGATGATGATGTGTCAGATAGTGATGCTGTTTGCAAACAGGAATCATTGAGCGTTGACCGCATTGATGCTTGGCAAGGCTCAAGGGTGCTCGAATTGAAATTAGTAAAGTTGAGTCAAAGTGTCATTGACAAGTATGTACGCCAAAGTCCCCCCACGCAGCACACAGCCACAGAAGAACATGTTGGGGACAAGGGGAAGTGCGCTGGTGAACAGAGCGTAGAAAATGACGACAAAAAGGCACAGTACAAGAGTCACAAGGAACAACTCATCTGTGATGTTTGCTTAAAAATGTTTCCGACTAAAAGCAGGTTGCTAAGGCACATCCGAAAACATACTGGTGAAAAAAAGTTTAGCTGTAATATATGCCAAAAGAAATTTGTAAGAAAAGATAACTTACAAGCGCACTTGCTAATTCATACTCGTGAGAAACCAATTAACTGCAAAATTTGTCACAAGAAATTCGCAACAAAAAGCCACTTAAAAGAACACATGTTAATTCATACAGGCGAGAAACCATACAACTGTCACATATGTCAAAAGAAATTCTTCACTAAAGGGGAGTTAAATAGACACTTATTAATTCATACAGGCGAGAAACCATACAACTGTCACATATGTCAAAAGAAATTCTTCACTAAAGGGGAGTTAAATAGACACTTATTAATTCATACTGGTGAGAAACATTATAACTGCGATATTTGTCAAATGAAATTCTTACGAAGATCGGACTTAAAACAACACTTATTAGTTCATACTCGTGAGAAACCATACAACTGTGACATATGTCAAAAGAAATTTGGAAGAAAAGGCCACATCAAAGTACACATGCTAATTCATACTCGTGAGAAACCATTTAACTGCAATATTTGTAAAAAGAAATTTGGAAGAAAAGAGAACTTACAAAAACACTTGCTAATTCATACTGGTGAGAAAGCATATAACTGTGACATATGTCAAAAGAAATTCACATCACGCTATATCTTAGAAAGACATTTAGCAATTCATACTGGTGAGAAACCGTTTAACTGCAATATTTGTCAAAAGAAATTTGGAAGAAAAACCCAATTAAAAGTACACTTGCTAATTCATACTGGTGAGAAAGCATATAACTGTGACATATGTCAAAAGAAATTCACATTACGCTCTCACTTAAAAAGACATTTAGTAATTCATACTCGTGAGAAACCATTTAACTGCAATATTTGTCAAAAGAAATTTGGAAGAAAAGGCAACTTACAAGCACACTTGCTAATTCATACTGGTGAGAAAGCATATAACTGCAATATATAATAATTTGTCAAAAGAAGTTCACAGCATGCAGCTACTTATAAAGTGAATTCACACTGGTGAGATTAATAATAATAGTGCATTTTCTTTCTTTTAATTTTTAGAATCTGCAACAGATGGCGTAACGATAGACACTTCTAGATTTTCTATTGGTTCCCCACCGATCTGAAATTATTTGCAGATGCCATCACGGACATCATATTGGTTGTATTTCTAAAAAATGTCAGTGTATAGTCTGTCAAAAAAGAAATTAAAATAAAAGAGTCGCCACTTGTATCCGGTGTGGCCTCTTCTGGCCACACTGTGTCCGGTAACTATAAAAGCTTTTGATACTTTATATAATACTAGCGACCCGCCCCGGTTTTGCATAGCCTATGCCACTCACTGAATAAATTATTAAAATCGATTCAGTAGTTTTTAATCTAATACTAATATTAATATAAAGAGGTAAACTTTGTTTGTTTACTCCTATGAGTAAGGGTGCACACGCGGGAGGGGAGTTTAGATCTATATCTAAACTCCCCTCCCGCGTGTGCACCCCCGCCTTGGTAGCGCCTACTTCGAAACGGGCGTAAATCGCAATATTTTAATTTCGCCATAACTTCTAAACCAAACGTCCAATTTTAATCATTCAAAGACCAAATACTATCTACATAAAGAATAAACTGTAGTTAGTGATGAAATAATTTATTTTGATAAAGATTATTAGCATGAGTAAAATAAATGCGTTTAAATGTAGTCCCAAAAAAAATCAAGATTTTAAATAAAACAATGGTTGTTGCGGGTCACTTGATATTGATAGGTAGTGTATCGCGGACATTATTGTAGATATTTATAAGATATACATTTACTTAGAACATTGTATGGTTCTATCTTTTATAGTTTAGGCAGCGTACGCAAAATAAGTAAATTTTCTGGTTGTTTCCGAAAAACTGAAATATCTTACGGAACCGTATATTTTCCAAAATAAAAAGTAGCCTATGTTACTCGTAAATAATATAGCTTTCGAATGGTGAAAGAATTTTTAAAATCGGTCCAGTAGTTTTTGAGCCTATTCATTACAATTAATAATAATAAAATGTCATCTCACAGAATGAAATGAATATGCAGCCAATTTCCTCAAATATTACAACCTCAAACAAAGACATCTTGAAGATAACATCGTAGCAACCAGGGCGAGCCCCCTCTCTAGCATCTCCAATTCAGCTTTTCACTGCGGAGATTTACGACCGAAACCCTCCAGAGAAAATATTGCATATTATAACCTTTAATGTGAGGAGTCTATCCTTAAGATTTTATATTTCAATATATAGGAAAAACAGCAGGACTCTACGGAGTTGGATTCATAATAAAAAAACATTTGAAAAATATATAGAGTCAATAATTGGTTTGTCAGAACGGGTTGTTCTAAATAATAAATAATTTTAAACTCGCCATTGTTCAAGCATATGCCCCAACAGGATGTGCAATAGAAAACGAAAGAGAAAAATTCTATAAGACACTTGATAAAGCACTGACAATGGCAAACTACAACAATATTAAAGTAATGGGCGACTTTAATTTAAAAGTTGACATTGTATAATTTTAAGTTACAGCATTGTAAACTTTATTTTAAAAGATTATTTTTTTTCTCATTTTTTTGGTAAATAAAGTGGCCCCACGGCGAGTTTTTTATGCCGGTTCTTCTCGCCGGGTTAGTTCCCGAACCGGTGGTAGGCATCATGTAGACTTTCAGAAAATATTTGCAAAAATTTATTCTGAATAAAAAATTTTGAGTTTGAGTTTTAATGCCAAAATTGGCTTCCCTAAACCGGAGGAACACATGATAATGAAGAAATTTGGCTACGGCACCAGAAATTATGCTAGAGAAAGAATGGTAGAGTTTGCATTCGAAAAACAAGCTCTCAATCATTAACACATTCTTTGACAAAAAACCCAAAAACAGATGGACGTGGAGATCACCCGACGGTAAAACCAAAAACGTATTAGATTATGTACTGTCCACCTTTCCCCAGAATATAGAGAATATTGAGGTGTCAAACATTGAATACCCTTCCGACCATAGACAAATCAGAACCAAAGTAAAAATCAAGCAACCTCATAAAAGCCGAACAACGTACAATAGAAATATTAAAAACCAATTTAAGTCTGACGAACAAACCTCTACATTCCGTAATTAACTACAGGAAGAATTAAATAACCTATTACAAGACCAAACTTACAACTACAACACAGCAATATTATGATAAGCTTATAAACATCGTAGATACCAGCTCGCAGAGAGCCCAAAAGACAGGCAATGAGCAGACAAAACACTCCATTATCACAGACCGTACCCGACAACTAATACGCCGCCGGCACGAGCTACAGAACACCAAACCTAAAACTCGAAGCATGAGAAATGAGTTAAAAGCAAACTGACAAGTAAAATATATATAAAGCAAGATTATACTGGCTACAGGTCACATACAATAGAAAAACATCTAAACACAACAGGTAGCTTGATAAGAGCTTTAAAGAATTGTGAACACATAAAAACTGGATAGAGGAATTAAAAAGCCAGGAAAAGATGCATAAAAGCAGAAATTATATTCTAGATATAGCAACGCGCTTCTACAGAGACATATAACTGCTCTACGCCTTTACCTCCTCAGGAATATCCCTCACGTTATGACAACGAAGATGTCGAACCCATATCAGAAACAGAAGTTATTGAACAAATAAAGAAGTTAAAGTTGGAAAAGAGTCCAGGCCCAGACAGAATAACTAACGAAATCATAAAATTAGAAAGCCCGTTAATAGCAAAGCCAAACTGTTCAATATGATTATAGAATATACAAACACTCCCTATTTTTATTTTATTTTATTTTATATTCAGAAGGCTTACAGACTAATAACTTAAATAGCTAGTATAATAATTCAGATAACTAAATAGCTAATGACAAGCCTCCACATATATGTAAGAAGATAATTATACAAGTCAGCAAAAATGTGTCGAACTATAATTATTAATCTTAGAGTATATTATAATCCCACCAAAAACATACCTGTTAAAATGGGGCCAAGTTCCTATCAGCAAATTTTTGGTCTAAAAAAAGAGTTGAAATCCAATCCAATGCCAAGTTTAGATGCACTTCATCGATTGTTATCATTTTTATCAACAGCCTGATCCATAATACTTCTAAATTTGAACGTGGCAGGTTAATTTAATTATATTATCTTATTTTACAATTAATCCAGAGTTACGTAAAGCACGAAAACCTGCCAAGTTCAAATTTAGAAGTATTATGGATCAGGCTGTTGATAAAAATGATAACAATCGATGAAGTGCATCTAAACTTGGCATTGGATTGGATTTCAACTCTTTTTTTAGACCAAAAATTTGCTGATAGGAACTTGGCCCCATTTTAACAGGTATGTTTTTGGTGGGATTTCAGTCCTTTTTTTCAAGAAATTATACCTATTTTTTTTTTGTGCCACACCCGACTTAAACAATACCTTCGATATATGGCGCTAGTTGTAAACTATCAATAGAAGCGAAATTTTCAAGTAAACAGTATTTTTTTAACTTAAGTATATCAACTCCCAAGCGGTCGAATTCGACCGCGTAAACAATAGATTTCCAAGAATCCGCAATCGAAGTATTAATAAGCTATACGGTATGCATTATACATGATGACAATATTTTAAACCAATTCTCGTTGTATCACTGGCGTATAAGAATTTTTACCTATAGTTCGTACAGGAGCCGATTCACGCCTGACCGATTTCTTCTTAATTTTTTTATTAATCTACATATTATAACAGACGACCTGAGTGTCAAATTTCATTACGTTAGGAAAATTGGAAGTGGTATCTAAAATTCGTAGATGAACCGATTCACGCTTGACCGATTTCTCAAATTTCTCAAATTTTTTTAATCTACTTATTACACACGACCTGCGTGCCAAAGTTCATAATGCTAGGACAACCAGAAGTGGCCTCTAAGGTTTGTAGGTGAACCGACTCACGCTTGACCGATTTCTTAAATTTCTCAATTTTTTGTTAATCTACATATAACACACGACCTGTGTGCCAAATTTCATAGCGCTAGGACAATTGGAAGTAGCCTAGAGGTTTTGATTACCGGTCAGTGAGTGAGTGAGTGAGTGAGTCAGTGCCAAAATTAGCTATTTTCACAGGGAGATATTTCAGGATCTACCAAAGCTATATCTACGAAATTTGGTATACTGCGTAAGTACTAGCATATAATTACGTAGGTATAATTTTATCTTTGTATTCGCAATAGGCACTGAGCTACAGGGGGGTCAAAAGTGCGTCGAAACGGTTCGTGTAAATAGTGCACGGCATGTGCGCGGCCTGCTGGAACTTGGCCGCGCACTCCGTGCGCTTTGAACTAATTTTGATAAGATAAAGACAAAATATAACCTAAATACAAGAGAAAAGAAGAAAAAAAAAATAATACAATACATATGAAAGTTATGAGAAAATTCAAATAATAATATTATGTACCTCAAATACAATCACACAATACTAATCAAAGAATGAATTTGCCAATAGTCGTTTTACAACGTTAGATTTAGTACAAAATAGGTCAATATCCATGTCCTGCGATACTTTATTAAAAGCATGAGTGCTTCGTAAGAAAAATGCATTATTTCTATTAGTAGTGGGTATATGTATGTTCTGGACCAGCGATAAACCAGTGTAAGAAGATCCCTGTGTGTGGTGTAGTATGTATGTGAGTGGTGTGTCATGTTATGTTGGTATTAGTTGATAAGAGGTTGAAAATTAATGATCATGATCAGCGTGAGTTTCGTCGGCGGCGGTGAGGGCTGGTGCAGCTTCCTCTAGAGTGTTGTTGGTGTTGGTAATCATGAGGGATGGCGGCGGTGGTGAGGGGTTGCGTCAGCGGTGACGGTAGCGTCAGCGGCGACGGCAGCGCCAGTGGACTGCATTTCAACTGCAATCCAACTACAAATTGCAGTTCAAGTGCAGTTTGAATGCAGTTGACACGACTGCAATACGACTGCAACAGAACTATATATATATTTTTTACACTTACCCAAAGTGCTGCGTACACATACCCCGATACTGGGATAAAAGTGCGCAAATGGAAGTAAGTAAGTCTTTATTTCCAAGAAATTGGTTACAATGTTCTTATTATTATTATTTTTATAGTTCACAATTACTGCCTATAGGGCGTGGAAAAACATATTTTTAAATATAAAAAATCATGCCTTAATTACTATAGCGTTTAACCATGACAAACTTATGATCTAAATAGAATCTAAATTAAATTATAATACCATCCTCAAAAAATTATGTAAATACAAATACTCAGTCAAAACATCCTCAAACCATAAAATATATAATTATATACACATATATATATTTTTATATAATATACACACATAAATAAATAAATAAATATATATATATATATATATATATATATATATATATATAAAGTCAATCAATTAATGGTCAAAGATACAATGGAATAAATTAAATGTCAATCAATTCACATTAAAATCAGTTAAATTCATTTCAATTCCATAGAATAAAATACAAATTAAAATACGGTACAACAAAGATACAATAAAGGTGGTTAAAATACAATAAAAAATTTAAATGTCAAATCATTCATATCATAAATAGTAGGTATACTTCATTTCAATTCTTAAAAAAATACTACTTTATTTAATAATTAAATTCTAATAAAATTAAATTTCTTTGTGACTATAATATCGTTGAAAAAATCTTGGATCGTGTAGTAGCATTTATCTAAGAGCCAGTTGAACAATTCTTTCTTAAACTTATTTAATGTAATATCGTCATTTTTTAATTTATCTGGTATATTGTTGTATATTTTAATGCTCATGCAGTACGCATTCTTACTATGAATTGCTAACCGTTGCCACAGTATAGCAATATCCCTACAGTAGTGAAACGAATGTACTTGCGCAGAGCAACGGAGGGGTACCCGCGGGGAAGCGGGCGGCGCGGACCCGCGTACACAAACTCGCGGAGTTTGTGTACCTGCCCGCGCAGGGGTGACGTTGACGCGTTGTCTACGAGTTTTGTGTTGTAAAACGATAACTTATAAACAATGGGATATAATATGCGTTCAGTGTCCGGATGTAAATCTGATTCAAAAAACAAAAAGGATTTAAATTTTCATAAATATCGGCTCACAGTTCACACTAATATTGTGTTGGCCTTGGCGGCATTTATTTGCATTTTTGTAAGAAGTGTAATAAATTAAAAATCTGTCAAATACCCTGTTACATACTAATTAGTACCTACCTAGCTAGGTACACAGGGCCATACATCAAAAAATGTTACACTTAGTGTAACATTTTGACCTTTGGACCGCCCTTACCGGGCACGTTATAAGAGCGAGTTTTGAAGTGTTTCTGTTACTAACACCTGACGTGTGGCCTACCGTACCTACCAATTGTTATATGATTAATTGTTGGATACTTTATATATTCCTACTTTATTACTCGTAGATAGTATATTCGAATGCGTCTTCATTATTTTAATCCTTCGATAGTGGATTCTTGGAAATCTATTGTTATTTTATTGTATCTTGCTCACCGGTGAGCTTTTGGGGCTTGATGGGTAATGAAATTTTTAAATCCATACTAATATTATAAATACGAATGTGTGTCTATCTGTATGTTACCTCTTCACGCCCAAACCGCTGGACCGATTTTGCTGAAATTTGGCAAGGAGATACTTTGAGTCCCGGGAAAGGACATAGGACACTTTTTATCCTGGAAAAATGTACGGTTCTCGCACGATAAACGAGTTTTGACACAACGAAGTTGCGGGCATCATCTAGTAGAGAATTGAAATCATATAAAAATAAAGTTTTACGTAAATATAGATTTAACAGATTAAATGATAACATTACAAGCATAATATTTAATTTTATTTTATTTCCCGTTTCGTGGCAACCCTGGCATATCTGCTCGGTACCTACACCGGTGGCGGCATCGTGCGACATCAAAGGCGTTTCGTTACTGTAGGGATAATATTGCTATACTGTGCCGTTGCCTTGGAACTGTAATTTTCTTAACACTTCTTTTGTGTCTGTTATTTTCTGACACCCGGTTTCTGAAAGGTCTGTCAAATCACTGATCAACTAACACTGCTGTTTTTTTTTATTTAGCATAGATGTCAAATCAATTTGAGTTTCTGATACATTGATCAGCCGAAAATTATCTAATCTATGATCATTTTTAATGGGAAGTTTTCTTTTTTAAATCTCCACCAGACGGCGCGACGGTAGACACTTCTAGATTTTCTATTGGTTCCCCACCCATCTGAAATTATCTGCAGGTTGGCATCACTGACAGTGTTTCAAAAAAATATCAGTGTACTGTCAAGTGTGACGTAAATCAAAATATCTTAAATCTAAGCCATCATTGGCCTAAGCGATTAGGCCAGTATACTGGTAACAGTTTAGGAACACGCAAATTGTCAAACTGAAAACTGACAACTGACAGAGTTTTGGCGGGCATGTCACTTTCAAAACTTCTTCTACTTTTTATTGTTGGTGTGGTTTTTATTATTTTTTCCCAAATTGTGTTATTTGTGTTTTTGATGGTCATTATTGGTAAAATATTAGCCATTAAATATCCGTTATCTTGCACAAGTGCAGGTAAGATGTTGTCAAAACCAAAATGTATATTTCCTGTGACATTTGGTGTGAATATCGGTAAACAGGGCTATTTCTTCCGTGAGTTTTAACTAAAACATCGTTATAATAACTCTATTATCCTATTCATTGGAATATATTGCGTCTTTTTCAAATTGAAATGTATCAAGTTTTACATTCTTTTGCCCAGTTTTGTAGCAAGTATTGATGGTATTCCCTGGTATTACCGATAGTTGTCTACCCATACGCCATCTAGTTACTAAAATGGAAACTGTTTGACAATCAAATTAAAAAAATAAGAAAATCCCTCATTTGACTAGCGATTTGTTATCTTTCGTTCATTACTTCACTATTAACTATCAAAAAAGGCAATGAAATGTCAAAAAATGGAATTGCAGACTGTCATTGCTATCAAAAATGTTCTGGGAATTTCAAATCTGATGGGTGTTTTCTGAATCATTGATCAGACGAAAATTAACTAATCTGTGATCATTTTGATTTGACATGCGATTTGTTTATTTTCGTTCATTTGTCAGAATTTTTGATTTTCAATTTTTCAGACGTTATCGATTCCTAAATTCTTCTTCATTCTAGAAATGAAATTGATTATAATATACATTTTTTGAAAATAAAACGAGTATTGCGAATAAAACAGTTTATTTGCATTATCGACGTATTTATTACGAAGTTTTATTGAAACTTCATAATAAATGTGTTTACAAACCTTATAGTAACGTAGGTTCAAAGAGAAAATGTAGATTTACACAAAAAATCAATTGAATTCATTAGTTAATTCACCCACAATAGGCTACTTGACCTATATTCAATTTCATTGAACAAATGCATATTTCTAGTAGAACTTGGCCTAGGAAACCGTATTTCACTCTTATTATCAAATAAAAGCTTATGATTGATAAATAAAGTCGATTTGAAAATATGATTTTATGAAAATAGGAATTGTACTGACGAAAACGCTTTTGCGGTACTTCCGATTGGGATGTGACGTCATCCTCATACTAATTTAATATCTTTTATTTATCGCGCTCGCTATATGTAAGTTTATTTGTACATAAATAATAAGAATAAGCCTATTATATATTTTCTTCAATAATTCAAATAAAACATCAGTTTTATATATATTATCTCCATTTATTGTAGACGGGAAATGAAATGGCCAAAACATTTCTCCAAAAGTTTTCAACATTACAAATGATTTCTAATTTCTAATATAATTATTTTATAATTTTTGGGCACTTTTAGACTCGTACGTTTAGCACATTAAAAAAAATTCAATAAAGAGAGTTTAAAATACAAAGCGTATGACGTCACACTATGGCGGACAGTGTTTTCGGCGCCATTTAAGAGGCATATTTTTCAATAAACATTTTTATGGATTTCTACTGTGTAAAATATTAATATATTAGTTTTTTTTTTGTAAAAATGAATGATTATGAAGCGATTAGCATGAAGAAAAAAATTAGGTCAAGTAGCCTATTGGTACTTGACAAGAGATTTAACAGGCGATTAGTTAATTTTAGTGTTGATCAGCCTTTCAGTCTTTTTTTTGTTCAAAATGTGTATAATATTTTTTTATAATTAAACAAGATTCGAGAATATATAAACTCGCCAGAGGAAGTATTTTCAAGTTCTTAAATAGCGGTCTGCAATGAGCACATCTATCAGCTCCGACCATAGCTCTAATGCATTTTTTTTTGTATTATGAATGCTCTGTTTAGTTCGACTGGATTACCCCACAATACCAGCCCATACCTTTACCTGTTAGAGCTGCATCTTTGGAGACGATATTTTTAATTTTTCTAAGAGCAAATACAAACCTATTTAGCTTATTGCATACATGATCTATGTGCTCTCTTTGCTTTGTGATCTTCTCTATGTGGAAGGGTTATTGTTTTCTAAAGTTTCTTAAAATATAAGCTATTGAAAAATACTATTGTTGTGTTCAAGTTGGTAACAAATAAACACTCTTACAAATAAACACAGTTTTGTTTCATTGTACTAATAACATTTGAGTTTTTTAAAGCATCAAAGTTTAAATGCGCACACTTGTAACTTGACCCACAAGACTCTGTAAAGCCGGCTGTACACTCTCGCCGAGACACAGCGAGGCGGCCCGAGTGCGAGAGTGTAAATGGGTGCGCTCGCCTCGTCTCGCCTGTCTCGGACCCTCTCGGTCCGTTGTCGGTATATTGCGCCCGAGACAAAGGGTCTCGCGAGGAAAACGAGCGCACTACTGTACACTCTCGCGTCTTTCAGTACTAGTTTCGCCATTGGACAGTGTAGAACAGAAAAATAACAATAATAAACGACATTATCAGTCATTATCTGTGAGAAATAAAATTAAATATGATTATAAATCTTTGGATTACAATGATATCTTTCGATGCATGGTGAATGGTAAATGGTCGTTTTCGTCCATCTTGTCTGAGTTCTTAACTGCGATTGAACTAAGCGAGAATGTACATGATCGCACTCGGGCAAGGGGCTCTCGCACGAGACTCTCGCCCGAGAGCTCTCGGCGAGAGTGTACAGCGGGCATAATAATTTTGTAAACTTTGGATGAAAACTTTGTTTCCCGCCATTTTATATGACACTGGCAATGGTTAAATAATAAATACTGACAGCCATATTCAGAAAAAAAAGAAAATAATAATAAGAAGAAATTGATTGTGACGTTAGCATTCTATTTATTTTGTGATATTATTTTACACAATTGATTTGAATAGTAATGCGTTCTGATTGTATTCTCTTTGCAATTGAAAACGAAATTATATTAAATAAACAATTTGCAAATAATACTAAAGAAAAAAACATAAAGTATGGAAATTGTTTTTTGTGCCACTTATCTTCCCTAGAACCAGGGTTCAGTTTTCAAGGTCTCATCACGAAAATATTTCAAAATGTTTATGAAAACTGGTTGCTGTATATTATGCTTATCTACAAATAAAAGAACTGTTAACATATTTTATAGAACGGATCTGCTTTACTTTTATGAGCAACTGGCAGATTATAAGGTATGTAGACAAATGCTAATGCTCGTAGCACTGATAATCTACTAGGTACATAATATAATAATCTGTGGTGCTAATGAACGAATAAATGCTTTCTGAGGCTCAGGTCCTCCCGGTCCTAGATGTTGGCCAAAGCATAAGGCTCGTGCGAAGTTTCATTATCTAGAAATCGAGTAACAAAATTAAAAGAACCCCATGATCTGATCTCCCAGACTTAATATAAAAAGCTTGGAAATAGTTTTACAGACATAAAGGCGGTCGGTTTTTATCCATGTGTGACACTGGTGAAACTACAGAATATATTTTCTATAACTAAACTAATTATAACTAACTATAAAAACATATTTTCTATGTCACTCATACTTTGATTTGTGTTTTTTTTTTAATAATAGGTTAGGGACAGCGAGTGCTGGATGTGTTACATCTGCCAGACGAGACTGCAGCAGTGTCTCCGGCTGCAGCAGTTGGCCGTACAGACACGGGGCCTTGTTGATGGTCTCTGCCAGAATAAGGTACTTCAGAAGTGAAACCGTGACATAATAGTTAAAGGGGACTCTAATACTAACACATTGTTGTATGTATCCAGGCTAAGTACTGCTTGCATATAAAATTTGTGAAAATTTAGCTGTCTAGCGGCTTTAATTTAGTACTTTTGTTGCATGTCTCTTGTAATATAAAAAAATATATATTTCAGAAAGGCTCCTAGATACAACAAATGGTGTATTTTTCCCTTTTTAGGGTTCTTTACCCGAAAGTTAAAAACAGGACCCTATTCTGTCTGTCTGTCTATCAGTCTTTAGGCTGTAACTCAAGAATCGCTATAGCTAGACTTCTGATCACATATTGTGTATATCTGTTGCTACTTTATCAACAAATACTGAAAGCAAAATTAAATTAATATTTAAAGGGGCTCCCATACAACAATCGTGATTTTTTAGCAGTTTATGCTCGTAGTCAATAATGGCAACAGTGCATTTGAAATATATACAAAATCTCAATTAAATTTAAATCGGTCATTTCAAAAACCTCATTTATAAAGTCACATTATTTTCAAAATGCCTTTTTTTACCCGACTGCCGGAGGGTTATGTGTTTAGCGCGTATCTTGTATGTTTGTAATATACTTCCCTAACTTGTATCTTCAGAACCACTGAACGGATTTTCACATTTGAGGTATTGTTAGATTTGTCTTAATGACCCAAGTGTTCTTAGATAGGTGATATTAAAAAAAAACCAAATGGCAGATGTTTGACGCCATATTGTGAGGTAAAAAAAATAAAAATTCTACCAAGCATATAGAGTGGGGTATCAAAATAAAGGATTTTAAACACTGATTCTAAATATGTATATAACTTGCAGTTTTAATATTAAATATAACAATAAATCTGCACTAATATATAAAGAGGAAAGATATGATTTTTTGTTTATTTGGCTCCGAAACAACGGACCGATTTGAAAAATTCTTTTACTATTGGAATTCTACATTATTTTTGCTGAACATAGGCTGAATTTTATTTTGGAAAAAAATAGGGTACGTATGCTGCCTAAACTATAAAAGATAGAACCATAAAATTCTGAGTACATAATTGTAGAACTTACAAAAATCTACTAAAAAGTCCGCGACACACTATACCTATCTATGTCGAGTGAGGCACAATAACCATTTTTTTATTTAAAAATCTTGAAATTTTTTTGGACTACATTTAAACGCGTTTATTTTACTCCGTGATTTTACTCATTCTTTTAATCCTTATCAAAATAAATTATTCCATTACTAAGTACAGTTTATGTAGATAATATTTGGTCTTTGAATGAATAAAATTGGACATTTCGCACCCTTAATCCAACACTGGCACTAAGTCAAAAATGCAAATTTTACAGGAGCCGGAGTCGGAGGCATAATATTTTATGATTTATGAATTAATGTTAAACTTGGTGCGACATGCCTCCGACTGCATTTTATTATCCACTTTCTTCTTCTAAATTTTTCTATGTAACCTTCTATTTGACCTGGCATGAAACTCGTAAGCAAGAGTCGTATCAATTAAAACATGGATTTGATGCCTCCGGCAGAATTAGGTCTTGTTTCGTTCTTTTTAGTTAACATTTTTTGCAGTCGGGTTTTTTGATTTTTAATTAATTTATTTTATTACTGGAAATGGTTCCTTACAGGTAGATGCACAATTGCACGTTCTGGGTAAAAACCACGCAAGTAAATAAGTACATTCCTTCCTATTTTAATATAATTCCACGAAAAAGATGTTCATTGATTAAAACACATTAGTCCAGTGACTTATAAGATAAATTGAATAAATTGAATTAAAGATGAAAATTGAAAGCAGGTTCAGGTCTGCATTTTGGAAGTTATTTAATAATTTATATCATATTATGTCATTATATTTTTATAATAATACTAGAGTAGTGTGTTTTCGGAGTGTGTTTTCGGGGATTCTGGATCACGATTCTGGGTCCACCCCACCCCCCGCTCGCGGGTCGCAAACTTTCTCGATCAATTTTTGTCGGTTCGAGAGGCGACGTCGCCTAAAAAAAAAAAAAAAAAGAGTTTGGTGTCAAAATAGGGGTTTTGAAGCACGCTGGATCGATATATGCGATCCGTTTCTGCGTATTTGCACTAGTTTCGAAGTTAGCTTTTGTGTTTAACCCTCATTATCTACTATCACCACGCTCCATTGTTCCTTAATGATTACAATGGCTACTTATTGCATTGTTATGCTCGCCTCGGTGTCCTATTGTTCTGACTATCGGTTTATCGCTTACGTCACCTCACTTTCTTACAAGATTTTAAATAAATATGAATGATAATTAACTAACGAATTATTGCAAATTAAAAGTACCTAATAATTAATTATGTAGGTCACCCGATCATTCAATGGACTTCGTAAACATACGACGACGCGGTGCGCAAACTGAGTTAATTAGATTTTAAATAAATATGAATGATAATTAACTTATGAATTATTGCAAATTAAAAGTACCTAATAATTAATTATGTAGGTCACCCGATCATTCGATGGACTTCGTAAACATACGACGACACGGTGTGCAAACTGAGTCTTTTAGATTCTAAATAAATATGAATGATAATTAACTAATGAATTATTGCAAATTAAAAGTACCTAATAATTAATTATGTAGGTCACCCGATCATTCGATGGACTTCGTAAACATACGACGACACGGTGTGCAAACTGAGTCTTTTAGATTCTAAATAAATATGAATGATAATTAACTAATGAATTATTGCAAATTAAAAGTACCTAATAATTAACTATGTAGGTCACCTGATCATTCGATGAACTTCGTAAACATAGGAGGCCCCGGCGCGCAAACTGAGTCTTTTTTTAACTGTCAACTTGTCCGTATGTGATATCAGATAATATTATGGTGTGAGTGAAATACTCTGCCGCCACTTCAACCAACCGTAACCACTCTTCGTGATCGGTGTTTACACAGCCCCGCTGTATCCTCGAGATGCTCTGCGATATCATCCTGAATCAGTGTGTAAATGCTATCATCACTCAGCCACTTCCTTTGTACACACTAGTGAGCAGTATAATATGTACGTCTTCACGCAATTTACGTAATGGAATAGGTCACATCCACAGCTTCAACAACCTGTTGGTTGACAAACATTTTTTTCATTTAATCATGATCATAATATGGAAAAGTTAATTGCCCATGTATTACCCTCTCGACCCCTGTTAATTATGTTTACACCCTGATTAAGTATTTCCAAAATATCTTCATCTATGTCGTTATATCTCGATGGTAATGCCACAACGTATCCATTGTCGAGATGTACCACTGTCTGCAATGTACCAGCATGAATTTTCGATGGAAATTTGAAAGCTCTAATGATTTCATAATGGATGTTTATCTCAAGATCCTCCAAATGTTTCCATGTCTTGTTATAATTATTAAATTTTTTCAGAGCTTCCCCCATTGATATTTTTAAACTAAAACACTTTTTATACTCACAATATTCAAAAACTTCTAGCGGAAATATTATATACTGTATTGCTCACGAGTGTGGTACTGGTTAAATGTGATTTCAAACAGAACTCACTAAACTGGTACTGGTTAAATGTGATTTCAAACAGAACACTTAGGACTATTTATAGTTAAAAAAGCTCTTTAAATCTCTATTGTTCCCCACCGCTACCTGATAATATTATGTATACGACAGAAACCACTTCATTGATAATATTTTGTTAATAATTATGTTTTTAATGGTATTTCGTGGTCACATTCGCCATCTGTGCACCTTTTTTATTCACATTCAGACTTCCCGTTATGTCCTGAAAATATATGCATAGGTAATACTAAAAGTTCTACTAGGTGCACAAGATTTAACGGTGAACCGTAATGTTATAGTTTATCGATTTTTCAGAAAATTTAGTGACTGTCCAGTTAGTTACATAAAATCAAAATGTTTCACAAAAACAATTTATTCATGTTTTTGTATTTTAGATATTTCAAAAATTTTAATGTATGATTTCCACTACAATTATATTATGATAAATAAATTTTAAAATAATATAAAATTGTTGTATACAGATTACGTATACTGATAGCTTAATATTATATCAAATATATACACAAAATTTATATAATGATATTAAGCAGGATCTTCATAAATTTTTGAATACATCTGATTATCCTTCTGATAATAGGCATGGTTATCCTTAAATAAATAAGAAATAGGTTTTTTCAAAGATGAAAACAACGGAAAAATAATGAAAAAGATTGTAGGACTGAGATCAAAAATGTATGCATTTGATTTAGACAATCATTTAACTGCAAAGACAAGAGGAGTCAATAAATGTGTCACAAAAACAACGAATTTAGAAAATTATAAAACGTGTTTTTTTTTGTTTGATAAAAATATTCATTATGGTCAATTCATATCAATCACACATAGAATTTTCACTCAAAAATAAATAAAACATGTTTATCATACAATGATACTAAAATATTTATTTTGTTCAATGATCTTCACTTTAACTCAGGGTCATTATAAATTGAGAAAAATTAAAAACCTTCTAAGAATATTGTGTTCGTATGTGATTTGTCATTGTAACGTGAAATTGTAATATTTTGTTTCGAGTAGCCATACTTTAATATTATACTTTTATATGTATAATATTGTACTGAATGTTTAATTTTTAAAGTTTCATTGTATAACAACATTGTCAAAATATATAATATTTAATCAAGATTTTCTTAAAAACATAAAGTTTTAAATTATATTTCTTAAATGAGTTTCAAACTAAAATTTTAATAATATAATATTTCATTTAAGCTTTTTTCATTATTTTCAAAAACTTTTTAGAAAATTACAAAACGTGTTTTTGAATATAATAATATTATATGAAAAAAGCTTTAATAAATTTGAAATATATTATATTTCAAATTTATTAAAGCTTTTTTCATTATTTCCAAAAACTTTTTAGAAAATTATAAAACGTGTTTTTTTTTCATATAACATATTTCAAATTTATCAAAGCTTGTTTCATTTTTTTCAAAAGCTTTTGAGAAAATTAAAAAAAACGCGTTTTTTAAATTTAATATATTTCAAATTTATTAAAGCTTGCTTCATTATTTTCAAAAATCTTTTAGCAAATTATAAAAAGTGTTTTTAATCTTTATAAAAATTTTCATATATTAAAAAACGTGTTTTATTGATTTAATATTTTTCAACTTTATTAAAGCTTGTTTCATTATTTTCAAAAATCTTTTAGAATATTATAAAACATGTTTTTTATTTTTATAAAAATTTTCAATTATTCTCAATGTTGAGATTCAAGTCAAACATAGAATTTTCACTCAAAAAATAAATAAAACACGTTTATCATAATCTCTAAATATATCAAACTTTATAAAACACAAAATCAATTTGTAGAAACCAAAATATAATAAAGCCCCTTTAAAATCTTGTGATGACGAAGAAATAAATTGCATTTGTGAGTGTATTCATAACGTTCTACATTTAAAAGTACCACTCGAAGAAAAGGAGAAAAAAAAATTAAACAAATATAGAGATATTCTTCGAAAATAAATACGACAAAACAAATAAATTAAGAAAAAAAATATATAATTCAAAAAGGGCGGCGCATTTTTACCCGTAATTTTTGTTTCTATTTTGAGTCGGTTGATAAAATATTACCTTGTTTAAGATGGAAAATGCTTAAAAAAAGTTATCAATTGAGCCAAGTCTTATTGAAAAGTACGTAGGAGTGTGGAAAATCCTTTATCTCGGGGTAAAAATGCGCCGCCCTTTTTGAATTATATATTTTTTTTCTTAATTTACTTGTTTTGTCGTACTTATTTTCGAAGAATATCTCTATATTTGTTTAATTTTTTTTTCTCCTTTTCTTCGAGTGGTACTTTTAAATGTAGAACGTTATGAATACACTCACAAATGCAATTTATTTCTTCGTCATCACAAGATTTTAAAGGGGCTTTATTATATTTTGGTTTCTACAAATTGATTTTGTGTTTTATAAAGTTTGATATATTTAGAGATTATGATAAACGTGTTTTATTTATTTTTTGAGTGAAAATTCTATGTTTGACTTGAATCTCAACATTGAGAATAATTGAAAATTTTTATAAAAATAAAAAACATGTTTTATAATATTCTAAAAGATTTTTGAAAATAATGAAACAAGCTTTAATAAAGTTGAAAAATATTAAATCAATAAAACACGTTTTTTAATATATGAAAATTTTTATAAAGATTAAAAACACTTTTTATAATTTGCTAAAAGATTTTTGAAAATAATGAAGCAAGCTTTAATAAATTTGAAATATATTAAATTTAAAAAACGCGTTTTTATTAATTTTCTCAAAAGCTTTTGAAAAAAATGAAACAAGCTTTGATAAATTTGAAATATGTTATATGAAAAAAAAACACGTTTTATAATTTTCTAAAAAGTTTTTGGAAATAATGAAAAAAGCTTTAATAAATTTGAAATATAATATATTTCAAATTTATTAAAGCTTTTTTCATATAATATTATTATATTCAAAAACACGTTTTGTAATTTTCTAAAAAGTTTTTGAAAATAATGAAAAAAGCTTAAATGAAATATTATATTATTAAAATTTTAGTTTGAAACTCATTTAAGAAATATAATTTAAAACTTTATGTTTTTAAGAAAATCTTGATTAAATATTATATATTTTGACAATGTTGTTATACAATGAAACTTTAAAAATTAAACATTCAGTACAATATTATACATATAAAAGTATAATATTAAAGTATGGCTACTCGAAACAAAATATTACAATTTCACGTTACAATGACAAATCACATACGAACACAATATTCTTAGAAGGTTTTTAATTTTTCTCAATTTATAATGACCCTGAGTTAAAGTGAAGATCATTGAACAAAATAAATATTTTAGTATCATTGTATGATAAACATGTTTTATTTATTTTTGAGTGAAAATTCTATGTGTGATTGATATGAATTGACCATAATGAATATTTTTATCAAACAAAAAAAAACACGTTTTATAATTTTCTAAATTCGTTGTTTTTGTGACACATTTATTGACTCCTCTTGTCTTTGCAGTTAAATGATTGTCTAAATCAAATGCATACATTTTTGATCTCAGTCCTACAATCTTTTTCATTATTTTTCCGTTGTTTTCATCTTTGAAAAAACCTATTTCTTATTTATTTAAGGATAACCATGCCTATTATCAGAAGGATAATCAGATGTATTCAAAAATTTATGAAGATCCTGCTTAATATCATTATATAAATTTTGTGTATATATTTGATATAATATTAAGCTATCAGTATACGTAATCTGTATACAACAATTTTATATTATTTTAAAATTTATTTATCATAATATAATTGTAGTGGAAATCATACATTAAAATTTTTGAAATATCTAAAATACAAAAACATGAATAAATTGTTTTTGTGAAACATATTGATTTTATGTAACTAACTGGACAGTCACTAAATTTTCTGAAAAATCGATAAACTATAACATTACGGTTCACCGTTAAATCTTGTGCACCTAGTAGAACTTTTAGTATTACCTATGCATATATTTTCAGGACATAACGGGAAGTCTGAATGTGAATAAAAAAGGTGCACAGATGGCGAATGTGACCACGAAATACCATTAAAAACATAATTATTAACAAAATATTATCAATGAAGTGGTTTCTGTCGTATACATAATATTATCAGGTAGCGGTGGGGAACAATAGAGATTTAAAGAGCTTTTTTAACTATAAATAGTCCTAAGTGTTCTGTTTGAAATCACATTTAACCAGTACCAGTTTAGTGAGTTCTGTTTGAAATCACATTTAACCAGTACCACACTCGTGAGCAATACAGTATATAATATTTCCGCTAGAAGTTTTTGAATATTGTGAGTATAAAAAGTGTTTTAGTTTAAAAATATCAATGGGGGAAGCTCTGAAAAAATTTAATAATTATAACAAGACATGGAAACATTTGGAGGATCTTGAGATAAACATCCATTATGAAATCATTAGAGCTTTCAAATTTCCATCGAAAATTCATGCTGGTACATTGCAGACAGTGGTACATCTCGACAATGGATACGTTGTGGCATTACCATCGAGATATAACGACATAGATGAAGATATTTTGGAAATACTTAATCAGGGTGTAAACATAATTAACAGGGGTCGAGAGGGTAATACATGGGCAATTAACTTTTCCATATTATGATCATGATTAAATGAAAAAAATGTTTGTCAACCAACAGGTTGTTGAAGCTGTGGATGTGACCTATTCCATTACGTAAATTGCGTGAAGACGTACATATTATACTGCTCACTAGTGTGTACAAAGGAAGTGGCTGAGTGATGATAGCATTTACACACTGATTCAGGATGATATCGCAGAGCATCTCGAGGATACAGCGGGGCTGTGTAAACACCGATCACGAAGAGTGGTTACGGTTGGTTGAAGTGGCGGCAGAGTATTTCACTCACACCATAATATTATCTGATATCACATACGGACAAGTTGACAGTTAAAAAAAGACTCAGTTTGCGCGCCGGGGCCTCCTATGTTTACGAAGTTCATCGAATGATCAGGTGACCTACATAGTTAATTATTAGGTACTTTTAATTTGCAATAATTCATTAGTTAATTATCATTCATATTTATTTAGAATCTAAAAGACTCAGTTTGCACACCGTGTCGTCGTATGTTTACGAAGTCCATCGAATGATCGGGTGACCTACATAATTAATTATTAGGTACTTTTAATTTGCAATAATTCATTAGTTAATTATCATTCATATTTATTTAGAATCTAAAAGACTCAGTTTGCACACCGTGTCGTCGTATGTTTACGAAGTCCATCGAATGATCGGGTGACCTACATAATTAATTATTAGGTACTTTTAATTTGCAATAATTCATAAGTTAATTATCATTCATATTTATTTAAAATCTAATTAACTCAGTTTGCGCACCGCGTCGTCGTATGTTTACGAAGTCCATTGAATGATCGGGTGACCTACATAATTAATTATTAGGTACTTTTAATTTGCAATAATTCGTTAGTTAATTATCATTCATATTTATTTAAAATCTTGTAAGAAAGTGAGGTGACGTAAGCGATAAACCGATAGTCAGAACAATAGGACACCGAGGCGAGCATAACAATGCAATAAGTAGCCATTGTAATCATTAAGGAACAATGGAGCGTGGTGATAGTAGATAATGAGGGTTAAACACAAAAGCTAACTTCGAAACTAGTGCAAATACGCAGAAACGGATCGCATATATCGATCCAGCGTGCTTCAAAACCCCTATTTTGACACCAAACTCTTTTTTTTTTTTTTTTAGGCGACGTCGCCTCTCGAACCGACAAAAATTGATCGAGAAAGTTTGCGACCCGCGAGCGGGGGGTGGGGTGGACCCAGAATCGTGATCCAGAATCCCCGAAAACACACTACTTACTAGCTGTCCCGGCAAACGTTTCTTTGCCATATTATAAAGTATATCGCCCGTATTATTTTATTGAAGTGACTAAATAGAGTATGTCACCATGGCAACGTCCATCGCTATCATGGTCGTCGTTTTTCTCGAGTTGTAATAATTTACTATTATTTATTCAACAAATGCTCTTATCAATATAATAAGTGTGGGGGACCAGCTTGCGCCAATTCCCCTACTTAGATCGCCTAGGTCAGCGATGAGATGTCTGTGGACTGTGGGTGATGAATAATAACAACACTTTCACTTTTGTTTCAGAGGTCAAGCACACAAGTTGTTCCGAAGCTGGGTAACGTTGTAGAGCGAGTGCCGCAGTATGGCGGTCGACCTATATTTATATGGGTCCTGGTACCGAGCTTCTAGAACATTCTGCGCCTCACCCCCTCAGATGAAGTTTTTTATTTAAACATCAATAAATTACAATTTTTACAAAATAATCATTTGTTTCATTTACATATTCGTTAATTCTACATAATTTGCTATTTTACAAGTTAGTGCCGACCTCCGTAACAGAAATAAATGCAAAAATCTATTTTTTCTATATTTATACTACCTCGCCGCCCCCCGATATAACGGTCGTCTCCGGCTGTCCCTCTCGAGCGGGTATTCTTTGTCTGGGACAAGGATAGCCCGCTCGAGATGTACACTATCTCTCTTACTTTTTCCGTTACGGAGTTCGGCACTACCACACGGGTTTAAGACCCATTAATTCGCAAGGCACTGTTTTCACGCACTATTTTACACTCTATTGCCCATACACTTTTCACTGTTTGTCTGTCGTGCACATTTCTCCCGCCGGTCGCGCAGGCGACACTCCCGGTAGCACGACGATCTTCTTCGTGGGCCGTCGGAGAACGTGGCCGTTCGCGGTCTCCACGTCCACGACCCGCACCACGCCGTCCTTGCCTGGATACGTCCTCTTGATCTTCCCTCGCGGCCAGATGTTGCGCGGCAGGTTCGAGTCGCATATGATAACGACGTCACCCACCGCGGGATCGGAGCCTCGGGTGCGTGGCTCCCGCCGGTGATGCAGGAGCGGGATGTACTCCTTCACCCACCGTCGCCAGAACACGTCCGCCAGGTGCTGCGCGCGCTTCCACAGCTGCCGCGCCGATGTCTTCTCCTCCTCGAATCTTCCCGGTGCAGGTACATGGCAGCCCGACCCCAGCAATATATGGTTGGGGGTCAAGGCCTCGGGCTCCTCGGGGTCAACCGAGACATATGTAAGTGGTCTCGAGTTGATGATGTTCTCCGCCTCTACGAGTAGCGTGTAGAGGGTCTCGTCGCTCGGGCGTTTCTCGTGCAGTGTGACTCGTAGGGACTCCTTCACGCTCCGCACCAGGCGCTCCCACGCCCCGCCCATGAAGGGCGCAGACGGTGGAATGTACCGCCAGCTGATGCGGCGGGCGTTGACCTCGTTCTTGTACTTCTCCCATTCTTCTTGTAGCTCCTTTTCGGCGGCCTTGAAGCAGGTCGCGTTGTCCGACCATAGTTCAGTCGGTTGTCCTCGTCGCGCGACGAACCTCCGCAGGGCTGCGATGGCGGAGTCGGCGCTGAGAGATGTCACCACCTCCAGGTGGACGGCCCTCATTGTGAGACAGGTGAAGAGGGCCACCCATCTCTTCTCTCGGTGTCTGCCCACGGTGACCTCCACAGGGCCGAAATAGTCAAGCCCCGTGAAGGTGAACGGCCGCGCGTGGTGCGTCAGCCGGGCGACGGGCAGATCGCCCGTGGCCGGACGCGTCGGCTTGGCTCGGCGTATGCGGCAGGCCAGGCAGGCCCGGACCACACCCTTGACTGTGGGGCGTATCCGGGTCACCCAGAACCTCTGCCGGATCTCGTTCACGGTGGCTTCCACCCCGCCGTGATGCATTTCTTCGTGTACCTGTTGGACATATAATTTCGTGTACCTGTGACTGCCGTCCAGGATAACCGGGTTGTTGCTTTCCCGGCTGATGTCTTCTGCGGCTGCCACTCGACCCCGCAGCTTGATGAGGCCCTCGTCAAGGTGGACACTCAGCGAGGCGAGCCGATCTCCCGCCGCTGGGGGACGGTTTTCTTCTATTCGTTTTCTTTCTTCATTGTAGGATTCTTCTTGCATTTGGCGCAGCCAGAGTGCCTCGGCACGAATGAGGTACTGCGCGTCGAGTGCGACGTATTTTCTTTGCGCCGACGAATTTATTCGCGGCGCCGATTTTTCTTTCTTCGTTCGCTTCGAGTCCCAGGCCGCATCCTTTTCTTTATTCTTCTTTGTTCGTTGTCGTACAGCTGCCACGGTTTCTCGCGGGCGACGACAGAGGTCAATGAACTGCAGTACACGACCTGTAGCTCGTATTAACGTCTTCCATTTTCCTATGCGATTGATATCGGGTAAACTGTCTTGTAACGCGATGCGTTGCGTGACAAAACATTTTTCTTCACCTGTGTTCGTTTTCTCCGCCGGTTTTCCTTCTTCCGGCCAGAATTTTTCTTCTTTTTTCAGGAATTCGGGCCCGCTGAACCATCTGTGGGCGGCGCCGAAGTCTGTCGGGGTGGCGCGCGTCGCGTCGTCGGCCACATTTTCTTTCGTCGGCACCCATCGCCACTCGCTGACTTTCGTCGTTTCTTCTATCTCGGCGAGGCGGTGCGCGACGAATGTTTTGTAGGCTCGCGGCTCGGCGCGTATCCACGCCAGTACAGTGCGGGAATCGCTCCAGTATGTTTTCCTTACCAGTTCGACTTCTAGTTCTCTCTCCACAGTCTTCGCGAGGCGGGCACCCAGCAGAGCAGCTTGCAGCTCCAGGCGCGGGATGGATGTCGGTTTCAGCGGGGCTACGCGGCTTTTGGCTGCCACGAGCGCCGTGTGCACTGCTCCGTCCTCGCGCGCCATGCGAATGTACACGGCTGCGGCGTAGGCCTCTTCACTCGCGTCGACGAAAGTATGCATTTCACTTACCATTTCAGGTTGCAGGTTGTAGCAGCGCGGAATCTTTAATTTTCTTACTTGTTGCAGGTCTCTTGCCCACGCCGTCCACTTGGGGACGAGCTGCTCGGGTATGGGTTCGTCCCACCCGGTGCCGTACCTCCAGGTCTCCTGCATGAACTTCTTGGCTGGCATGGTGAGCGGTGACAGCAGTCCCAGTGGGTCGAAGAGGGACATGACCACACTGAGGGCTTCGCGCTTCGTGGGGGCCCTCTCCTCGCTCATGATGGCGCGAGGTATCTTCGCCTCGTTCAGGTTGAAGCGCAGCAGGTCTTCACGTGCCTCCCACCATATTCCCAGCGTCTTGTCTGCACAGTCTTCTCCCACAGGAACCTCCTTGGAGTCTCGGTCGTTCCCGAGATGTCGGCGTAGGGCTGCGCTGTTCGATGTCCAGCCGCGCAGCTCGAACCCGGCGTGCCGATGGACCACATCGACCTCCTGCGACGTCTTCAGGGCTTCTTCTTCGTTCGGGAAGCTGGATATGAAGTCGTCCATGTAATGGTTTTTCTTTATTTCTGCTACGGCACGCGGATATTTTACCTGGAATTCTTCTGCGTTCTTGTTTTTCACGTACAGAGCTGTGCACGGCGACGACGTGGCTCCGAAGATGAGCGACGCCATCTGGTACTCTTGCGGCTTTTCTTCTCGTTCGTTTCCTCTCCACAGGAAGCGGAGTGCGTCCCGGTCTTGTTCCCGGACGCGGATGCGCATAAACATTTCTTTGATGTCCGCGGTTACCGCCACAGGGTGTCGACGGAACCGCATGATGACTCCTGGCAGCGACTGAAGAAGGTCAGGGCCGGAGAGCAGCATGTCATTGAGGCTGCGGCCATGGGATCTGGCCGCCGCGTCGTGTACTAACCTTATTTTTTGTTTCGCTGGGTTGCACACGGCGAAGTGAGGTAGGTACCATGTCCTCCCTGCCGTAGGCGGCCCCTGGGCTGGCACCGCGTATCCAGAGTCCAGCAGGTTGCTTATTCTTTCTTCGTATTTTTCTTTCAGGCCCGGGTCTCGGTCCAGCTTCTTTTCCAGGGACCTGAGACGCTTCCAGGCGTCGTGGTAGTTATTGGGAATGACTTCCTTCTCGTCCTTCCAGAGCAGCGCGGTCTCGAAGCGCCCATCGGGAAGTCTTCGACTGGTTTTCTTGAGTATTTCCAGCGCACGCTCCTCCGGGTCGTTCTTCTGTTTTCTTGCTTCGATCCCGAGTGATTCCAGGTCGAAAAACCTCTTCATCATGTTTTCCATGTTATCTTCTGTCTTTTCCTCCTTTGTGGCTACTGTGTGGCCACAGAAAGCTACAGTTTGCGTGTGCGACGACCTGTAGCCGTGCAGCACCCAACCGAGTCGCGTATGGGATGCGACCGGCTGGTTTCTTCTCCCTGTCTTCGTCTCGAGGGCCAGCAGCAACTCCCAGTTGTCTTGGCCCAGTAGTATTCTCGGGCGCGCATTTTCATACATGAGATGGTCTTCGAGGCCCCTCAGGTGCGCGCAGTCGTGCAGGTCTTCCTTGCGTATTTTCTGCGGCGTGAACAGCAGCTTTTTCACTGTTCTGGCACTGCCCACGCCGTACTCCTCCTTGCAGTGGCGCCCCCTTATCTTGAAGCTTACCTTCTTGCTGTTTTCGTACTTCTTTGTGTCACTGAGGCCCTGCACCCACATGTCGTGGCGAGGCCCGTCCAGGTGGAGGAGTTCCGCCAGGTCTTCGTCGATGAGTGTCACCGTGCTGCCGTCGTCCATGAGTGCGTATGTGTCTATTCTGGTGCTGTTCTTCCCGAGGACCGTGACCGGCGCAACCTTCAGAAAGGCCTGTCTTTCCTGGATGCAGTTGGTGCTGCTCACTATCTCCACGGCTGCTACTTCCTCCGGTTCCGTGGTCTGTGGAGGTGCCGTCGGCTGTTGCCGGTCTGCCGGTGGCCTGGAGTGGTGCAGCAGGCGATGGTGCGCCATGCCGCACCCGTTGACACTGCACCTTTTTGCCCCGCAGCTCCCTCGGCGGTGATTGCTCCGCAGGCATTGGAAGCAGATGCGGTTCTTCTTTGCCATGTTCCAGCGCTCGTTCACAGGGGCCCCGATGAACTGCTTGCACTCGGTCAGGTAGTGCTCGTTCTGGCACATCGGACACCTTTTCCTGCCACTTACCTCTGTGGCGAAAGCTCGTTCCAGTCTTTTTCTCTGGGGCCTCTCCGGGTGAGGCTCGGTCTCCTCGGGCAGCGCGTACGCACTACATTTGTCGGCTTCTTCATTGAGGAACAGGGTCATCTTCTTCAAGTCCGACGTATCCTCTTTTCTTCCAGCGGCAAAATCGTACCACTTGTTGCGCAAAATGGGCGGCAACTTTTCTACAATACTTTTCACTAATTCAGGATTAAACATATAGTGTACCTTTTTAAGTGTTTCCAGCGTGGCCACCACATTTGCTATTTTGTTAGCAAATATGCAGAGTTCGCGCGGGCTGTCGCTCAGCCTGCCCAGCGCCTTGATTTTTTGTATTTCGCCCATCGCCAGCGTGTCTGGGCGGCCGAATCTCCTCTCCAGCGCCTGGATGACTGCTCGCGGCTCCGGTTGGCTGATGAGTAGACTCTCGACCGCTTCGAGGGCTGCTCCCTTGAGGCTTCTTCTTAACCTCATAGTATTCTCGGTGTGCGAGAACATTTCTTCTGTTTCGTAGTACGCCGCCCTGTAGCCGAGCCACCCCGTCGAATGTCCAGCGAACGGGGGAAGCTCCTGCAGGAACCTGGGGGCGTCTCTTGACATGCGAACGGCCTGTGTGAGCGCCGCCGCCAGCGAAGTGATGTCGCTGCTTTTCTGCTTTTCTTCAGTTTTTCTGTGTTCCGGTTCATTTTCCGAATTTTCATTTTTCTTTTCTTCATTTTCACATTGTTTTCCCTTTTCCTCGGCCGCCGGGTTACTGGTTTGCCCGTGCAGCCATTCTTCCACCATGTCCGTTTCCTTTTCTGTTACCTCGTTTTCCTCCTCGTCTTCGCAGGCCAGCATGGCCTTTTCCCTGGCCAGCTTAGCCTCTGCGAGCGCGAGCGATGCACGTGCCTCTGCCAGTTTCAGTTCCGCCAGCTTTTCCTCAGCTTCCAAAATTTTCCTGCTTCTCTTTCCCTGGGGCGCACGCTTCTTCTGTCGTGAGTCCCCTTCTACTGCTGTTTCCTCGCTGGTGGCTGTAGAGGTTTGTTCCGTCGAGGTTTGTTCTGTTTCGGACGTCTCGGCGGTTTCCATGTAGTTTTCCATCTCTGCTATGACCGGTGGAGGCGTGGGGCGTGTCGATGCTCCGCTCCTCGTCTGGACTCCGGTCTGACTCGCTCGTTCGGCCCCATCGGCGACGCTCGATGCTCTTGATTTGGACATTTTCACTGACCGCACTGGCTTCTATTTTCCTGGACGTAGAATCCGGCTTTGCGAAGGACCATGCAATGTGGGGGACCAGCTTGCGCCAATTCCCCTACTTAGATCGCCTAGGTCAGCGATGAGATGTCTGTGGACTGTGGGTGATGAATAATAACAACACTTTCACTTTTGTTTCAGAGGTCAAGCACACAAGTTGTTCCGAAGCTGGGTAACGTTGTAGAGCGAGTGCCGCAGTATGGCGGTCGACCTATATTTATATGGGTCCTGGTACCGAGCTTCTAGAACATTCTGCGCCTCACCCCCTCAGATGAAGTTTTTTATTTAAACATCAATAAATTACAATTTTTACAAAATAATCATTTGTTTCATTTACATATTCGTTAATTCTACATAATTTGCTATTTTACAAGTTAGTGCCGACCTCCGTAACAGAAATAAATGCAAAAATCTATTTTTTCTATATTTATACTACCTCGCCGCCCCCCGATATAACGGTCGTCTCCGGCTGTCCCTCTCGAGCGGGTATTCTTTGTCTGGGACAAGGATAGCCCGCTCGAGATGTACACTATCTCTCTTACTTTTTCCGTTACGGAGTTCGGCACTACCACACGGGTTTAAGACCCATTAATTCGCAAGGCACTGTTTTCACGCACTATTTTACACTCTATTGCCCATACACTTTTCACTGTTTGTCTGTCGTGCACAATAAGTACCGAGTAGCCGATTCTCAGACCTACTGAATATGCATATAAAATTTGATAAAAATCAGTAAAGCCGTTTCGGAGGAGTTCGTGGACTAACATTGTGACACGAGAATTTTATATATAAGATTTTTAGTTGGAAATAGTCCAAATTGTTTGGGGAAATGTATGGGGAATTTGACCTTAAGAGGAAACGCGGGTACAGGAGAATTTGAAAAATAGGTATTTGAAGAAACTATTGCCATCGCGCTTCGCCCTGCTCCGCGCGCCGGCCTGTGTGTGTGAAAAGATTTATTTGAGTGACCTAAGAGGTTTTTGAAATGACCGATTCATTTGAACTTAAATATTTATTTTATTTGCCTACTTTTGCAATATAACGGTACGGAACCCTTTGTGCGCGAATCCGAATAGCCGGGTCCACACCAGACGATCCAACGCGCTCAGATCGCGCGCGGCATGAAGCGCGTTGCACGGAGCGTTTGGCGTGGACGTGCCGCGCGCGATCCATGCGCAAGTTTTGGTGCGCGCGCTCCCTGATGCTCGCGATCCGTTAATTGTCGGTTTTCTTGCCCGCTTCAAAGGTGCCTCAGTAAACGTGGCGCGCGCGGTATGGACGGTTTTGTGATTCGAGCGATCCATCACACCATGGATATTTCGCAAAGTCGTCGTCTGATATCGCTTTATAAGGAGTTTAAATGTTTATGGGACCCAAAAGATGTTTATTTTACGAATAAACATCTTGAGACGATGCTTGGGCTCAGATTTCTCGCAAAATGGGAAGCCAATAGAAGATCTAAAGAAAAAAATGCGGTCTCTGGCGGGAGGATACACCGTCCTTTTCTTTTTTGTACTTTTTTGCGCAATAATTTAAGCAAAATAAAGGCTACTGCTGCAACGGCAATTCGCCGCCGCTGTACGTGTGACTCCATATCGTGCAAGATATTGACTGACTTGAATAATAATAATAATAATAATAATAAAATAATAAAAAGCTTTATTTGCCACTACAAACACGGTACATATTAATAACTGATCGCCTTCGGATCACTTGGAGCGCATATTAGGATCGCAGTTTCCAAGTTCTTGGACCGGTCTAACGCGCTCCACGCTCCTAGATCCAGGATCGCGGATTGCGGGATCGCCGCTCCAAGATGGATCGTTTGGTGTGGACCCGGCTAGTCGCACTTGGGCGATTTTTTTCTTGATATTGACTTGTTTACACAAATGATTTGACCAATTATATTTGTGTGACTCTTATCCATACTTATATTATGTGTACAAAGTCTCATGACTAATCATCATGAAACTTTGTACACATACTCTTGGAGGTATTATAACTTAGAAGTAACATAGGATACTTTTCATTTAAAAAAATATTTTTTACGAAAAAAAATGTTGTTGACGCGGACGAAGTAGCGGGCAACAGCATATTTGTAGTATTTTTATACTTATACTAGCTGTCCCGGTGAACTTCGTTTCACTTTAAAACCTTCCCTGGACTTCTACGAATATTTTAATACTAAAATCAGCCCAATCGGTTCAGCCGTTTTCGAGTTTTAGCGCGACTAACACATTTGAAAATCCATCAATCTATTTATATATAAGATTTTTATTTGTAGACAAAAAATCATTTTTGTGTCACTCATAAAACATAATACTTATTTATTTATATTCTATAATTTATAGACTGATATTGACATTGGAGCAATTGGATCTTTGTTAGAACTATCGATCTATAAGAAGAAAAATATTTCCACAACACATCCTACCGCAGATAATATAAAAGAGGAGCCCGACATAAAGACTGAACAATACGATGAATGTGGTAACGTATACTATACTGTACTTTATGTATTCATATTCCAGATGGGCTACATTTGTAGTGTTCTGTTTGCCACGTAACTGCTCTGCCCCTTTTAACTTTGTGAAATTTAGTATAATGTATTTTATAATTATTATAATCTACTAATCCATAATTGTTTATTGATCAGTTTTTAAGTTTGTAGTCTTAATTTTTTTGTTATAGAAATAATTGAAGAACAAACTGTAGAAAATACAAATACGTATGGAGAAGATTATGCACCCGTGTTAGAATTTGCAGATGATGATGTGTCAGATAGTGATGCTGTTTGCAAACAGGAATCATTGAGCGTTGACCGCATTGATGCTTGGCAAGGCTCAAGGGTGATTGAATTGAAATTAGTAAAGTTGAGTCAAAGTGTCATTGACAAGTATGTACGCCAAAGTCCCCCCACGCAGCACACAGCCACAGAAGAACATGTTGGGGACAAGGGGAAGTGCGCTGGTGAACAGAGCGTAGAAAATGACGACAAAAAGGCACAGTACAAGAGTCACAAGGAACAACTCATCTGTGATGTTTGCTTAAAAATGTTTCCGACTAAAAGCAGGTTGCTAAAGCATTTAGTGATTCATACTGGTGAGAAACCATATAACTGCAATATTTGTCAAAAGAAATTCGCAACAAAAAGCCACTTAAAACGACACTTGCTAATTCATACTGGTGAGAAGGCATATAACTGTGACATATGTCAAAAGAAATTCAGATTACGTTCTGACTTAAAAAGACATTTAGTAATTCATACTGGTGAGAAACCATATAACTGCAATATTTGCCAAAAGAAATTCGCACAAACAACCACCTTAAATCGACACTTGCTAATTCATACTGGCGAGAAACCATTTAACTGCAATATTTGTCAAAAGAAATTCGCAACAAAAAGCCACTTCAAAGTACACATGCTAATTCATACTGGTGAGAAACCATATAACTGTGACATATGTCAAAAGAAATTCACATCACGCTCTCACTTAAAAAGACATTCAGTAATTCATACTGGTGAGAAACCGTTTAACTGCAATATTTGTCAAAAGAAATTCGCACTAACAAGCCACTTAAAAGAACACATGCTAATTCATACTGGTGAGAAACCATATAACTGTGACATATGTCACAAGAAATTCACATCACGCTATAAATTAAAAACACATTCAGTAATTCATACTGGTGAGAAGCCATAATAATAGGGCATTTACTTTCTTTTAATTTTTAGAATCTGCAACAGATGGCGTAACGATGGACACTTTTTTATTTTATTTTATTAGGAAAACAAACAAGTATACTAAGAAATTACATACTAAACTTAAAATAAACAATAGTATACTCCACTAATTTTTCACATATTACTAGGTAAAAAAAAACAGTACTGACTTACACTAATTAATTTTAAATACACTTAATTGCTACAGTGCATTAAAGCTTTCTTAATTTCTTTTCTAAATACATTTTTACATTTTGCAAATATATCTATGTTGGTAAAGTGTTCATTATATATTTTAACTAATCTATGTAGAGGCGCGCGTCTCTCGTCTTATTACTGTCCTAGGGACAATATAGAAAATATTGCTAACCAATTCTGGACAATCAATTTTATTGTTTATTAACCCATGCAGCATCATAGTTTGAAGCAACAAACGTCTTGACTTAAGAGTTAGTAAATTATATTTGGCTGATGTGTTACACCTACCGTTTAGGATAATGAAATACGGTGTTCAGTTAATAATTTATTATAATACAATACAACAATGATATTATGCCCGGTAGGTGAGACACAAATTTATAAAACGTGGTACAGTGCCTACTTGCTCGTCACTAAGGAGTGTAGGGCTACTCTCCTGGTACAACCGTGGAAAAGGGGGGAACGGAGATCCGGAACAGCTAGGGCGCTGGAGGGACTCTGCTTCCACACGATGACAACGGAGACAGCAGCAGAGTGGACCTCCGAAGACGGACGGTCACCCGCAGCGGAGACGAGGAACCAAACTCGGGGCAGGGTGGTTCCACTCGGAGCAGGGAACCCTGGAATTGATCGAGTCTCCGTCTCAATGCACTGTCCACGAAAGCTTCTGGCGGCCTATCCACGATTCCCCGAGAGGAGCGCCCACTACCTACAGTGGCAGCGGTATTGTCGTGGTAGGCCGTCAGGAAATAACAATTTACACAAAAAAATTACCAAACAAGATATATTATTATATAATTTAACTATTACAATGTATTTTCAAGTGTTTCATCAAATAGGAACAAAGAAATCTACATTTAAGTACAAATAACGTCGGTAGGTGAATAAACTTTTTATCAACGAAATTTGGAAAATTTGTAAAAATATCTTTTTTAAATTGCTATGAAGCAAGTATCTAGCAATAGTTAATTACGATTAAGAATAATTAAACATATCTTATTACTTTTAAAGCTACTTATATGTGTGCAAACAAAACTTACCCTAAGACGGGGATTTATCCGGCTTAATTATATATGAAGCTGGTACAATTTGACCTACTGGTCGATTACTTTATTATGGTTTGCTTAAAATGCAAATTTTAGGCAAATAAAAGTATCGGCAGCGACGCGAGTATACTGCTAATTATTGTACACGTCTAGCCCGGCCTGTAGTCTAGCGCAGAATGGCGGAGCGCGGTGACAACGGCGCTCGAGTCGTTAATGACCGCCTATTGTTCTAGAATCGAGGTACAGCCGAGAACAGAACTGTCAGTAATAAATAATTAAAATATATTATTTTTTTTATATGGAAATTAATAAAATATAAGTGCAATGGCAAATCGATTGTTCGCTTTGTTTTAAACCTATTGTAATATTTAATAGTTAACTTAGACTACGTAAAAATGACTTAATAAAACGCAAGTCATGTAACGTTCCGTTACATTACCCGCCTCGCCTCGCAAGGATTTTGACCTATGCTATATTATGTCAAAATCCGAACCTTAGGAGTGAAAGTAGGTAAGTAACTTATTTAGAATACGCAAAGTTACATGGTGTTAATATTATTTTATGAAATAAGGGGGCAAACGAGCAAACGGGTCACCTGATGGAAAACAACTTCTGTCGCCCATGGACACTCACAACTCACTCAGAAGAGCTGCAAGTGCGTTGCCGGCCTTTTAAAAGGGAATAGGGTAATAGGGTAGGAGAGGGTAAGGAAGAGAATAGGGTAGGTTAGGGAAGGGAATAGGGTAGGGAATTGGGCCTCCGGTAAACTCACTCACTCGGCGAAACACAGCGCAAGCGCTGTTTCACGCCGGCCTTCTGTGAGCCCGTGGTATTTCACCGGTCGAGCCGGCCCATTCGTGCCGAAGCATGGCTCTACCACGTAAACGATGTATTATGTAAGTCAAGTATTATGGCCTACAATTTTTAGGTCTTTAATGTGCCAAGTACCTAAATCTTTCCCTGACATATTTTCTAGCACATAAACGAGTGGAGACAGCTTTTTAGTAACGCGGCATTTTATGAATTTTGGAGCTAACTTCTTGCTGAAGTACTTGTCTTTGTCACTAAGTACATATGCTCGCTTATATACAATATCACCGACTTCAAACTCGAAAACTTTCCTCCTCAAATTGTAATGGGATGTATTTTTTAAATGTGCATGATACAAAGATTTTTGGACCTTATCAAATATGGAACTAAGACAACCACGATTTTCCACATACTCTTCACGAGGCAAGAACAATACTTCCTTACCTAAATCAGTGTCTGTGTAATGAGTGCCACATAAAACCAATTCTCGTCCAAATACAAGGAACGACGGGGAGAAACCAGTTGCTTCATTCACAGAGTTATTTATCGCAAACTGTACCTTTGGAATAAATAAATCCCAAGTTCTATGATCACCCTCAACGAACGTGGAAAGACAAGTGATAATTGTTTTATTGTAACGTTCCACCGTATTGACCTGGGGCGTATATTTAGGCGTAAGGAACACGTTCGGAATCCTATATTTATCGAAAAACGATTTGGTCTGTTCACTTATAAACTGCGTGCCGTTGTCCATAAAAATACTTTGAGGGACACCATGAACCAGGAAAACTTGCTCCTCAAGTAATTTGATAATAATGTCTGACGTGGCTCTCCTAATGGGGAAAATCAGACAAAACTTGGAGAAGCAGCACGTAACTACTAGAATGTAGCTGTTCTGTTTACGTGTTACAGGAAGGGGACCCATCAAATCAATAGAAATCATTTGAAAAGGACGAGAACACTGCTTGGGACGTCCCATTTCTCCAAGTGTTGCATGATTTTGCGGTTTGTAAGCTAGGCAAACAGAGCAAGAGCCTACAAATTGCGATATGTCATTGTGCATGTTGGGCCAGTAGTACCTGAGAGCAACACGCTTATATGTTTTAAAAATGCCCATGTGACCCGCTGTAGGTTCACAATGGTTTTCGGCAATAATTTTATCGCGCAATTCTAATGGAACCACTTCTTTCCATGAGAACTCGTCCGTAAGCTGATGCTTATTTTTGCTTAACCGAAAGAGAGTATTATTTTTAATTAGGAAATTCGGAAAGTTCTCTGGTTTGCTGATCACACAATCGTCACTAGTAGTCGCAACGGAATTGGCAGAAGACAAAACCGAAACGGGGACAGCTCGGGATAAGGCGTCTGGAATAATATTGTCCACACCACGTCGGTGCTTCAAAATAAAGTTGAAGGACGAGAGCCGAACTCCCCAGCGCGCGAGCCTACCAGTTGGGTTATCCAGGGACAGAAACCATCTGAGCGCACTATGGTCTGTGTAAACTGTGTGAGTTTGACCATTCTCTAGATAGCATCGCCAATGTTCTAAGGCTACGAGAACGGCCAAAGTCTCACGTTCAGTAATGCTATAGTTCTTTTCTGGCCCAGTTAAAGATCTGCTCATGTAAGCTATGGGGTGCTCCTTCCCATTTATAGTTTGAGTGAGCATAGCACCGACCCCATAGTTACTAGCATCCGTATGAACTTCAAATGAAAGGTCATAACTGGGACAGGAAAGAATAGGCGCCGAGACCAAACACTCTTTTAGTTTTTTAAATGCCACGTCAGCTTGCTCAGTCCACTGGAAAGGAGGTGCAGACTTCTTATTCGAAGTCAGCTTATTTAGCGGGCCAGCGATCGTGCTAAAATTTGGGACAAACCTGCGGTACCATGTTGCCGTACCTAAAAAACGTTTCAAATCTTTTCGGCACGTAGGAGTTGGATAATTTAAAATGGCCGCTACTTTTTCAGGGTCGGTACGCAAACCATTTGCATCGACCACATATCCCAAATATTTAAGCTGACTTCGAAAAAATTCGCATTTCTCCAGATTGACTGTGAGGTTAGCTTGACGTAGCTTCTCGAAGACACGTTGAAGAAGAGATACATGCTCTTCAAACGTGCTACTTATGAGGATAATGTCATCCAAATAAGCAAAGGCCTTATGGTCCATATTACCAAAAAGTCGGTCCACTAATCTTTGTTGTGTACAGGGCGCATTTGTAAGACCAAATGGAGTCGTTTTAAAACGGAATGTACCTCGACCCGGAACGTAAAATGCCGTCTTGTCCCTATCCTCAGGAGCGATTGGTATTTGCCAAAACGCTTTTGACAAATCGATACTACTCAAATACTTAGCGTCACGCAAATTGTCCAATATCTCCGAAATATAGGGCAAGTTATAAGCGTCCCGCTTTGTGACAGAGTTTAGTTTTCTACTGTCTAAACAAAAACGGGGCTGCCCGTTCTTTTTGGTGACCAGAAGAACAGGAGACTGCCATGCACTTTCGCAGGGTTCTACAACATCAAGTTTTAGCATCTCATCTAGCTGGTCAATTAAAATTTTCTGTTTGACCGGGGAAAGCCTATAATAACGTTGTCTTACAGGAGGCGAGTCGCCAGTGTCGATATGGTGGGTTATTAAATGAGTACGGCCTAATCCTACACGCTCAAATGAAATTTCTTCAAACTGCTTAATAATTTTGTCTGCGATCGATTTTTGAGAATCTTCTAAATTTTCATAAGACTGAATGAAAGTTGAGGAGCAATCCATATTTAAGTCAACTAGAGGAGTGCTTACCAAATTAAGGGAACCTAAATATTTTGGGCATATTTTGAAAAAGCGCCAGAAATCAATCCCTAATATAAGCGCAGATTGGACTTCTGGGACTACATAAGTTTTAATTATGTGAAACTGGCTATCAAAATAAATAGGCAAATTAATATAGCCTGTACTGCGTAAGCTTTGTCCGCCGGCTGCCACTATTGTCACTGAATCATCAGTGTGCATTTCCAAGCCACGGTCAACTAAAGTGGTATGAGCATTGTTGCCTAGAATGGTAACAGCTGATCCCGAGTCTAAAAGGCCTGTAACTGTAATATTATTAATTTTTATATTGACATAGGGTCGCGTGTCATTAAAAGGTTTTGATTGCAGAATTGTGGCAACCTTATAGCCACTGAAAAATAAACGAACTGATTTTAACCAGTTATTCCACTCCTCCTTACTAGTTCTGATATTTTTATTAATGAGTGTTAAATTGCCACAATTCTGCCGAGTTAGTTTTTTGAACTCTGACAGTTAGGGCAATCTGGTTTCTTAACACCTTTATGGCCACATTTAAAACACATAATTTCTGTATTAGTGCATTGTCTCAAATTATGTGTATTGTTGCGACATCTAGGACAATATGGCTTCTTTTTGTTAATTTGAGGTGTACTATTTGTAGATGTTATGCTATGCAAATATTTTTCATTACTGTTTATATTCTGTTTTAGATTACTATTAGTGTTAGTTTTATATTCATAATTGTAACTAGATTTAAGTTTTGAATGTTTATATGCAAATTCCGGCGCTAAGGTATCCGAAGTTGACGCTAAAGGTTCTCGAAAATGGGCAAGACGAGACTGCACAGTTTCGTAATTCCTACACAAACTTCTCAATTGATCAATATCTTGGATATCAGTAGCAGAAGCTAACGTGCTTGCGTAACAAGGGCGTATATTGTGCAGAACAATCTCAAGCTTGTCCTCCTTCGACAAGGGTTTTGAAAGTCGAGAAAACATTCCTGATAAAATCGATAAATAAATTGTAATGTTTTCTGTCTCACCCTGAGTTCTAGCGCGAATCTCAGATAATAGGCGATAATCATAATCAGGCTTATCGAAATCCTGCTTTAAAAGGGAAACAAGGTCATCCCAGGATGATACCTGGTCTCTTATACTTCGAAACCAATGTAAAGCGTCATCTATAAATATTTCGGTAGCAAATGAAATTAATTTTGAGTCAGAAATGTTTCGAGCTTCACTGAATTCGGTAACGCGTTGAATAAAAGAACGAACGCACGATTTGCCATCGAATTTTAATTTACCTAGCTCAGCGGTAATACTTTTGTCACATGTAACTGCAACGTTAATTGGGGGCTGACAACTAGAATTACTACAACCGGAAAACGCAGTAGCCGAGTTTGAAGATTCTACTTTAAGTGGGTCAATTAATTTGTTAAGATTTTTAAGGTAGGACTCGTAACAATTTCTATAAAGAGTAACGCAAGCCGCATGTGTATCTTTTATGTCGCTTGAGTCTATTCTGTTCATCCTATGATAGACGTGATGGAGAATATTTTCTGTGCGCGAAAGTGATCCTTTATCACATGGGCCTGACTCGAGAGTGCAATTAACTTTATTTAAAATCTCTGTCACGGACAGAAGGTCCTCTACTGGTTCAAGGTGAGAGGAAGCTATGTCTTCAGCTGGAAACATTTGTACTAGTTTTGTAATTTGCTTTCTAAGCTCGGCAACAGTACTGCCGGGTGTCTCGCCTCTAACTGCCACCTCGTATTCTAATTCAGGTTTTTGCAAGGATAAATACTTAATTGGAAAAGCCATTGTTATTTATGAATAAGTCCTAAGGTAAATTTTAAGAGCACACAAATAATACAAAGTATACAGTATATTATATGATAAAATGTTAAAATAATTAAAATTAAACTCAACTGAACTTGACTGTACTTTAACAAATATAAAGTTGTAATAAATTTACACCTTTTAAACAACAGATTCTCGGTACAAATTATGAAAGGTATTAAAACAATTTAAGTATAAAATTTGTATTCACTCACAAAACACACAGTTTACAAAAACACTACAAAAAACAGACGTGACGACAATTTTCACATGTAAACACAAATAACAGACAAAATCACAAAATTTTACACAACAAAACACATAGACATACACACAACAATCCGCTACCACTCCAAAAGTGACAAAACAAGTCAACCACGTTTATGGGCGCCAGTGTTACACCTACCGTTTAGGATAATGAAATACGGTGTTCAGTTAATAATTTATTATAATACAATACAACAATGATATTATGCCCGGTAGGTGAGACACAAATTTATAAAACGTGGTACAGTGCCTACTTGCTCGTCACTAAGGAGTGTAGGGCTACTCTCCTGGTACAACCGTGGAAAAGGGGGGAACGGAGATCCGGAACAGCTAGGGCGCTGGAGGGACTCTGCTTCCACACGATGACAACGGAGACAGCAGCAGAATGGACCTCCGAAGACGGACGGTCACCCGCAGCGGAGACGAGGAACCAAACTCGGGGCAGGGTGGTTCCACTCGGAGCAGGGAACCCTGGAATTGATCGAGTCTCCGTCTCAATGCACTGTCCACGAAAGCTTCTGGCGGCCTATCCACGATTCCCCGAGAGGAGCGCCCACTACCTACAGTGGCAGCGGTATTGTCGTGGTAGGCCGTCAACAATTTACACAAAAAAATTACCAAACAAGATATATTATTATATAATTTAACTATTACAATGTATTTTCAAGTGTTTCATCAAATAGGAACAAAGAAATCTACATTTAAGTACAAATAACGTCGGTAGGTGAATAAACTTTTTATCAACGAAATTTGGAAAATTTGTAAAAATATCTTTTTCAAATTGCTATGAAGCAAGTATCTAGCAATAGTTAATTACGATTAAGAATAATTAAACATATCTTATTACTTTTAAAGCTACTTATATGTGTGCAAACAAAACTTACCCTAAGACGGGGATTTATCCGGCTTAATTATATATGAAGCTGGTACAATTTGACCTACTGGTCGATTACTTTATTATGGTTTGCTTAAAATGCAAATTTTAGGCAAATAAAAGTATCGGCAGCGACGCGAGTATACTGCTAATTATTGTACACGTCTAGCCCGGCCTGTAGTCTAGCGCAGAATGGCGGAGCGCGGTGACAACGGCGCTCGAGTCGTTAATGACCGCCTATTGTTCTAGAATCGAGGTACAGCCGAGAACAGAACTGTCAGTAATAAATAATTAAAATATATTATTTTTTTTATATGGAAATTAATAAAATATAAGTGCAATGGCAAATCGATTGTTCGCTTTGTTTTAAACCTATTGTAATATTTAATAGTTAACTTAGACTACGTAAAAATGACTTAATAAAACGCAAGTCATGTAACGTTCCGTTACAAATGATTCCTCATACGGTAATATAGTCTGATGATGATTTTTATGATGACATTTATATTGCAAGGTTCTAACAAACTTTCGCTGGATTCTTTCTATTTTTTTGTCATATTTAGCATAATACGGGTCCCATATCATAGATGCGTATTCTACTTGTGGGCGAATCAAACAGTTAAAAGATAAAGATAGGTGTTTTCGAGTTTAAAATCAGATGATGCTCTCATAACAAAATTGTACATTTGGAATGCTTTAACAACTATATTGTCGACGTGTAGGTTCAAGTGTAACTTACAGTCTAGAATGACGCCGAGATCGCAAATTTGGGTGTCTCTAACTAATATTTCGTTACATAGTGAATAGTCAAATTGAAAAGTTTTTTATTTTTTGTAAAATTAATGTATTTGCATTTATTTATACTTAACTTGAGGTTGTTTTCAATACAGTATTCTGACAATCTATTTAAATCATTTTGAAGCTGGCGGCAATCCTCTAGGGATTTAATGGTTTTAAACACTTTAAGATTTGACAGCCCACGAATATAGAGTTGAGGGTGATTCCAAATGTTTCTTGACGTTTTTGCAATAATGAATTAGGTGAGGTGAGGGTATAAAATTCCAACTTATCTTGGGTTGATTTCTTAGTTTCAAGTGAGGTATATAACGAGCAAACACTGTCACAGAATCTACGTTCGATAAACTACAAGTAGGTATATATCAAAATTCTCACTTTAACAATTTTTTACAGAAATAAATGCGGAACTGTATGTGCTTTTTTAATTTTTTTTTTTAATTTATTCTTGACTATGGATACGAACTGTATGTGCACTGTGCCAGGGTTGCCAGCCAAAAAAAAGATTTTCTTCTAGATTTTCTATTGGTTCCCCACCGATCTGAAATTATTTGCAGGTTGCCATCACGGACCTCATATTGGTTGTATATTTTCTAAAAAATATCAGTGTATACTGTATAGTCTGTCAAAAAAAAAGAGATTAAAATAAGGGTGTACCTCCGCTGCCGGCGCCAGCTCCCAAAAATATCAGTGATGGGAACCGGCGGTGAGTATACTGCCGGCAGCCGAGATATAAAACAACGGGAATGCCTCCGCTGCCGGCGCCGGTTGCTGAAATGGCTGCCGGCGCCGTTTTCCGAACTCCGAAGTTTGCCGAAGTCACGCGATGTTTGCCGAATAGGCTGCCGGCGCCTATTCGGCAAACATCGCTTGTCAAATGACAGAATAATGATCAAAAACATCAGTCTTGAGCTAAAGGACTATGAAAAGTACAAATAATAAGGCCATTTTTGAATCCTTCGATTGGGGGTTCTTGGAAATGCTATTGTATTCTATTGTTGTCGCGATCACCGGTGCTCGTATGGGGCTTGAATCTTGATGGGTTAATGGTGGTGATGGTGCTGATAAATGTGATCTGCATAGTAGCATAATGCAATATCTTTGCTTCTTTAAACAACTCTGAATCTCTCTAACATGTAAAAGGAATCTGAAGTTCTGTTCAGTACCTTCGGAAGTATACCACGGGGTTTATAATTACTGTAGCTGCATGGTGCAAAATCTTACTTTTTGGTAGCTGAAAATAAGGTAGCTAAGGTAAAGCTAAGCTAAGAAAATGCATCACAAAAAACTAAATATCCACAGCCGAACAAATAGGTACCCCTAACCTTCACCTTTTGGAGTCGGTAAAGTCGAATATATTTGAGAGAGAATTTTATTTGTGTATCGGCACTGGAACCTAGCGCTTTACGCATTATCACCGGCTCCCATTTTGAGTGCCAGCGCCGGCAGCTGTGGAATTTTTTTTTCGATTTCGCAGGGGAAACCCATCATGGGTGCCCCGGGTTGGGTACCCCGGGGGTATGTGAGACTCCTACTCACTAAAACCACCTGCAGTTCGCCTTCAGCCGTATAAGGAGGGATATCCCGGATCTAACAAGCACGGGACTCCCTCCACGACCGGCCGGTCTACCTAGGACCGGACTTCCACCAAAGGTAAGGGAACGCTTAGGCAAACTAAAGCGGTCCCCTCGGCGCCGGGGCTGGCTAAGCCGGGGAGGTTCCCATCCTCTCCCGGAGCCCCGTTAGACGAGGGTTAGGAGGTTCGCATAGCGACGCCTCCGCACTCCCGTCCTACGCCGGCGGAGCGGCAGAGAGGTGGGATCGATCTCTCTGTCCCGCTCCGTGGGTGATGCATTATCTTAGCTTAGCTAAAGCCAGCTTAGCTTAGCTAAGGGAAACCTTAGCTACATTTTTTCAGCTACCAAAAAGTAAGATTTTGCACCATAGCTACAGTTATAAAGCCCGTGGTAGGTATATTCATATTCATACTTCTTTATTTGCTTCAAAAGTGGTACATTTTGGTGTTACAGATAATAGCATTTCTTAGATCACACTTTTCACTAATAATATAGCATGCAAATTCTTAGGTACTTATTCTAATACATTAATTTTTATTTAATTACCTTTTATATTATAATTTATAAATAATTGGATATAATAAACAATTCAATAGACTACAACATTCAAATTAATAAACCCTTCTTACAATAATATGTCCTAATCTTACGAGCTACCTATTATTACATTTCAATTGATTTCAAAACAATAATAATTTAATGTCAATAGTATAATTATAATTACAGATATTTTCATAGTAATTTAATGTCAACAGTATAATATAGGAAAATGTTATTTATCATTTAGGAACTCTGTAACGGAATAATATTTTTTTAGCATTAGCCATTTAGTCATTTCTTTCTTAAATTTATTATAAGGTGGGTATTTTATGGCTGTTGGAGTAGCATTATACGCCTTTATACACATGGAATAATATTCTTTTAGATATAAATTCGTTCTGGGAATGATATCTAATACTAGACGTTTGGGTTTCCTTTTTGTTCTCGGGTAAATCTCCCTAGCCTCTGTAAACTGACTATAGTGAGTTTTTACAAAGTTTACTAGTTCGTATATATAAAGGCTAGGAAGCGTCATAATACTTAATTTTTTAAAAAGAGGCTTACATGACTCATATGAGGGCTTACCACATATGGCCCGTACACATTTTTTCTGCGCTATAAATGCTATTGTTAATGTCAGTTGAGTTCCCCCAAAGTAATAGTCCGTATCTGAGTACTGAAGCCACATATTATCCATAGTATGCCGAAAGTACAGTTGGTAAGGTTGATATTTGTCTCAGTCTATTTGTACGTTATTTTAAAATGTAACCGTACTCTGTACTTTATATTAATAATGAAGTACGCGAAAATACTTTATTTCTCACTAGACGTTCCGCGCGGCTTCACCCGCGTAAATTAGATATTACACAGACAAATTAGTTCACAAAAAATAGCCTATGATCCTTTACGTGGTCTACTTCTTATCTGTGCCAACTGCCAAATAACAGAAAAAATGCTACAGTAGTTCGTGAGATAAGCCCTTTTAAGTAAATTCTCCCGTTTTCTCCACATTTTCCTCTATTTCTTCGTTCCTATTAGTCGTAGCGTGATAAAAATATAGCCTTTCTTTATAAATGGGCTATCTAACACTGAAATAATTTTTCAAATCGGACCAGTAGTTCCTGAGATTAGTGCGTTCAAACAAACTAACAAAATCTTCCACTTTATAATATTATATTATGTATATGTTACGCTCAAAGACCGAAAACGCTCAGTGAGCGAAAAAATGGCTCACAACGCGTTGTGGTCATAGTGAAACGGCCACAACGCGAAATTCGCGTCGTGGCCCTAATGAAAACGGCCACGACGCGTTCTGATAATCACAGAAATACCACAAAGCGAAATTCGTGTCGTGGCTGACGTGCTATTCGACCACAACGCGTTGTGGTAATCGAGAAAAGCCATGACACGTTCTGAGTATTTAAAATCAGCCACGAACGAATCCGTGTTGTGGCCCTAATGAAAACGGCCACGACGCGTTCTGAAACCAGGTTAGTTACTCAGGAGTAATTTTATAGCGCCCAAGTGTGTGCGCAGTGAGCCATTTTTTCGCTCACTGAGCGTTTTCGGTCTTTGAGCGTAACATAATATAGATATAATAATAAAGAAAAATAAATTGTACTTTATTTTTATACTGTGTACTTTATTTTTCTTACTTAGGGCGACTTTTACCAAGTGGTTAAACATGTTTAAAATTTTATTTAAGCACAAAATTCTGTTTAACTACACAATTTGTCTTGCACCACTAGTTAAACATGATTATTGATCTGTCAAATTTAAACAGCCAAATATCGCTGTTTAAGGTAAAATTCCGTGCATCGCGATCGATCGCGGTCGCGCACGACCTACGACTGTCGTCGGCCGCTCGCGACCATAGTCAGTTTATGAAAATGTATGGCACCGCTTCCGAGGCCCGCGACTGACACGCGCGGCCTACGACTGTCGTAAGCCGCGCGCGACCGTGCCATATAACTTTGACACGGTCGCGCGGGACCTACGACTGTCGTCGGTCACGCGCGTCTGTCGTAGACCCCGCGCGACCGTGTCAAAAAGTGTACCACAAAATGTACAGGTTGTGAGAAGTACTAGTACTAATAATATTATTGTACTAGCTTTTACCCACGCCTTCGTTCACGTGTATGTAGTTTTCGTTACTAGAAGTGCGTTTCATTAAATATGTAGTTCCTTTGCAATCATGTTGGCATTCTCTATTAACAACGTAAGCACGGTAGACACGCTCTGCAAGTATTCATAAGTTTTACTGTGTTTAAGGGTGATTAAACTGACGCTGGTAACCCTATTTCACTTAGCTGTAATGGCGGCAACCCGAGTTTAATGGGAGTGCCTCCGCTGCCGGCGCCGGCTCCCAAAAATATCAGTAATGGGAACCGGCGGTAAGTACACTGCCGGCAGCCGAGATATAAAGCTTAAGGCCGGCTATACACTCTCGCCGAGACACAGCGAGGCGGCCCGAGTGCGAGAGTGTAAATGGGTGCGCTCGCCTCGTCTCGCCTGTCTCGGACCCTCTCGGTCCGTTGTCGGTATTTTGCGCCCGAGACAAAGGGTCTCGCAAGGAAAACGAGCGCACTACTGTACACTCTCGCGTCTTTCAGTACTAGTCCCGCCGTTGGACAATGTAGAACAGAAAAATAATAATAAACGTCATTATTAGTCATTATCTGTGAAAAATAAAATTAAATATGATTATAAATCTTTGGATTACAATGATATCTTTCGATGCATGGTGAATGGTGAATGGTCGTTTTCGTCCATCTTGTCTGAGTTCTTAACTGCGATTGAACTAAGCGAGAATGTACATGATCCCACTCGGGCAAGGGGCTCTCGCACGAGACTCTCGCCCGAGAGCTCTCGGCGAGAGTGTACAGCGGGCATAACACAAACCTAAGGGCTGGTTTACACGTATTAAGTAGATAAGTAGTTAACTAAATTTTAACTAAATTTTAAGTTAATAATTGCATGTAAACACACAATTTAGTAGCAAGTTAAAATTTAATTGCAACTTGCTACTAAATTGTGTGTTTACATGCAATTAAGTAACTTAAAATTAAGTTAAAATTTAGTTAACTACTTATCTACTTAATACGTGTAAACCAGCAATAAGCGTCAGTGACAGGGGACGCGGTACGCGATACGGGAGCGTCTGAAACGCGAAACTGGCCGTGCACACCTGCGCGACTACGGTGCGAACGAAAGCTTCGCAGTCGCTTTGGTCGCGTAGGTTTGTGCAATCCTTAATACAACGGCTGCCGGCGCTGGCACTCAAAATGGGAGCCGGTGATAATGTGTAAAGCGCTATGTTGCAGTGCCGATACATAAATTTTAAAAAGAAATAATGAGGGATTTTCTTATTTTTTTAATTTGATTGTCAAACAGTTTCCATTTTAGTAACTAGATGGCGTATGCGTAGACAACTATCGGTAATAACTAATACCAGGGAATACTTGCTACAAAACTGGGCAAAAAAATGTAAAACTTGATACATTTCAATTTGAAAAAGACGCAATAATATTCCAATGAATAGGATAATAGAGTTATTAAATAACGATGTTTTAGTTAAAACTCACGGAAGAAATAGCCCTGTTTACCGATATTCACACCAAATGTCACAGGAAATATACATTTTGGTTTTGACAACATCTTACCTGCACTTGTGCAAGATAACGGATATTTAATGGCTAATATTTTACCAATAATGAAAAATAATAAAAACCACACCAAAATATATTACCTTACATATTACATAAGGAGGGACGGTATAAGCACAGTATAGCAATATATCCCTACAGTAGTGAAACGAATGTACTTGCGCAGAGCAACGGAGGGGTACCCGCGGGGAAGCGGGCGGCGCGGGCCCGCGTATACAAACTCGCGGAGTTTGTGTACCTGCCGCGCAGGGGTGACGTTGGCGCGTTGTCTACGAATTTTGTGTTGTAATTATTGTAAAACGATAACTTATCTTCTAAACATGGGATATTATAAGGGTTCAGACTTCAGTGTACGGATGTAAATCTGATTAAAAAAACAAAAAGGGTTTAAATTTTTATAAATATCGGCTCACAGCTGTTAACACTAATATTGTGTTGATCTTGGCGGCATTTATTTGCATCTCTGTTTTATTGTAACTCACGTTGTAAAAAGTGTAACTTGCAGAGAAACAATATACAATACATTAAAAATTTGTCAAATACCCTGTTACAACTTACATACTAATTAGTACCTACCTAGCGAGGTACACAGGGCCACACATCAAGTGTAACATGTTGACCTTTGGACCGCCCTTACCGCGCTCGTAATATGAGGGAGTTTTGAAGCGCTTCTGAGTTCTGTTACACCTGATGTGTGGCGGCCTGGCGGGTGGCCTACCGTACCTACCAATTATGTGATTTATAATTATTGGATATTTTATAGAATGCGTCTTCATTATTTTAATCCTTCGATCGTGGAGTCTTGGAAATCTATTGTTATTATATTGTGTCTCGCTCACCGGTGAGCTTATGGGGCTTGATGGGTGAATTAAATTTTTAAATAGAGATCTAAATCATCTAAAAATAAAGTTTCACCTAAATATGTATCTGGCAGTACGACATAATATTATGTAAATATAACACGCTGATTATAATAATATCCATGGACGCTTCACACCACGTCAGTCTCGCCCCGTGCTAAGTACCTGAAGGACTTGTGTTACAGGTACCAGACAACGGAAATAAATTTAATACTTTTATACTAATATACATATATTTAAGATTTTTTATTATATCATACACATATTTAATGCACATCCATGACCCAGGAACATTGAAAAACTTTTTTGTTCCGTCGGCGGGATTCGAACCCGCGACCCCCGGCTTGAGTTGCCACATACTCTAACAACGAAGGTCGTCAAATTTATACAGATTATAATACATATGATAACATTACAAGCACAATATTTTATTTTTATTTTATCTCCCGTTTCGTGGCAACCCTGGCATATCTGCTCGGTACCTACACCGGTGGCGGCATCGTGCGACATCAAAGGCGTTTCGTTACTGTAGGGATATAATATTGCTATACTGTGGTTAGGGTCAGCTTAAATTTTTGATTTAAATCCATTTACCACTAAAAAAATGTGTATTAAAAATAATCCTTTCAAAATTTTATTTCTTCTAGAATTCAGCGAAAACAAATACAGGAATAAATATTTTTACGCCAAAATGTTTCAATCACGATTCCGAAGGAACCCATCAGCTTCGTTTTTTATAAAATATACCAATTATAAAAATAAATCGCTTTGTTTACAAATTTGAACAATCTGTTGATATGTGAGAGCAACGCCTGATTTGGTACAAAAAATCCACAGGCACTTGATGGAAAATAAATAAATGACATCAGTCAAATCTGTGTGTCAGAGGCTGATTGTCTATCATAGAAAACCTAGAGTATGTTCACAAATATATCCCAGTATACTGGCAGCTCTTTACGTCTAGAATCGCCGTGGTCCCATACCGTTGATACGTTTCGAAATATTTGCCAGTGAATTATGGAATACGTATTTCTTGTAATGTAATTATAATACGTCATAAAATAAATAAATAAATAAAGCTTTATTGATTTCCATAAAAAAATACATTTTATAAATTTGTTTAAAAACATTTGATTTTTATAGGAATATTTCATTTACAATTTACTACATATTATTTTTTTATTATTAAATGACATAATCAGATCATTATAAATTTAGTACATAATAAATTAATTTTTACATGCATTTGTTATTCTTAATTCGTAATAATTATATTTAAGTATATATATTCTTATTATATTATTATTTATTATTTTTCTATGGACCCCCTAAGGGTAAAAGCCTCCTCCAAGGTAACCCATTCGTCTCTTGCCTTAGCGATGCTCGGCCAATCTCTACCTGCTGTTGCTACTATTTCATCCGACCATCTAGCAATCGGGCGGCCTCTAGACCTTTTTCCTTTTGGGCCAGGCCATTCTGTCGACCTTTGAGTCCACCTGTTGTCGTCATATCTCGCTATGTGTCCTGCCCACTTCCATTTTCTTTGTAGCATGTATGTTAGAGCATCTCTAACTTTGGTCTTTTTCCGGATGTCGGTATTTCTTACTCTATCTTTGAGTTTTAGGCCTAAAAAACTTCTTTCCATTCGTCTTTGGGTTGTCTGGATTTTATTTCTTGTTTTGTAGTCGAATACCCACGTTTGACACCCGTAACTTAGGCATGGTAGTAAGGCCGTGTCCATAACAATCTTTTTAGTTGATGTTGGTAATTGCGATTTGAATATATCTTTGTGAGCCCAATATTTATTCCAAGTTATTGCTACTCTCCGCTCTACTTCTTCTGCGTTTCGGCTTTTCTCGAATGATATTTGTTTGCCTAAGTATATATATTTTTGCACAAATTCTAATGGTGTCTTCTTGACCTTGTGTTAATATTTTGATGATTTGTCATAATCTTTGTTTTTTCTAAATTCATCTCTAGTCCGACTTTTGTACTGGCTTGATGTAAATCATCTATCATTATATTGAGTTTCTGTGAGTCTTCGGAAAATAATACAATATCGTCGGCGAATCTGAGATGGCTCAAGAATCTACCATTTATGTTAATGCCTTGTTTGCTCCATCTAAGGTTTTTCATAATTTTTTCTAGGACGGCTATGAACAATTTTGGGGACATTGGGTCCCCTTGCCTCAGACCTCTCTTTATATTTATTGGCGGGCCGATTTTATCTAGTTTTACTCTACTTGTAGGTACAATTTTCATAGATGTTTTTTTGAATGTTAATGTATTTTTCGTTTATACCAAGAGAATGTAGAGCTTCCCAGATGCTTTCGTGTGATATTGTGTCAAAAGCTTTTTTATAGTCTACAAAAGCAATAAACAAGGGTCGGTTGAACTCAATATACTTCTCTATTACTTGTTCGACAACTTGTATATGGTCTATTGTGCAAAACCCACTTCTAAATCCAGCTTGTTCTATTGGCTGGTATTTGTCAATATCGTTAGACATTCTTTCCAGGAGACACGAAGAAAATAATTTATAAAAACAGGACATGAGACTTATTGGTCGGTAATTTGCGATGTCAGCTGGGTCTCCTTTTTTGTACAACAATATTATTTCAGATTGTCTCCATAGATTTGGTACGACCTCGCATTCCAATATTTTGTTCCATAGAATGGTGATTGGTGTTAGTAGTAGCGCTCTAGCAATCTTTATATATTCATTTATTATCCCGTCCGGTCCTGGGCTTTTTTCGGTCTTTAGTCTCATTATCTGTTTCAGGACTTCTTCTTCTGAAAATGGTTTTATTGAGTTTGTACCTAGAGAGACGTAAGTACTATTGCTCTTTGTGTCAGTAGAGTCTATTTGGCTGTATAGTGAAGCATAAAATTTTGTGGCTATGTTTATTATTTCTGTACGGGATTTACATTCGACTGAGTCAGAGCGAAGTGAATTTATCCATGTATGTGAAGCGTTTAGCTCTTTTTGTGCTCTTTTAGTAGATCTAAATTTTTCTAAATAATGTTGTATTGTCTCTGTTCTATGAGAATCGTAACATTTTTTAATTTCCTTGTTAGTGAGCTTATAAAGGGCTTTCAACTTTTCTCTATCGGCTCTGTAGAGTTAATGGAATCAGGCGTTACTTTGCGGAAATCCATAGCTTAAACTTAAAAACTTAAAAAACTTAAAAAATTTAAAACTTAAAAAATTTAGGCTCTGTAGAGTTTTGGCTTATTCTGTATCCTATTCCTTTCTTTCATTAGTTCAATTGCTTTCTCTGTGAGTATTTTTTTCCTTTCTGTGCCCTTGTTGTGTCTTAAACTTTCTTTTATGCTTTGAACAACTTTTTGGTAGTATTCTTCTGCATTATAGTGAGTATGTGTCGTGATTAGTTCTGGGATAAAGTTCTTGAGATTTTCGGTGTAATTTTTTTGTTCGGTTGGTGTTTTCAGCTTCCTCGTGGCTTGTGTGTAATTTCTTCTGCTTTTTTTGGTTGGTTTTAGGTTCAGTTTGGCTCTTAGCAATCTATGATCTGATCCGAAAGGGACTGAGGATAGTACTTCATACTTAGAAATCAGTTGTGGAGCTGACGTCATAATGTAATCTATTTCGTTTTTCGTATTTTTGTCTGGGGAGATCCATGTCCATCTATTCTTCGGTTTGAGTTTGAACATGGTGTTAACAATTTTTAAGTTGTATTCAAAAGCATACTGAGTAAGTCTCTCTCCTCTTGGACTTCTACTTCCGTAGCCGTGTTCGCCTGCAATATTTATTTGCTCGTGCTTTCTGGGTAGTCCTATCTGTGCATTGAAATCCCCCATAGAGATAACATATTTAGCTGATGTAGAGTCGTGAGCTTTACCAAGGTTTTCGTAGAAGTGCTCTATTTCTTCTTGAGATGAGTTCTCAGTAGGAGCGTACGCTTGAATTAACGCAAAGTGTAAATTGTTCAACTCTATTTCCAGAACGCATACTCTATCGCTTATCCCAATAAAAGATTTTATATTTTCCTTAAGCTTTTTCTTTATTAGAAAGCCAACTCCGTACAGTCCTTTTGTTTGTCCCAGGTAGTAGAAGATATATTCGTTGTCTTCAATTATTTTTTCTCCAAGGCGTCGAACTTCGCACAAACCTATTATATCGTGGTTAATGTTTTGTAGAGCAGTCTTGAGCTCTATAAATTTAATTTCAGAAGACAATGACTTCACATTATAGGTGCAAATGTTGTAGGTATTCTCCGTTAATGTGGGTTTCCTTGGTGGGTTGTGGTCGCGCTCTCCCGCGGTGACCGGCCGTACTGGGAGATGTTGGATGAGACGAGGGTTGTCTCATGTCTGTTTTGGCTGCTATGCTATATTGTTTTGTGCTGTCTTTGTATGGCAAACTGGCGTTTCTTGGCTGAGGATTAATCTGGGTTTTTGTATAATATAGTTGTTCATGTTGGCTTTATTTTTCTTTGGCGGCTGTTTGCTGATGTGCTGAGATCTTTGACTACTCGGTGTAATGTATGTCTCTGGGGATTCAGAATGATTTCTTTTCTTTGACTGGCTGTAAGGTGAGTGTTTGTTTTTTAATACGATAAGTTTATCGTAACGTATAAATGCAGTGTTTCCGGCTTCTTTTTCTCTTTTCAACTCGATTTGTAGCTCTCTGCGTTTATTAAGGACTTCAATTGAGTAGTCTTCTTTGATGTAATATGGAGTATCTTTAAGATTTTGTTTGTTTCTCAGTACTTTCAACTTATAGCCCATGGTGTTAAATGTTACTACCACCGGTCTGGTCTTTTCGTCTCGTTTTCCCAGTCTTCTAACTAGTTCTAAGTTACTGGTGTTGCATGAAATTTTTATATGTGTGTTAATAATTCTAGTCATAATTTCCTCAAGTTCATGATATGATTTCTCTTGCTCTTCTACGCCAAAAAATACTAAATTTTTTCGCCTGCACTGCCTATCTAAGTAATTAATTTTTGAGGTTTGTTCTTCGATTCTTTTTTCCAATAATTCATTTTTCTGTTCCAATTTGCTAAACTTTTCACTAAGGCTAACAATTATTGTATTTTTAATATCTTCTTTCATCTCTGCCATGTCCTGTTTCTGTTGCTTTAGGTCGTCTTGCATCTTCAGTAACAAATTTTTTATTTCCTCCATAATGATCTAATATGTTGGTTTAGCGCCCTCTCTCGAAAACTGTTTGCGTTTTTTGCAATCTTTGCTATCGATCTGATGTATTAGTATCAGCGATGGCCGCTAGATGGCTGAGCGTATTTGGTGTGATGTCTAGCTACGGAGTTCGATGATTCAAACTAGATGTCGCACCTCTCTTGTAGTTTTGAATAAATGTCGAACAATGGTAATTTTATGTTGATTACTTTGCACTTTTGAGGTTATTATTTTTCTTTTTTGAAGTCCGTCACTCCTGTTACTTGGTATTTATTATAAAATTTGTGGTCTCTTGCACTGTTCGAAAAATTTCACTTTCTGCAGCGTTTTTCGTTGGTAAATACGAGTTTTTCGAGTGTATTTTGGTAAGTAGTTTTCATAACTTTTTTGCACTTTTTCACTATTTTTCACTTTGTCTTTTATATTGTCCACACTTTATGAGTCACTATTTATCATATAATACGTCATACTTATCTAATACTAGTGGAATACCAGTACAAAATAGCGCCGTAATTTGACGTCTTGGGCAGTGGTCAGTAGACTGGGTTTTATTCCGGAACCTAGTCAACATTTTTGGTTTACAAATACTACAATATTGCTTTGTAACCTAAATTATTTGGCGAGAGACTACCTAATAAGATGCTATTCGATAATTTATATTCACCAAACGATCATTTTTACGGTTTTGGTAGGTTTGAAAGTCAAAAAATGCAAACATTACAGCTAGTCAGAAAACAATGTACAGATTACCGCAACACAGAGACAGATTTTTACGTATCCATGTCAAAACATTGTAAAATGATATATGATATGTCCAATCCATAGCAATAGAAAGAATTATTACATCTTAGCACTGGAGTAATAAAATCTGCACAAGAAATCGTAAAAATAATATTATCATGCGGATAGATCTAGATATTTTGTAGATACCTACACCATGATTTTCGTGCACCTCGGGAGGAAATAACTACGGATTCTACATTATTTAAGAAAACCGGCCAAGTGCGAGTCGGACTCGCGCACCGAGGGTTCCGTACAAACCTGCAAGGTTTACAAAGTTCGTTCATTACGACAATCGAGTATGAGGAAATGGGTAGTAAGTTTAAAATTATTAAAAAAAAATATATTATGTGATGTAACTAAAAATTTATGGTTTTCGTAATTTTTCCTTTATCTATGCTATAAGACGTTGCTTCGTACCAAATTTCAAGATTCTGAGTTCACGGGAAGCACCCTGTAGGTTTTGATTCCCTTGCAAGTGTCGAAAATTTACGGCATAAACGGCTGTATCTTTTGATTGCGTTGGCTTAGAAGTTTCATTTTTTCACAGCTTCAAGGGACAGTAGACCTGAGTAATTGATATAAATTTCAGCTTCATACCTCCACGCGTTCCTGAGAAAAAGGGTCTTGACAGACGGACGGACAGACGGACAACAAAGTGATCCTATAAGGGTTCCGTTTTTTTCCTTTTGAGGTACGGAACCCTAAAAAATAATGTGATCGAAATGAAATACCCTAAAACCTTATAGCTCGGTCAACAAAGTATTTGTAGAGTGCGTGGAACTTATTCAGGGTGGTTAAGGACAAAACATAATAAAAGCCAGGGTCTAAATTTTTGGTTTTTCGTCAATAACTAAAAAACTATGCGTTATAGCAAAAAATATTGTAAGATGACATTAAAGCTTATTCAATTTTCTATAAATTACATTCTATACAGTTTTTCCAAATTCTCATCCGTTTTCGAACTAAACGCTCGGGAAAAGTAAAAATTAAAAAAGCTTTATTTTAAATATGTAGGTATTCCTTTCTAATTCTGTTTGCAGAGACAAAATATTGTTTTTTGTAAAGCCTCAGATGCTGGTAAGTCGTCTATTGTTCTTGGCGTCAAGATATTACCTTCATTTTTCCACCCTCACTCTTGAGGGGAGAATGTGGAAAAACTGTATAGAATCTTATTTATAGAGAATTTAATAAGATTTATGTCGTCATAGAATATTTTTTGCTACAACGCATAGTTTTTTAGTTATTGACGAAAAACCAAAAATTTAGACCTTTTTCGCCCTCCCTCCCGCCGGCTCACCTCCTAGACGTCAGGACATTTAGTATGTTTTGTCCCTAATCACCCTAAATAAGTTCCAGCCGAAATCGCATAGGTTCCCGCTCACGCACTCAATACCCTCTTTTGAGTCATTCGTTAACCGGACTATTATTTGATTTTATCAAAAAAATATATTTTATGAACAAAAATCGCGACGGCATTTAAAAGTACTACACGCATTTTGGTGCACCTCGGGAGGAAATAACTAAGAATTCTAAATTCTTTAAGAAAAAATAATGTGATCGAAATGAAATGCCCTAAAACCTTATTTGATTTTATAAAAAAATATATTTTATGAATAAAAATCGTGACGGCATTTAAAAGTAGAAACTAAAGAGATTGTATTTATGCAATTATTAATTCTTTACTCACGAAAATTTTATGCAATGTACAGGAAACGTAATTTTTTTCCGGACCAAAAAGTATCCTTCGTCCGTTCTTCACCAAATTTTATAAAAAATGGTTCGGCATGAAAAGGTAACAGACAGACTATTCTAATATTAGTATAGATTATTATTAAAGTTTAAATTTAATAAGATACACATTTCGTAAATATTTCAAACACCTACCCGCTACCGGTTGTCTAAAAATTGCATTTTTGTTTTGAATATTTCAACCTCTTAATTATTCATTTAAATATTTTGTTGTTGTGATGATTGGTGACGGCAAAAATAATAAAATATTCTTGAAAATTTAAGTTCTCTAGCTACCGAGTTTACTTGATATACACCCTGGAGACAGATAGACGGATATCTTTTTTGGGTACAGATTCCTAAAAATTTTAAATGACAAAGAAAATATGAATATGATCTGCATAAGTATAATGAATATATTATTATAGTGAAAACAAAAACGTTACCTTTACTGCAAGTAGAGTTATCGTTTTTGAACTTGTGGAGGGTGTTAGGTATATTGATTCCAGGTGATATAAGTGATCATCATGGGGCTACACTCTACAATTCTTATTTAATAAAGCTATTGCAATAAACCCAAGCACAAGATTCTCATTGAGGTCATAAAATAAGCTCCCTATTTCCCAGCAGTAAGTGATCTGTTTTATTCTAGTAAAGAACTTTTGAATCTACTTTACCGAATTATAAATCTACTTCGGTATTAATACTTTGGGATGTGTATGTGTCCCTTTAAATATAAAGTTCACTGTGAAAGTAGCAGCGTTAAAAGAGTTGTTTTTGAATTCCAATGTTTCTATGGAAAATACGCCAATATCATGAACATTTGCGATGAACTATGTATGGGTAATACTTTATTTTGTTATACATTGTAATTTGTATATGTATTATTATGAGGAAATACTTTTTTATGTTCGTGAGTACAGAACAAACATCTTTAAATATCTATAAATACATCATTTTATTATAATACAAAATTCATTAAAGATTTTGTTTATCAAATTATGCATAAGTTATGAACATGGCCTCTCTGTTAATCATTACTCTGTATGTTGAGTTTACCACGTGATCACATTATTTCTGAAAATATTAAAATCGACTACCTACGGCTTGATATGTAAATATGTACCTTTCGAGTGCCATCTATTGAGCTAGTTTGTCTCAAATTCTAAAATGTCAGTCGCCTATAATCCCGCCTTAATAATCCATTTATTTTTACCAGTTAGCACTAAGTACGAAAAACTAAAAACAAAACTGAAGATGAGCTTCTTACAAAAACTTTGTTGTATTGTATTTTTTAATTTCATTTCTAATATTATGAAAGTATGTAGTGCTAAAGTGTATCGTATTAAAGCTGAACAGAGCTGAATAACTAATCTATACCATATATTATACCATATAATATTATAAAGCGGAAGAGTTTGTTTGTTTGAACGTGCTTATCTCAGGAACTGCTGGTCCGATTTGAACAATTATTTCAGTGTTAGATAGCCCATTTTATATATTTTATCACGCTGAGACTAATAGGAGGAAAATAGAGGAAAGATAAGAAATAAAGAAATAGAGGAAAATGTGGAAAAAACAGGGGAATGTATAACGTGAAGGATTATATAGGCTATTTTTTGTGGACCAATTTGTCTGTGAAATAATATATTTACGTGGTAGAAGCCGCCCGGAACGTCTTGTAATAATATAAAAGTTCCCTATTTATTTATGGATCTAGCAAGCTAATTTTTATCTATTTACTTTATCTCATTTGATTTTCGCCATTTTGGCGCTGATTGCAGAAGTGCGAGGGAATTAACTAATTGGATAATGCGATACATAAATAAATATAGAACGTTTGAACACATTTTTTATTGGGGTGGAGTAGAAAAGGTATTTATAAATAATAAAAATACATGTGCGATACTTTAACATTATATTTTATTAGTTACCGTTACACTGTTACAGTCTGTCAAGAAAGAGTAGAGTTTCCAAACATAATCCAGATCAAATGATAGTTACTCGTATTGCGCCTTGTATTTTCACAGAGAACGTTTGTACACTTCAAATAGTAACGGCAAGCGGTAGTAGCAATTTTCAGACGCCAACCAGGGTTTTCAATTTTTTTCAACTGTCAGATTTTAGAAAATCTGACAGGTATTTTAGAACATGACACTCACACCAATTTATAACTTTGCGCATGCGCAATGTGCATTGAAAATGTCATGTTCTAAAATACCTGTCAGATTTCTCTCTGATCTGACCATAAACGTATGATGCTAAAGACCAACAAAGAGTGCGAGAGAGAAGAAAATCCGTTATGGAATTATAACAAGATGAAAAGAGAGAGGCAGTCTCATGAAAACTTTAACCACTTTCATTTGACAGGTCGTCAACAAGTCGTCACACGTTTTTATGCCCTTTCGGTATTTGCAATTTATTGTTTAAATCCTTTATTATTTTCATCAAATACTATTACATATAAAAATGGTAACTTGTTCTGTGAGTGATTGCAGTGTAAATCATAAGAAAAATCCTGAAAAATATACATTTCACAGGTAATTAATCTTCATGTCCTAATTGCTACGATGTGTTTATTTTCGCTATATTCTGTCTTTAGTTCTCTATTTCAAATAAAATATTGTGAATCCGCCCTTTTACTTTCATATTTTGCGTAACTTAAGGTATTATTGTTCTTATATTACACAAATTTTGAAGAAAAAAATTTCATTAAATTTTTTTACATATACGCTAGTGTTTGAATCAAATTTATCGATATGCTTATCGATATTTCACAATAACATAAACTAAAATAAAAATCATTTACCTTTATATTTATCACCTTAAAAGGACATATTATCTTATTTTAACGATTATTTTTAAATATTATTAATCTTTTGACATACCTAGTATAAAATCAAGGTTTCACAGATCAGTCACTTGAATCTAATACTCATTGAATGCAGCTTTCATTAATATAAAATAAATTGCACCCATGCAAAGCTGTTTGCTTGTTCATAATCATTTGTTTTACAGATTCCCTCAAGATCCCCTAATTAGAGGAAAATGGCTAAAATTGATTGGGCGTGTTGGTTGGAGTCCCACGAAAAATTCAACAATATGTAGCAAACATTTCATTGAAAATTTTAAAAGAAAAAGTAGAATAAATACAATTTTGGCTAAGGGAGCTATCCCAACATTATTCGTACCAGTAAGTTTGACATACTGTTGCACTTGTTACTGAAGCAATTATTTTTGTCTTTTGCATAAAATTCTTGAGTCTCATTGTTGGAAAAGTTCATCAAAACAGCTTGACATTTTTTTATGAAATTTTGCATAATAATAAACAAGAATAGGTTCTAAGCTATTTATCAATAACTTTTCACACATCACCTATAGCGATAGGTTTTAATAGTGTACGTGTAGTGTTTTAAGAATAAAATATAATATAGTACTATGTGTGTTGTTTACTTTCAACGTTTACTTTCAATGTAAGGGCTGATTTACCAGATAGATTTTACCTGAGTAATAAATAAGTAACTTTATAATGTGTTATGTCATATGTGTAAGTATATTATTTACCCCTATAAGAACCTCATGTCATAACATATCCGACGATTGAAAAATCATTCCAAACGAAAATGTGTATCACTATTAAATTGTCACCTTTTTTGCCAATAATTAAAATTTATGATACCTAATTTGAAATACAAAATCTGTCAAAGTTGCATATTATTTGTTTCATATAGAAACTCAGGTAAAATAACTCGAACGGACTATACTATCGATAGCAAAATACTATACTATCGATAGTAAAATATACATCACTAGCACACGCACACATTGACAGATCAAAAATCGTCACGCATTTTCGGGTTGTCAGGTGATCTATACGTCAGTATATTCTATATCTATGGATCTGACCATTGACTTTTATAAAGTGGACTTGGCATAATGGTCTATAAATAAATAAATAAATAAATATAGCTTTATTAATTCCATACAGTTTTGGTTTACAGAGTTTAGAAAAAAAATTATAAGGGCCCCCGCGCACGAGCAACTTAGTTGCATGGCGATTTATTTGTCTCTTGATCAAGTCTAGGAGCTAGTATGAAAGTGCGCGCACGTAGCGACGCGACGCGACGCAACTCTGTGCAACTTTTTTAGTTGCAACGCAACTGTCTCCTTCCCTATTGGTTTCTATACAAGTGCGCGCACAGGCAACAATAAAGTCGCCGACCGGCCCAGTGTTGCCAGAACAGGGGATTTCCACCTAGATTTAGGGAGCTTTCGTCCAAGATAGGGGCAAAATAGAGTCAAAATATCGGGTTTTCCCCTAGATTTTCATGAACGAGGCCAGGTCGTAAGATTCTGCACAGTTCATCAAAACTTTCGACACTCATTCTAAAGAAAACGTAAAATTTTTCTGGGTATGCTCTCAATTTCATAAACACAGTATGAAATTTCCCAAGAGTGAGGCGATCGCTCCATAATGGATGCACCCAATATTCTATTTTGCGACGCTTTCTTCGGTTTTTTATTGCGAGTGCAACAACCACAGCCGTCTCGACCAAATCCATGTTGATGACTGTCTAGAAAAATCGGAAAAAAGTTGCGTTGCTGTCGCTCTCGTGCGCGCACCCCTGCGACATGGCCGCAATTTTTTCGAAAGAGACAAATAAATCGCCGTGCAACTAAGTTGCTCGTGCGCGGGGGCCCTAAAAGTTTTCTGCATGTCAATTATTATGACAAAAATCAAGTTAATTTTTTAAATCACAATATCAAAATATGTCAAATATTACTAATAAATTAAATGTCACAATATTCTACAAATTCTTATTCATTAATCATTATTCAATAAATTATTTTAGCAATTTCTGGGTGTCAATTAATTATTAATAAAAAATCTCAAAGCAAATTAATTTAAATCAAATTATCAGATGTCAAATATATAAATAATAATTTAAATGTCAATAAAAATTCTTAATAAATTATTTTAGCATTTAATAGGAAAATTGTCAAAAAATTATAAATAGCATGCAGAATAGGACTTTTATTTCTGTATGGACCCCCTAAGGGTAAAAGCCTCCTCCAAAGAGATCCAATGTGCTCTATCTTTTGCCATGTCTAGCCAGTCATTTCCCGCTACCGCCTTTATTTCGTCTGCCCATCTTGCGCGTGGGCGGCCTCTCGCTCTGCTGCCTGTTGGTCCGGCCCAAGCTGCTGCTCTTATAGTCCATCTGTCGTCATGATATCTAGCTACGTGGCCGGCCCACTTAATGGTCTATACCATAAAGTTAATATACCTATCGGAATAGAGAAACAAAGGCCTGAGCAAGCGAGATGTCACTATCAGTAACACTGCGTGGTAGAAAGAGAAGCGTGATTTGAGGTTGCATAGCTTTTTTTTCATATGTTTGACAGTCTGTCTGCCCCTGGGCCGATCGTTGTCAATTTGGGCTCTCAGAAAAATCGTGATTTTAAGTTAAATAATGAATAGTTTTTAGAAATACTGCTCTAGAAACATGGTTAATTGTTTATGGAATGATTCTGGATCCACACATCGAAAAAACCCGGACAAATATTCATTTCACAGGTGAATTATTCTACATCGACAGGGCCTAGTTTTAAGTTTATTTTTGCCAATTCCCTACGAGTTATTGGTATTGATTTTTAGAACTCACTTCTTTAAAGGGTTCATTATATGGAAAACATAACTTGACTAGCCTTGGTGCACAATTTAAGGATATTTTGTGTAAACAATTTTCATATATTTTACACTAGGGCTGCATCAATTTATCGATAAGTTGTATCGATATGAAAATATTTTTTATTTAAGTATAGGTACTAATTATATAATGGTAGGAATGTTGAAATGATAACATACTCATCCGTAGTTTATAATTAGTTTAAGTATATTAATATACTATCATAAATAATTCATCGTTTTTAAGATTCCGCACCCAAAGGGTAAAAAGTCCTAGTAGTGGGGTCCCGCAGCCCACTCTACTACTAAGACTTCGTTGCCTGTCCGTCTGTCCATCCGTCCGTCCGTCTCTCTGTGTCCAGGTTGTATAACAAGAACCACTATAGTAATAGACTTCTGAAATTTCCACAGATGTAATGTCATTCTACATCCAATATGGCAGCTCATCCAAGATAGGGGAATAGTTGAAAGCACTTCTGCAAGATGGGCATCAAATAAAAGGGCTCATTGAGAGTGAATTGAAAATTAATAGGGTCTAGTGAAGTCGTGTCGTGTACTGATATTGTCACGTGACGTAACCTGTCGTGTCGAATCGTGTCATGACGTCATGTCGTGTCGTATCGTGTCGGGTTTTAGAAAATGCCCGGTTGAAACCGGTCACCCTTCATGCGCGAGTCCGACTTACACTTGGCCAATTTTTCAGATTTCCTGCTGACCCTGGATACCAGGAATTCATGGCTTAAAATAATTAACAGTCCAAACTGGACTCCGAAGAAAACTTCATGCATACTTAATAATGCAGCAAGCATTTTGAAGAAAAGTCACATTTTACTTCAAAATTACAATTTTATTATGTATCTTTGCAGTTTTATTTTATCTCATTTTATTTTGTTCACAATCTTACAATTACTATTCCATGATCGATATTTTGTCGAATTACAAGATGTTTTACATCACTGACACGCACACGTAAACATAATTGTATACACAGATGTAAATCAAATTTTGGTTAAGCTTGACAGCTCGGGATTGTTTCTCTATTCCGATAGGTATATTACCTTTATGGTCTATACCAAATCAAAATACTGTGGCCGGTCCGCCATTTTACGTTCCGGTTGATTTTATGTTGATTGGTTGACGCTGGTTGACGTTTAGTGATGTACTTTTTTATCGAACTTAAAAAATATAAGGTGAAAAATCTGATCATATTATATTTTAAAGATATTAACCTTAATCAGCCTCGTTATCTGTTTGACAGTACATAATCATTACAAAATCAATGTCATTTCAATAGTCACTTTGTTTTATTCTAATAATAATAATTTTACTCATTATGTAAACATCAAACTTCTGTAACCCAAATTAAAAGTGATAATACGTACATCAGTTTATTTAAATTTTAAAGCATCGCTGTACTATAGTGTTTGATGTTAATTACACTAAAAACATCTTAGTTTATCGATATCATCGACAAAATATATCAACCGAGTGTCCCATCACTATAGACCGCCATGTTTAGTTCCTGGCAATATGGCGCTGGCCACACTTTTTTGTAGTTATGTCACTTCCATCTGTTTCCTTTTTCATTGGATCTGACAGAAATTGATGGTATTTTAGAATATGACACTCAACTGACAAACAAAAAAGCCGCGCATGCGCAGTTGAAAAACCAAACGAACAAGGCTGACACTCTTATGGCTGTCTGTCTGAGCGCTTTATTCCATTTCACTAAATTTAGATATCTAAATGATTTAGTGACTAAATTTAGTCAAGTGGAATACCATTTAGAAAGTTACTAAATGTTATTCCACTTGACTAAATTTAGTCACTAAATCATTTAGATATCTAAATTTAGTGAAATGGAATAAGCGCTTGACTCTGACAGCCATATTCAGAAAAAAAAAGAAAATAAGAAGAAGAAATTGTTGGTGAATAATTTATATGTACCTAATCACTTGTCTTGAATTTAAACTTGGATGAAGGATCAAACTTGGTTTTAGAATTTAAATTATAAAGATTATAATTGAACACGAAATTATAAACAATTTGCAAAAAATACTTATGGATTGTTTTTTGTGCCACGTAAATTCCGCAGTCCTCTGAAACCAGGGTTCAGTTTTCAAGGTCTCATCACGAAAATATTTCAAAATGTTTAAGAAAACTTGTTGCTGTATATGCTTATCTACAAATAAAAGAACTGTTAACATTTATAGAACGGATCTGCTTTACTTTTATGAGCAACTGGCAGATTATAAGGTATGTAAACAAATGCTAATGCTCGTAGTGCTAATGAACGGATAAAATATGTTTTCTGAGGCTCAGGTCCTAACTGTTGATGTTGGCCAAAGCATAAGGTTAGCGCGAAGTTTCAGTATCTAGAAATTGAATAGCAAAATTAAAAGAACCCCATTATTGATCTTCCAGACTTAATATTAAAATCTTGGAAATAGTTATACAGACAGACATAAAGGGAGGTCGGTTTTTATCCGTGTGTTACACTGGTGAAACTACAAAATATATTTTCTATAACTATACTATAAAAAACATATTTTCTATGTCACTCATACTTTGATTTCTGTTTTTTCAATAATAGGTTAGTGACAGCGAGTGCTGGATGTGTTACATCTGCCAGACGAGGCTGCAGCAGTGTCACCGGCTGCAGCAGTTGGCCGTACAGACACAGGGCCTTGTTGATGGTCTCTGCCAGAATAAGGTACTTCAGAAGTGAAACCGTAACATAATAGTTAAAGGGGACTCCAATACTAACACTTTGTTGTATGTATCCAGGCTAAGTACTGCTTGTATATAAAATTTGTGAATATTTAGCTGTCTAGCAGCTTTAATTTAGCACTTTTGTTGCATTAATATTTCAGAAAGGCTCCTTATATACAACAAATGGTGTATTTTTCCCTTTTTAGTTCTGTACCCATGGGCATAGCCTGCCTTGCGCTCAGGGTGGGGCAGAGTCAACCTAAAGTTCTATTATGAATAGTAAAAAATATATTGTTATGAATTACGCATTTTAATAAAATGCAATACTTATTCTACGGTAATACGGTCTCGCTCGCTTTGAAACACCGCTGTAACTTTCTAACAGATATTATGATTGTTGATGTTGCTAGTATATAAGAAAAAAATTTTGGAAACACCCTGGCTCTGTCCTATAAGGTGCTTAAAGTGGTCCATTCACTATCCTGCATTGCAGTCCGCCGTGCAGTTCACCGGCTTATGCAGGATAGTGAATGGTGTTGCAGGCCTGCGGGCTGCAGCTCTGCACGCCTTTTAACTAAACAACAGTTTTGGTTTAGTATTTAGTGTTTTGGCACCTTATAGGTCAGAGCCAGGGTGGGGCAATCGCCCCAGCTTGCCCCAGTGTGGCTACCGCTACGCCCATGTCTGTACCCAAAAGTTAAAAACAAGACCCTGTTCTATATGTCCGTCTATCAGCCTTTAGGCTGTAACTCAAGAATCGCTATAGCTAGACATCTGATCACATATTTTGTTGCCGCTTTATCAACAAATACTGAAAGCAAAATAAAATTAATATTTAAGGTGGCTCCCATACAACAATCGTGATTTTTTGGCAGTTCATGCTTGTAGTCAATAATGGCAACAATGCACTTGAAATATACACAAAATCTCAATTTAATTTAAATCAGTCATTTCAAAAACCTCATAATCATAAGTCATATTATACAAAATGCCCTTTTTTACTGGAAATGGTTCCTTACTAGCCTAGTAAACGAATGATTCTGCTTGGAAAAATCGAAAGCAGTTTTATAGCGCACTATAAAATAACTAATGCATACCTGGCCTGGTTTCATTGAAACCAGAGTGCTCTTGAGTATTGCGCACACACTTGGGCACTATAAAATTACTCCTGCGTAACTGGCCTGGTTTATTTGAAACCGGAGTGCTCTTGCTCCGGCGCTATAAAATTACTCCTGAGTAACTAACCTGGTTTTAGAATGCGTCGTGACCGTTTTCATTATAGACTACAGGCCCACGTCGAAAATGGATGAGTCAAATGAACCACCTGGGAACGTATATAGGACGATATTAGAGCATAAAATAATAAGATTTAGCACTATGCCGTCACTTGTAAGCTGTCCAACTGAGTGCTGGTGAGAATTCAAAAGTGCATGTAGGGTGAGTACATTTTGGTCATATGATCCTGTACGGCATTTTTACCATCGATAGACACATGAAAAATAATAGGAAAGCCCGCAGGGCCGTACAAAAATAATGCGCCAACAAGTTGGTATTTTTATTTTATTTTCAGCCAATTTCCATGGTAAATTTGGTCATTTGATTCAATACGGCATACGTTTCATACTGTTCGGATACAGCTTGGAATCAATTATTCCGCAACGCCGTTCAAAAATAATGTGACAATAGAAAAAAATCGAGGGTAACAAACCCCCGTTTTTCAGGGGTCCGGGGGATCATCTGAACCAGTATGGCTTCAGTTCCAAACATTATTTTAGCACTCAAAAGTACTATTAAAAATAATTCCGGTTAGTAGGAGAAAAAAAAACTCAAGCAAATATCCATAGAACGAAATGTAAGAAAAGTCCACACAACGAAATATATCGATTTTTTTCTAAAAAATAGTTGTTTTATTAGGGTTCCGTACCCAAAGGGTGAAAACGGTTACCTTTTACTAAGTGTTCAGTTTTAGGACTGGACTGGAGCTTTTTTTACCTTTGGAGAGCAAAATGAAAGCCCGTAATACAATGTTGCGTGTATTCGATAGAATGCAATCTGAAGGAATGACATTGATAAAGGACATTATGAATAAATTGAAACGCCTGGTGGAATAAAATAGCAATCTTGCATATTTTTGCTGTCTTCTAAATCCTGTCAGGTATTGTAGCCTGTAGGCCTGAACACTAAGACTTCGATGTCTGTCTGTTTTCAGGCTGTAACTCAAGAACGGTTATAGCTAGAGATTTGAAATTTTTAGAGATTATGTATTTCTGTTGCCGCTATAACAAGTTAACAACAAATACTAAAAACAAAATAAAATAAATATTTAAGGGAGACTCCCATACAACAAACCAGTGGCGAAGAGTCCATATAACCCGATTCCCGTCGGCTTCTCTTAGAAAAATCGAATCTATGGGCCAACGACATTTTTATCTAATAAATATTTTACATACTTAAAAAAACTCTGAATTCACTTAAAACTAACAAATTTTCCACAAGTTTTTGAATTAATAACTAAGCGCCTACAAAATTGTGCAAGCGCAGAACATCTCTGAGGGAATCAAGCCGATAAATTAGCGGCTTACTTCTCCATAGAACAATTTTTCATAGTAAGCATCTGTCCTTTTCATTCCTGTGAACTGATCGTCATGTTCTGTCTCGTTCTAGCACGCGCGAATTAACTCGGAAATAAGCCGGTCCAAATGGGCTTATTACGGAGAAAGGTTAATTAGCAACGTACAGGTGCAAGCGAGAAAGATGAGTCATGACGTAAAATTGTTATGATATGAATTAAGAATGAATGTAGCGGCATAATACTTTTGCTGGCGCGTAATACATTTTATTTGGTAGGATGTTTCGTAATACGACTTTATTAGGAATGCCTTTAGCGGTATTGAATATGATACTGTGCGTAATACATTTTTATTTTGCTGGTTTTTTAGTTTGACATATGGCCAATATAGTTAATCTGTGCATATGGCGGATAACTGCGAATCGTAAACAACTTGTTTGTTTTCAGTTTTGTTTTTTCGAATTTTATTTGTTTTAGTGTAAGAAGTGTGTCGTGAATTAAATTAATTTATAATTACATATTGTGATTTGTGTGTCATACGTAATCGTGTAGTTCGGAAATGGCATTAATTCAGATAGACTTTGTACAAACGAAACTTAGTTTCGTTTGTTAACTCTTTATTTTGACTTTTTAAAGGCATCATTATCAAACTTGAAACTCGAACATAATACTTATGTACCTACATCAGTGCTGAGCATTTTAGTAAGTAGATTTTATACTCCGGCTTCCCTTCCGAAAATATTTACCCTTCGCCACTGCAACAAACGTGATTTTTTTTTCAATTTTTTGCTCGATATTTATTTATTTATTGTTGTAAGGCCACCAAACAGTACATACATTAAAAACTTATAGAAATAATCATAATTTTTCTTCGGAAATTCGGAAGAGTATAAAGAAATTACAATTAAATAAAGGCGCAGGTCCGGATGGAATACCACCGATCTTTATTCGACTCTGTGTAGATGGTCTCGTAAAGCCACTTCATATTATATACAATAAGTCCATTCAAGAGGGATTATTCCCTGATTTATGGAAAATTGCACATATTGTACCGATTCACAAGGCTGGTTGTTTAAATGATGTCACAAACTATAGACCAATATCCATTTTGTCACAATTTGCAAAGATATTTGAAGGACTCGTTTATAACGTTGTTTACTCCCATTTGCGTCACATTATTAACCCCAAACAACACGGCTTTGTATCTAACCGATCAACTGGGACAAACTTATTACTTTACACAAATTTTATAACAAACACCCTCGAAGCCAGGGGTCAAGTTGATGCCATCTACACAGATTTTGCCAAAGCTTTCGATCGTGTCGATCATTCAATTCTATTTACGAAATTAGAGCATGCCGGTATTCATGGCTGTCTGTTACGTTGGTTTGAAAACTATTTACACAATCGATCACAGTTGGTTACACTCGCGGGATATGAGTCGATACCAATTTTTCCACGTTCTGGTGTACCTCAAGGATCCAAATTAGGGCCTTTACTTTTTTTGATTTTTATCAACGATCTTTTGGGTCTCATAACATGCTATTGTTTAGCCTATGCCGATGATTTAAAAATATATTACACTATAAATAATTTAAGCGACTGCATAAAACTTCAACACAATCTTGATACCCTACAGTTACACAAATGGTGCATTGAAAACCGAATGTCTTTAAACATAAAAAAATGTCAGAGTATCACGTTCACTAATAAAAAAAATTATGTTAATTATGTTTACCATATTAATGGATCTCGTCTGGGCAGAGTCTCTGTGATTCGTGACTTAGGGATTCTTTTTGACAGTTCTCTATCTTTTCAACCGCATATTGATAATATAGTAATGAAGGCTAAAAAAATGCTAGGCTTCCTTATTCGAATGACAAAGCCATTTAGTAACAATTGTAGTCTTATTCTTCTTTACAATGCCTTAATACGTAGCGGCCTGGAATACTGTTCTAGTGTATGGTCTCCCTACTACTCGAAATACATAGATAGCATTGAATCCATCCAGGCTCGTTTCATAAGACATCTTTGCATAAGAAACGGACTCCGAAAAGACATACCTATCTATACAGATAGATTGTCTCACTTTAAGATGATTTCTTTAAAAGAAAGACGAAATAACTCTGATTTACTCATGTTACATAAAATTATAAATGGCAACATTGATGCGGAATTGATTAACCACTTTAATTTTAGAGTCAATAACCATATTAGGCGTAAACAACGATTATTTGAAATTCCAACCTCAACTTTGAATACCACGTACAACAGTCCACTAACACGCATGGCACGACTTTATAATGAAAAACTTTCCACTGTAAATGATAATAATTTTGATATCTTTAATATGAAACTTTCGTCATACAGACACTACCTTTTAAATAGTAAGTAAATACTTAGTTAGATACCTAGTTAAACTATTTTGTTGTCTCGAATGTTTAATAAAGCTTAATTTGATAAATGTCATGCATACCTATAATTTGTGCATATACTGCTGAAAATATAATAATTGTATATGATATGTTTTCCAAAGGTGCTATTGTATATGTACTGTTGGTGTGCTAAATAAATAAATAAATAAATAGTCGACAAGGGCTGATGCATGTACCTTAGTAGGTGACACAGCATTTACAATAAGCAAGTCAATAATAAAAAAAAACACAAAATAAAATAAACAGCAGTCACATAGGATACAATCTAAAATAAAAATAGTTAAAAGATATCAATAATGGCAACAGGTAGACACCTGAAATGTTCACAAAATACTCAATTATATTTTTAATTTAAAAATTAATAGTAACATTAAAAAAATAATAATTAAGGGGGCTCCCATACAAAAAAACACAATTTTGTTCTATAATGGTACGGAACTTTGCTTACTCTGCATTAAAATGTACGGCATAATTTTTTCCTAATTTATTTATCTTAATACTATTTAATACGAAGGAAAAATGTAGAAAATTGCTTAATTTTATTAATCTATGAATATTTTAAATTTCCGATTTTGTATTTCTGTTTATTTTTTTAGAACAGTTTCTTTTGAACGGCAATACTCTATATCAATTGTATTTTACAATATCATATTAAAAATAAAGTCGCCGTACAGAATCAAATAATTTTACAGCTTAAAAAATCAAGTAAGTATACCATGTAATTAAGATTATTATGCGAGCTATCTACGTGACCGGATGCAATTTGTAAGATACGGTTCTTTTGAAAGTACTACTTATAGCACACCCTCTGGTGTTAGTCAGGGATCGGTATTAGGCCCTCTTTTATTCCTGATCTTCATAAATGATCTCCCAGCAATGATAAAGTATGCTAAATTCTTATTATATGCCGACGATCTGAAGATTGTAATGGTAATAAAATCTTTGCTTGATTGTTTACTTCTCCAAAAAGAATTTGGATGCTGTCTACCGATGGAGTATCTCGAACAATCTGCTGTTTAATATGAGTAAGTGTACCGTTATGACATATGGAAGGAAGTTACGGCCTCTTGTATTTAATTACACAATGGACGGGCAACCTCGAGTCTACAACACAAAAGACTTAGGAGTATACTTTGATAAAACCCTTACATTTAAAGACCATATTACAACTATTGCCAAAGAAAGTTTCAAACGCTTAGGATTTGTTCTCCGTAATGTGAGGGATTTTAAAAATTCCAATGTAATTAAGTTACTGTATAATACATTAGTACGCAGTAAATTAGAAACGGATGCCTGTGTTTGGAGCCCTCACACAGATGCATCAACACTGATGCTTGAAAAAGTACAGAAAACATTTTTAAGATTCCTTTACAAAAGAGTTCATGGATATTATCCTTATATGTACCCCACGAACTTCCTTTTAGGTACCCTAGGATACCACTCACTAGAGGTCAGGAGAGGTGTGAACCTAGTACTAATAATTTTAAAAGTTCTTCGTGGACTTATAGACTGTCCAGAACTTCACACCCTCGTTTGCCGTTTGTTCGTGCCCGACAATTACCGCAGGTACCGCTCTTGCCGTCGGCCTAAACTATTTGCCTTACCTCAGTCGCGAGAGCTGAGTCCCCACTGTGTCGTGGTTTAGACGTGCTCAACGCTCTCCTGTGTACTAACCCCGAGTGTGATATATTTGCTGACAAGTGGATGGATATAAAGAGAGTATGTGTGAAATTCTGCGAGGGAAAGTATGCAAGAGCTTCTACTATTAATAATAATAATAATAATAATAATTTTTATTTGCAAAAATATGGTACAGAAGGTGATACAATTTAAGCAGTGTTTCACATATTTTGTCGATTTTCCGACGTGCAAAATGTTAGATAAGTGTTAGTCAAGTTATTACAATTTACAGTTAGTTTTTACATACCTATTTTTTATCATATATTCATATTATCTAATTTAAGTTTACATAATTATTTCATGTAATAATATTTTGTCAAAGTTTAAGTCATTAACGTAATAATCATTCAGATTTCAGACCTAATGAAAGTATATTACAATAATTTCCCCCTTATATTATGTCGAAATTACATTAAGATTTATCGTGATTCGTTTACAATAATCTATACATATAATAATAGAATAATTAATATATAGTATAATATCAAAGGACTATTATTACCATATTACAAAGGTATTAATATTAAATAAAAAACAATTAATAAGACGAAGAAGAAGAGAAAAAAAAATGTCATTGTCTGCTTTAGAGAGGTTATAAAATTAAAAATATTATGACTTGAAACGTGGCATGCATGGTACTTTTATATATCTAACCAGAAATAACCTAAAACACCTGATTGGTAATTCATAGTGCCTATTACATACTTAATACAATATATAGACAGATTTTGGGACATGGTACAAGGATTCAATTCACTTAAAACATTCGATAAGAAGTGCGCACGATCAATGTACATTTTTTATTACATCCTTTTAAAGTAATTAATATAATTTAATGTCCTATATATTTCTTATTCTAAGTAGGGTTTTACTATATTTTAGCACCCAAACCATAGATGAAACATGTCACCTGTGTCACCTTCATCAAAATAGGTTATATTGAGTGACCTACATGTGGTGCAGACATTACAGGTAACCCTGTACCTATTATATTAATTTACATTCCCTGTACCTATTATAATAATTATTGTAGTTTGATTAAATTAATAGGTATAAGATAAAACTTTAGTATTTTTAATTTTCAGCACACCAAGTGTCACAAGCTCACAAGATGCCTATAACATTGGGAGTATTCTCAATCAATAAATTATCATATTCTAACAAAAATCAACGGGTTATGATCTTATGATAATACATGAGTAGGTAATCAGTAGTTTCATTAATAATGTTGTTCTAAATATAATGTCAATGTTACTTATAATACTAAATACCAGTTAATTAATAAGAGTCAAATCAAGTCAAGAGTGCATACTATGTCAACCTAATAAATAATAATAATTCTTAAATATATCAAATAAATAATTATAGTTCTTAGAAATAAATAATATCCGATGTCCGAATTAAAATTATCATGTCAAAGTAATACTATCCTTATTCAAAGTCAAATTAATATTTATTACAAGAATTCATTTAAAGTATAGAAACATTTGTTAATCAGCCAGTTATAAAGTTTTTTCTTAAAAGTTGTGAGGGTTGGCTGTTCCTTGATGTCTTTGGGCAGTTTGTTATAAATTTGTACCGACATATTGTAGCACCCCCTGCTGGCAAAACTAGATTTTGTCATTGGTAACACTAATTGATTAGGATATCTTGTATTTCTTTGCAGTTCTTGACTTTTTTTGATATATAGTTTTGACATGAATCTTTTCACAAATATGCTCATCTCATAAATGTATAGGCCTGGTAATGTGAGAATTCTGTATTTTTTAAAGAGGGGGCGACATGAGTCCATAGGATGAGCTCCACAAATAGCCCGGACACATTTTTTTTGTCCAATAAATAAATATGCTATGTCCACAGAGTTTCCCCAAATTATAAGTCCATATCGAAGTATAGACATTACATATGCATGGTAAGCCATTAACGCTGTTTCTGGAGTGGCTGTTTTATGTAGTTGTCGGAGAACATATACATATTGATTCAGTTTCCTACAAGTTTTCTCAATGTGTGGTTGCCATGATAAATTATTGTCTATTGTTACACCTAGAAAGTTGACGGTCTTGGCTTCTTTTAATAAATAGTTTTCATACTTTACACATAGCTCTTTACCTTTGCCCTTTTTGTTATAAAACTGTAAATATGTTGTTTTTTTTAGATTAACATTTAGATCATTAGAATTTAACCATTCGATTACGTCATTTAATACTTTATTTATTTCTTCATTATATGTCAATATGTCCAAACAATTAATTACAATAGAAATGTCATCAGCAAATAGTCTACATATATAAGAGGTAATTCTGGGCAGGTCATTTATATAAATAATGAACAGAAGTGGTCCTAGGATGCTTCCCTGAGGAACACCTTTAGTAATGCACCTACTTCCAGAGTTAACATCAACGGTTTCGTGTTTGTTGTTTATTGCGTTTATTTTAACATACTGTGTACGATTTGAAAGGTAGCTTACTAGCCAATCCTTTGCTAGGCCTCGAATGCCATAAAAGTCACATTTACGAAGTAGCTTTTCATGGTTCACGTGATCAAAAGCTTTGCTCATGTCAAAAAATAATGCCGTTACGGGTTTCTTTTTATCTACACAATCAATGATTTCCTTTACTAGTGAAAAACAGGCTTGACTAGTAGATTTGCCTTTTTGAAAGCCATACTGTTCTTCCGTAATAATATTATGTTTATTAAGAAATGAGATAAGGCGTTTGTACATGACTTTTTCAAATATTTTGGAGATTATGGGAACAAGAGTTATTGGTCTGTAGTTATTAATATCTTTTTTATCCCCACTTTTAAATATAGGAATAACTACAGAGGTTTTCAAGCTTTTTGGGAATTTTCCCTGCTCAAAAGATATATTTATAAGGTGCGTTAGAATGGGAGCTAATTCAGCCGCACAGTTTTTTAAAACCTTTGTAGACAGTTCATCATAACCTGTAGAGTTAGAGTTTTTTAAAGATTTTATAATAGATGTTACTTCTTTCTCATCAGTAGGTGCCAAAAAAATACTGTTTTCATTTTGTTTTGAATTGCTTGGAGTTTTTAATTTATTTGTAGTACTTTGTAATTGATTTATTGACGAAGCATTTATAAAATTTGTATTAAATATGTTAGAAATCTGAATAGGATTTGTTATAGTCGTATTATTAAAATTAATTTCTTTAATGATTTTACGTTCACCTGATTGTTTATTACCCTTAATGATATCCCATGATGCTTTACATTTGTTGTTTGAATTAATAAGAAATCTTTTGTTACTTGTTTTTCGGGCCGTATCAATACATTTCCTTAAAGTCTTTGCATAATTTTTGAATTTATTTCTATTCTCGGTATTTTTATTTTTATAATATTGAAATTGTAATCTTCGCTTCGTTACACATGAAACTTTTAACCCTTTTGTTAACCATTTTATTTTAGATTCAGATTTTTTTATTTTAAGTCTAACTGTGGGAAAACATAGGTTGTAGATTAATACTATTATTTCATGAAATGTATTAAAAGCATCATCCAGATCTGAAGTCGCATACACTGAAGACCAAGATAGATTTTTTACATAGTTTTTAAATTTTATTCATATTTTCATTATTAAAGTCTTTTTTAAATATAAAGGTAGTTGACGAGGGCAATAGCTTATTTTTTATTGGTATTTTAAGAAATTGTGCTGTATCATGATCTGATAAGCCTAAGGGCTCTACCTCACCCACGGCATCTACCACGTTACTTAAACACAAGTCTATGCATGACTTTTGTCTTGTAGCTTTAGTTATGTGATTGGAAAAATTATAATTTTGTATTCATATTCATATTCATATTCATATTTCTTTATTTGCTTCAAAAGTGGTACATTTAGGTGTTACAGTTATGATAGTCTTTCCATGATCACACTTTTCACTAATAATATAGCATGCAAATTTTTAAGCACTTATTCTAAATACATTAATTTCCATTTAATTACATTTATACTATAAATAATTCAATATAGTAATACAAAAAAAAAAATTAAAAAAATTCAGTTTCATTAAAATGTCAATAATACAAAAAATTCAGTGTCAATAATATGAGTAAGTATGCTATATTTTAACAATGATATTTATGTCAATTAAACTCTTTTTGGGTTTCGTGTTTTTCAGAATATCTATATTTAAGTCACCTACAATAACAATATCACTTTTGTCCCATCTACTTAATTTATGTAATAGTATGTCAAATTTATGAAGAAAATCATTAATGCACGAATTCGGGGTTCTATAGAGGCATATCACAATTAATTTATGTAATGGAATTTTTTTTCGTCAAATTTTTTTATTGTCTATAAGTTAAGTTGTTATTTTAGTTATGTAATAATATTATCTTAGTTCTAGGTTAATTAATGTAATTGGGGTCAACCCGTTTTAATTAACTGTAAATAAATAAATAAATAAATTATTAAAATGGACAAAAATTTTTTGACGGCATTATTTTTAATAGTACTTTTGAGTGCTAAAATAATGTTTGGAACCGAAGCCGTAATGTTTCAAATGACCCCCCGGACCCCTGAAAAACAGGGGTTTGTTACCCTCGATTTTTTTCTACTGTCGCATTATTTTTGTACGGCGTTGCGGAATAATTGATTCCAAGCTGTATCCGAACAGTATGAAACGTATGCCGTATTGAATCAAATGACCAAATTTACCATGGAAATTGGCTGAAAATAAAATAAAAATAACGACTTGTTGGCGCATTATTTTTGTACGGCACTGCGGGCTTTCTTATTATTTTTATGTGTCTATCGATGGTAAAAATGCCGTACAGGATCATATGACCAAAATGTACTCACCCTACATGCACTTTTGAATTCTCACCAGCACTCAGTTGGACAGCTTACAAGTGACGGCATAGTGCTAAATCTTATTATTTTGTGCTCGAATATCGTCCTATATACGTCCCCAAGTGGTTCATTTGACCCATCCATTTTCGACGTGGGCCTGTGGTCTATTAAGGCCACAACACGGTATCGCGTAGTGGCTGTTTATAAATGCTCAGAACGCGTCATGGCTTTTCTCAAATACCACAACGCGTTGTGGTCGAATAGCACGTCAGCCACGACACGAATTTCACTATGTGGTGTTTCTGTGATTAACTAACGAACGAATTTCCGTCGTGGCCGTTTCACTATGACCACAACGCGTTGTGAGCCATTTTTTCTCTCACTGAGCGTTTTCGGTCTTTGAGCGTAACATAATATGTTAAGGGTTTTCCAATAGGGACTTGACAATTTTGAATTTAGTTTGTGGATACATCTTTTCACTTATAGCGTTTTCGGCATCCGAACTGCCCCGGGGCAGGGTGGGACCACAGGATACGGATACGTCTGAAGTTTAAATTAAGAACATAAACTACGTATTGCATAGTACTAGTGCAATAGGTAGTTTATGTTCTTAATTTAAACTTTGTCTGTTTCTGTATCCTGTCGGCCCACCCTGCCCCGGGGCAGTTCGGATGCCGAAAACGATATTAACATCGAACTGTTACTGTCATTTTACTCATTAGACATAACATTTTTATCATAGTGGAGTACACGAACGTCTGCAAATCTTAAAATTTTACTACAGAAATTCGGAGTCGGTGGCCGCTACTTTAAGAGCGTTAACTCCGATTTTCGATCGTAATTCTCGCCCTAGCAGACAGACAGATTGGCCATGATTATGGATTATTTTGACCCGAATTAGAAGATATGGACTTGGTCAGCATGAGGTTTCAATAGGACGGCACCACAGGCCACACATCACACGTTACAATCGATTTATTTAAGAGCAAGTTTGATGAGCGTGTTATCTCAAAATATGGACCAGTCGATTTAACACCTAGATTTTTTTCTCTGGGGGTGCGTCAAATCGTTGGATAAACCGAACCGTTGGAAGAGCTCAGAGCCAAAATTAAACGTGAAATAGCTGAAATGTGTGGGAAAGTGATAGAAAATTGTGTTCAAAGAATCATCGCTCCAAACGGGCATGCGGTGACCATATAAGCGAAGTCGAGTTCCATTAAAAATGTTTTTATTGTACTTCAATTCGATACTAAAATTTTTGAAATATCTCAAATGGTTTTAATTTTATTTTGAAAAAAGTTGTCAAGTCCATATTGGAAAACCCCTTACTTATATTTTTATTTGTAGATACTCATAAAACATAATATTATATTCTATAATTTATAGACTGATATTGACATTGGAGCAATTGGATCTTTGTTAGAACTATCGATCTATAAGAAGAAAAATATTTCCACAACACATCCTACCGCAGATAATATAAAAGAGGAGCCGGACATAAAGACTGAACAATACGATGAATGTGGTAATGTATACTATACTGTACTTTATGTATTCATATTCCAGATGGGCTACATTTAGTGTTCTGTTTGCCACTTAACTGCTCTGCCCCTTTTAACTTTGTAAAATTGAGTATAATGTATTTTATAACTATTATAATCTACTAATCAATAATAATTGTTTATTGATCAGTTTTTAAGTTTGTAATGTTAAAAAAAATTTCTTATAGAAATAATTGAAGAACACACTGTAGAAAATACAAATACGTATGGAGAAGATTATGCACCCGTGTTAGAATTTGCAGATGATGTGTCAGATAGTGATGCTGTTTGCAAACAGGAATCATTGAGCGTTGGCTGCATTGATGCTTGGCAAGGCTCAAGGGTGCTCGAATTGAAATTAGTAAAGTTGAGTCAAAGTGTCATTGACAAGTATGTACGCCAAAGTCCCCCCACGCAGCACACAGCCACAGAAGAACATGTTGGGGACAAGGGGAAGTGCGCTGGTGAACAGAGCGTAGAAAATGACGACAAAAAGGCACAGTACAAGAGTCACAAGGAACAACTCATCTGTGATGTTTGCTTAAAAATGTTTCCGACTAAAAGCAGGTTGCTAAGGCATTTAGTGATTCATACTGGTGAGAAACCATTTAACTGCAATATTTGTCAAAAGAAATTTAGAAGAAAAGGCCACTTACAAGAACACTTGCTTATTCATACTGGTGAGAAACCATTTAACTGCAATATTTGTCAAAAGAAATTCTTAAGAAGAGGGGACTTAAAACAACACTTATTAATTCATACTGGAGAGAAACCATATAACTGTGACATATGTCAAAAGAAATTCACATTTCGCTGTAACTTAGGAAAACACTTATTAATTCATACTGGTGAGAAACCATTTAACTGCAATATTTGTCAAAAGAAATTCGCACAAACAAGCACCTTAAAACGACACTTGCTAATTCATACTGGTGAGAAACCATTTAACTGCAATATTTGTCAAAAGAAATTCGCACAAAAAAGCCACTTAAAAGAACACATGCTAATTCATACTCGTGAGAAACCATTTAACTGCAATATTTGTCAAAAGAAATTTAGAAGTAAAGCCAACTTACAAGATCACTTTCTAATTCATACTGGCGAAAAACCATATAACTGTGACATATGTCAACGGAAATTCACATTACGCTCTAACTTAGGAAAACATTTAGTAATTCATACTGGCGAGAAACCATTTAACTGCAATATTTGTCAAAAGAAATTTAGAAGAAAAGACAACTTACAAGCACACTTGCTAATTCATACTCGTGAGAAACCATATAACTGTGACATATGCCTAAAAAAATTTTCAGGAAAATCGTACTTAAAGAAACACTTGCTAATTCATACTGGTGAGAAACCATATACGGTTTAAGACTTTATTTCTCACAAAATAATTTTACAAATTATTATACATGGCGAGAAACACGTGATTACAAAAATAAATTGGGTGATACATTTGGCAAACACTTCCTTAACATTTTTCATTAATTTCATTAACATTTTTGTCTTTTTATGTCATACAATCTCTGGAAAATAAACATTACATATTTTATCATTCATCACTATTTCAAAATTATAATTACTCCAGGAAAATTAAAAATTCGACCTCGGAATAACTCGCATAGAGCTGAAAATTGGTAGAGACGTTAAATACACCATTACAAATAAAACCTCAAAAGTCCCCGGCGATCCTCCTTGTGCAAAATTTTTTATTCAAGGTCAAAGGTATGAAAATAAGGTTTTTCCGGTTTTTTTCCAAACTATACATTTTATCAGAAAAATAAGTATGACAAGAGTGTAGATCATAGAATTCTCTACAAAAAATATTCATACACTTTTTTCATACAACTTACCATTCCTTATAAATGGTGGGCTCAAAGTTTGGGAAAATCATATCTATGCTTAAATTATAAAGCTAAAGAATTTGTGAAACTACTGCTTGGAATTGAAAAATTAGTTTTTGATGGATAGTCTTATTTATCGAGGGAGACTTGAGCTATATAACATCACGTTGGCACCAATAGGAGCAAAGAAACAGAGGAAAATGGGGAAAAACGGGGAAAATTATTTGAAAGAGCTTGTCTCACAAACGGCAGAAGCATTTTTTATGCTATTTGGCACAGATATAAAGTAGACCACGAGGAAGGACATAGGCTATTTTGTTTCTCGGGAAAATGTACGGTTTCCGTGAAATACATAATTAACAGGGCGGAGCGGAACTTCTTGTACTACAACATACGAGGGCTGTTCTCAGCCAAACATACTTCTGCGAGACTTACCAAATCCAAACTTTTAGAGTCGCGAAAAGCAACAGTACGCTTGCAAGTCACTCAGAAGTATGTCAGACCGAGAACATTTCAATTTTAGTGTAGTACTAGATGTTAAGCGTGGGTCCGCCCGCGTTAATTATAAATTTCACGGAAACTGTAAACTTTCGTGAAAAACAAAATAGCCTATGTCCCTCCACGTGGCCTAGAGGAACGGGGTTTCTTCTAACATCAAAGGGAACACCTCGGCTACCTCCTCCCCGAATTTGAACTAAATCGGAGACATCAAATTTTTGACGTGGCAACGTCTTATAATTCGATGCAGCCGGCTGCACGCACGAAAAATCATGACGCAATATGCGGCGTTACCTCGCTCTGAGGCGTTCCATTTAGGGCTTGAAGGGCAAGCGAGAGCGCGGTACGAGCGACAAAGAGGCACGTTGTCATGTTCAACTATCGTCAGTAAACCGACTTTACAGACAACAGTTTTTTTTAAGGATAACATCCGATCGTGCCCGGGAGTTTATGTCTTTGTAACATAAATTTCGATACCGCTATTTAAAACCGTATTTTTTTATTTTATTTTTTATTTTGCCGAGTTTTTTTTGGCAGAAAAGTTTTAAGTTAATGATCAGCATTCAGCTGTAGGTACAGAGTGCAAGAAAAAACAAACAATTTATAAGTGGGTCCCGGGTTCTACACTACTCAGGTATGGGCTAGAATTTTTACAGGAAAGCTTCTTTCAAAAGGCGCTTCACACATTCACCTGAGCCAATGTCACCAACAATTAATAATGTCAACATTGTTCATTGTAATAATGTCAACACTGTGCACTGTCATTGTTCATAAACAATGACAGTGCACAGTGATGGCTGTAGAAGATATCGTATTACAGCCATTGTCAAATTGTTTGGCTAAGGTTCCGAAGTTCTCTGTAATAAATCTGGTAACTAATAAGATCGAAGAGAGCATTTATCTAAAATCTAAGTCGAAGTAAAGTATTTTAGAATAAATTTTAAGGAGTCTACTGCTTTAAGATGAAGTGGTAGGGTGCGCATCGTGTTTCTGAGGGGGTGAGGTATGAAGCGTGGCGGGAGCAAGCGCGGGGCAACCATCTTCCGCCCCGCGCTTTCTATGCGCACGCCTGGTTATTCTCTTATTCCTGGTCTTATTATCTTGTTTTGGACAATTTTTTTCTAAGGAAAAAAATTGTCCAAAACAAGATAATAAGACCAGGAATTATTTATTTTACTTATTCTCATTTATGCCTACTAAGGTAGGCATAAATGAGAATAAGGGTCGCCGCACACTTGACTGAGTATAGTTATTGGTATTATATTGTTTTTGAATTTTTTTTTCCTTAGTTGGTATTGTATGAATAGAAATAAGGGTCACCGTACACTTGACCGGGTATCGGTATTATCTTGTTTTGGACAAAGTCTATAACTACTAAATTAAATGACCATACAGTACGACGTTCAATGTTATAAGTTCGGGCGATGTCGGCGAACGATTTGCGACAATCGAGTTGCTCACCGGCCGCCACGTTTTGAAGTTATTGTACGTCGGTGCAAAAATACACCTAATCGAACATTTTTACGTCTCGAATTTTTTGATTCATGCTTTAATTATTTGGTTTTGCGATTGCATTTTTATATAATTGATGGTTTATTTAGCTGTTCATTACATTTTCGTTATATTTTATTAAATATACAAATAGTTTTTTTTCAATAATTAGTTATATCCAAAAAAGGTCCTCGGGGGCACTGAGGTAGTAATCTTGTTCTTGTTTTTGTATAGACTATGTCCCTGGACATGGTAATACCAGTTACTATTCTTGTCAATTGATGTGTTCCCGTCTTTTTTTAACCGACTTCCAAAAAACGGGGAGGTTATATGTTCGGCTGTGGATATTTTTTTATTTTTTATTTTTGTATGTTCAACGATTACTCCGCCGTATGTGAACCGATTTTAGAAATTTTTGTTTTGTTGTATTTGGTTTCACTCCAATTTGGTACCATGTTCACAAAAGTGGTGACCTGATGATGGGATCCAGGAGTAATCGAGGGAACTCCTCGAAATTTATATGGAAACATATAGTGATTTTGGTTTTATGTGAAGTGTACTAAGAATATACTACCAAAAAGTCAAATATTGGGTCAAGGTATACCATGGTTTCGAAGATGCTGAGAGAACTCCTGACTCCTTATAGATACACGTTTGGGAGTTTCGGCGTTGTTTTAAGAACAGAAAGCATATGCTACTATGCAATTCATATTCATCATCATAATCATCATCATCATCATCGTCATCATCATTACCACGTCGTGTTAAGATCACCAATGTCTCATGGCACAGAATAGATAATAGTACAAGGCATAGGTATGGATATACTAATAATAATAATTATTATGTACTGTATAACATAGATGGCGCACTAAGTATCGATTTGAAATTGAATTCTTGATTACAAGAACAGCTGTCAATAATTATGATAATATTATATTGATTTTGAGTTCACCTAGCTACGCTACATTCTATGCAAGTTTATACAATTTTTTATCTGATAGATCCTTCGATCGTGGAAAAACGAGACACAATAGTCTTTCTATTGTTATCGCAATCGCCGGTGACCGCTTGGGGCTTGAAGCATTAAAATTGTTAAATTACTTAGCACAATATGTTCACTTCACTGATAATATATTATTTTGTGAGTGTGAATTGTGAGTTGTGACTCTTAACAAATTGTAATAAGATACGTAAAATATACGCGAAGGTTTACCTACTAGTGTAACTAAAAAGGGTGAAATTATTATTATTTTTTAACAAAAAATTAAAACCGACTGTCGAGGTAAAAATAATAATAACATTATTATGAATTAAAAAGTATTAAATAATTTTTACTATCTAATAGTGCCTTTTTCCGAATTCGGCTAAACCTCAACTATTTCTGTACTCAATCTTCATAATTTTGAAGTCGGTGCCAGTTCCAAAAGTTTCAAATATTCTGTCAGAGGACTGAAGATTCAGCTATCTGGTACCGACTTCAAAATAATGAAGATTGAGTACAGAAATAGTTGAGGTTTAGCCGAATTCGGAAAAAGGCACTATTAGATAGTAAAAATTATTTAATACTTTTTAGTTCGTATTAATGTTATTATTGTTTTTACCTTGGAAGTCGGTTTTAATTTTTTGTTAAAAAATAATATTATGTTTTAATTATGTGTAAGTCTCACCCTTCTAAAACTTGAACAGAATTATCGGAACAATTTTTCTTTTATATTTGGTTGCACAACCATAGCTCGATATCTGTAAGAAACATAATAACATTCTTCTTCATTCTATCTCTTCGGTCTTCAAAAGCAAAAGACAAAGCAAAATACACATTACCATCCTATTTGTTGGGAGTCCCTAAATGTAATATAATAATAATAAATAAATAGCTCCCACACCGGCTTTGGTGACGGTGGCCGGTTTCATTGAAACCAGGCCAGCTACGCAGGAGTAATTTTATAATGCCCAAGTGTGTGCGCAGTACACAAGAGCACTCTCTATTCCTTTACTCTCATAACCCAGTGGGACGGAAGACTGACATGACTAGCGAGAGTTCAGGCGCAGGACCGACTTTTTACATGCCCATCCGACGCATGGATCATCTTACTTGTCAGACAATCAGGTGATCAGCCTGCATTGTCCTAACCAAACTTGGAAATATCATGTTTCCAACGCGGGAATCGAACCCACGACCTCCGAGTCAAAAGCCGCGCTCTATACCACTAGACCACGGAGGCGTTCAAATGTGTTGTTCTAGTAACTGTTCAATATTGTTATTGATACTGGACAAATACCCTTATTCTCATTTCTACTCATTCATACCTACTAAGGAAACAATTGTGTCAAAAAAATATTATAAGTACCGATACCCAGTCACGTGTACGGTGACCCTTATTTCTACTCATTCATACCTACTGAGGAAAAAAATAGTCTAAAACAAGATAATACCGATACCGATACCAGATCAAGTGTGCGGTGACGCTTTTTCTTGTTTCTACTAATTCATGCCTGCAGAGGAAAAGAATAGTCAAAACAAGATACCCAATACCCATACCGGTACCCGGTCAAATATGCGGTGACCCTTATTCTCATGCCTACTGAGGAAAAAAATAACGTCAAAAAAAGATAATACCGATACTCAGTCAAGTGTACGGTGACCCTTATTTCTACTCATTCGTATCTAATGAGGAAAAAAACTAACTAAAAAAAGATAATACCGATAATACCTATAAGAACTCTGTTCTTCTTCTTATCGTGTGGACTTTGCATGGTATAAGTACACTTGCAAGCCCTAGTCAAGTCATTTTCACATCAAATTCTCGTAAAGAGCGGGCCGACGAGTAGTACGTGTCTGCTTGCGACGAGGCTCCGCGGCCGACTGAATCGCCTGCCCCGCATCCCCGCCGCCCTCATACAGTGCGAGCGTTATAGGTATTATTTTATTTTGAATGACTAACTATAATTTTAGTGAAAACCATAAATACTACCTTATGGGATTTGATGAAAGGTTTATGAAAACATGAATTTTTTACTAGAATTGTATCTAAATTCGCCGTAAAATCGAAAAATTGCAATAAAATGGCAATTTATGATGATTTTCACGATTTTTTTCTATCGAGGCAAATTACTGTAATCGTGTTTCGAAGAATATAACGTTATTAGGCATATCTTTACCCTTACGCCGGTATGAATAACATTGTATGAATTTTAGCGGTTGATATCTAAAAACAGGTTTAAAGATACCCTAGATCGCGATATTATACGCTTCTGGCCCTACCACTTCATCTTAACTGTATAGTGTGTCCAGCTCTGTGGTCGTCGATAATGTGATTATTGCATAATAATATGATTGAAACGTGAAAGTCGAGAATATTGTGTTCTCCGTCCACCGACCTGAATATTTTAACAATTATTATTCAAGAATAAGTGTGATTCTGTTATCGTATTTATCATTGCATATTTTATTTAGTATTAAATAATATTTTATTCGCTGAAAACCAGTTGCGTTCCGCGGTGGGAGTCAGGAATCAGGATATGAAGGTGGCAAAACACTTATCAGTTGAGCTAGCTCACGAATAGTACACTGATTTAACTGTTCTATATTATTCCTTTTTTAATAGGCATATATTATTAAGTATAAAATATATCTAATATAATATAAAATTCTCGTGTCACGGTGTGCGTGGTTAAACTACGCTGAAACGGCTCGCCCGATTTTCGTGAATCTTAGTTCTCAACCCGGACAAAATCTTCTCTTCTATCTTTATATTGATGAGTGTATTAATTTGTTGAATAAATAATAGTAAATTGTTACAACTCGATACTGACGGCGACCATTGTTTGTGCGACGGGATAGAAATCATGGACTTTGCCATGGTGACATACTTATTTGTCACTTCAATAAAATAATAACATGGGCGACATACTTTAAATGGCAAAACAACATTTGCCGGGACAGCTAGTTATGCGTTATAATAATAATATACAGGGTGTCAAAAGACCGCTTCCGATAACTTCGTGGGGTTATTATAGGGCATGAGATATATCCATTGGTGCAAGTAATTTTCTTTAAATCGCCAGTTTTTAAAATAGTCAAAATTTTCAACACGCAATGTATAACGCTGATGTAAATGCGCGATAGTATCGCGCGCCAGTGGAGCCCCGGCCCCCAGGCCGAGTCAGCCCCCACGCGCCGCTCGCGCCGAGTCCCGCGCGCGCGGCCCTGCGCTAGACAAAACAGCTGATCGTGCTGTGCCACAGTGCCCTAGCCCGTGGGTAGTGAATAAACCACCAGTATTGTAATGATTATTAAATTACAATTGTTTTCACGATTTAACATAATGTTAGAATTTATTAATTACCGTTTCTTAGGTTATTAGTTTAAGTATTACTTATTACTCAAAAATACTCCGTTTTTACTTCCGGCCAAAAAGGAAAAGAAATCATAATAATTCACATTCGAATCAGTTGATCTCTTGAATCAGAAATTGTAAAAATACAACACTTTGGCCTGTTTCACCGCTTCCTGATAAGGTGCCCGATAGGGTTATTTGACAGATTTTCCATACTCCATCTGTCAAATTAAGTGGTGGATAGCCTTATCAGGAAGCGGTGAAACAGGCCCTTACACAGTTACACCTATCTATGGAAAAAATACTTGATAACATGTTCACTGACCTGTGATCAGCTGTCTGTTTTTATGAAATGCAGTTCGAACTGTGCTCACTGCTCCATGTAACTCAATGTAGATTGCAGAGTTATTCAACACGAAACAAAAGTAAATAGGAGACATTCCAATTCTTTACACACTTTTTACTGCACTGTTTAAACCGCACTATCGAAAACGATGTTCACCCCCGTTCGATAAAAGTTTACGAGTACCACAGATTACCCTTATTACCTTTTTTTTTTTTTTTTTTTTTTTTTTTTTTTTTTTTTTTTTTTTTTTTTTTTTTTTTTTTTTTGAGGAGGGGAAATGCTTTACGCATCCCCCGCCCCCTCGGGGGACGGGGCAGGGGTATGTCGGACTCCCTCCACAGAGGTTTACCGACTAAAACCCCCCCATGCCCTCGTCAACGCTACACGCGAAAGGAGCGGGATCGCAACACTCAACCGCGACACCCTTATTACCTTAAAATTACAAAACTTTAACAAAAACTTCACAGTACACCAGCGCGGCGCGTGTTTACAGCCGACTGAACAAAGAAGAAAAAACTTTCTGTAAAATAATAGGGATTTATCCCTGTGCATATTTTGAGTTATCGATAATTTTTTATCGATAAATCGTATTAATTGTTTTACATACGAGTACGTATTGATTACAGTCAAACTAAAAATAAGCAAATACCTACTCAATGTTAAGAATAGCGACAATAATTAAAATTTATTTAAATAATTAGGTATTATTAAAGTATTATTAAGGTAAATTTGGTAAATTTGTGGTGAATACGGTATAATAAGATTAGTGCCACATTTTTAAGTGCCTATATTATCAATAAAAGTTTAATATCGTAGAAATTTGCTGTTAAAATCACTTACTTGTGAAATGTAACCCCACATCCCTTTTTGTACCGCGTTTTACATAACATACACTCTTTCATAGTTTAACTATGAACTACTAGCACTTACTTATATATTACTTAATCGCGTAAAACCTTTTAAAACACTTTAAAAACACGAAAACAATTCAAACGATTAAGCCATAGAGAAATATATACATACATGGTTACCAATGGTTATGTCAAATTTAGTTCTCTACCCGAATAATGGGAGCGCTGATTCCGCTTCAAATAGGCACAAAAAAAGTGGTATCATAGATCCAGCGTACTTGTATTATAATGGAGATGAGTGTAGGTAGGTAACCATTGCCATTTGCCAGTGTCAAGTAAAATGGCGGGAAACAAAGGTTTCATAGAACTGTCAAAAATGTAGTTTTTATATATGATGGCAGTGTTAGTTCCTTTTTTCGCCACGTTCATTTAAAGCCGGCTGTACACTCTCGCCGAGACACAGCGAGGCGGCCCGAGTGCGAGAGTGTAATGCCCGCTGTATACTCTCGCCGAGAGCTCTCGGGCGAGAGTCTCGTGCGAGAGAGCCCCTTGCCCGAGTGCGATCATGTACATTCTCGCTTAGTTCAATCGCAGTTAAGAACTCATAGAAGATGGAGGAAAACGACCATTCGTCATTCACCATGCATCGAAAGATATCATTGTAATCCAAAGATCATATTTAATTTTATTTCTCACAGATGACTCATGACTCATAATGTCGTTTAATATTGTTATTTTTCTGTTCTACACTGTCCAACGGCGGGACTAGTACTGAAAGACGCGAGAGTGTACAATAGTGCGCTCGTTTTCCTCGCGAGACCCTTTGTCTCGGGCGCAAAATACCGACAACGGACCGAGAGGGTCCGAGACAGGCGAGACGAGGCGAGCGCACCCATTTACACTTTCGCACTCGGGCCGCCTCGCTGTGTCTCGGCGAGAGTGTACAGCCGGCTTAAATGGGTGGTTATTAACATTCGTTTCATTTTTCAACTGCGAATGCGCGGCTTATTTGTGTGTCAGTGTGAGTGTCATATTCTAAAATACCGATCAATTTCTGTCAGATTTTAGAAAATCTGACAGGTATTTTAGAACATGACACTCACACTGACACCAATTTATAACTTTGCGCATGCGCAATGTGCATTGAAAATGTCATGTTCTAAAATACCTGTCAGATTTCTCTCTGATCTGACCATTTACTTTTATAAAGTGGACTTGGCATAATGGTCTATACCAAATCAAAATACTGTGGCCGGTCCGCCATTTTACGTTCCGGTTGATTTTATGTTGATTGGTTAACGCTGGTTGACGTTTAGTGATGTACTTTTTTATCGAACTTAAAAAATATAAGGTGAAGAATCTGATCATATTATATTTTAAAGATTTTAACCTTAATCAGCCTCGTTTTCTGTTTGACAATACATAATCATTACAAAATCAATGTCATTTCAATAGTCACTTTGTTTTATTCTAATAATAATAATTTTACTCATTATGTAAACATCAAACTTCTGTAACCCAAATTAAAAGTGATAATACGTACATCAGTTTATTTAAATTTTAAAGCATCGCTGTACTATAGTGTTTGATGTTAATTACACTTAATTCATCTTAGTTTATCGATATCCTCGACAAATATCAGCCGAGTGTCCCATCACTATAGACCGCCATGCTTAGTTCCTGGCAATATGGCGCCGGCCACACTTTTTTTTAGTTATGTCACTTCCATCTGCTTCCTTTTTCATTGGATCTGACAGAAATTTATGGTATTTTAGAATATGACACTCAACTGACAAACAAAAAAGCCGCGCATGCGCAGTTGAAAAACCAAACGAACAAGGCTGACACTCTTATGGCTGTCTGTCTGAGCGCTTTATTCCATTTCACTAAATTTAGATATCTAAATGATTTAGTCAAGTGGAATAACATTTAGAAAGTAACTAAATGTTATTCTACTTGAACTTCTATTCTAAATTTAGTCACTAAATCATTTAGATATCTAAATTCTAAAGCGCTTATTCCATTTCACTAAATTTAGACATCTAAATGATTAAGTGACTAAATTTAGTCAAGTGGAATACCATTTAGAAAGTTAGTTAGTAGTTGAATAAATCATTAGAAGCGCTTGACTCTGACAGCCATATTCAGAAAAAAAAGAAAATAAGAAGAAGAAATTGTTGGTGAATAATTTTTAAGTAGGTACCTAATCACTTGTCTTGAATTTAAAATAAAAAGATTATAATTGAACACGAAATTATAAACAATTTGCAAAAAATACTTAAGGATTGTTTTTTGTGCCACGTAAATTCCGCAGCCCTCTAAAACCAGGGTTCAATTTTCAAGGTCTCATCACGAAAATATTTCAAAATGTTTAAGAAAACTTGTTGCTGTATATGCTTATCTACAAATAAAAGAACTGTTAACATTTATAGAACGGATCTGCTTTGCTTTTATGAGCAACTGGCAGATTATAAGGTACGTAAACAAATGCTAATGCTCATAGTGCTAATGAACGGATAAAATATGTTTTCTGAGGCTCGGGTCCTAACTGTTGATGTTGGCCAAAGCATAAGGTTAGTGCGAAGTTTCATTATCTAGAAATTGAATAGCAAAATTAAAAGAACCCCATTATTGATCTTCCAGACTTAATATAAAAATCTTGGAAATAGTTATACAGACAGACATAAAGGGAGGTCGGTTTTTATCCGTGTGTTACACTGGTGAAACTACAAAATATATTTTCTATAACTATACTATAAAAAACATATTTTCTATGTCACTCATACTTTGTATTCTGTTTTTTCAATAATAGGTTAGTGACAGCGAGTGCTGGATGTGTTACATCTGCCAGACGAGGCTGCAGCAGTGTCACCGGCTGCAGCAGTTGGCCGTACAGACACGGGGCCTTGTTGATGATCTCTGCCAGAATAAGGTACTTCAGAAGTGAAACCGTAACAATACTTAAAGGGGACTCCAATACTAACACTTTGTTGTATGTATCCAGGCTTTCCAGGCCATTGTATGTATCAAAATTTGTGAAAATGTAGCTGTCTAGCAGCTTTAATTTAGCACTTTTGTTGCATTAATATTTCAGAAAGGCAGAAGGCTCCTAGATACAACAAATGGTGTATTTTTCCCTTTTTAGTTCTGTACCCATGGGCATAGCCTGCCTTGCGCTCAGGGTGGGGCAGAGTCAACCTAAAGTTCTATTTATGAATAGTAAAAAATATATTGTTATGAATTACGCATTTTAATAAAATGCAATACTTATTCTACGGTAATATGGTTTCGCTCGCTTTGAAACACCGCTGTAACTTTCTAACAGATTTTATGACTGTTGATATTGTTAGTATATAAGAAAAAAATTTTGGAAACACCCTGAAACACCCAGGCTGCAGCCCGGCAGGCCTTTTAACTAAAACAGTTTTGGTTTAGTATTTAGTGTTTTGGCACCTTATAGGTCAGAGCCAGGGTGGGGCAATCGCCCCAGCTTGCCCCAGTGTGGCTACCGCTACGCCCATGTCTGTACCCAAAAGTTAAAAACAAGACCCTGTTCTGTCTGTCCGTCTATGAGCCTTTAGGCTGTAACTCAAGAATCGCTATAGCTAGACATCTGATCACATATTTTGTTGCCGCTTTATCAACAAATACTGAAAGCAAAATAAAATTAATATTTAAGGGGGCTCCCATACAAAAATCGTGATTTTTTTTGGCAGTTCATGCTTGTAGTCAATAATGGCAACAATGCACTTGAAATATACACAAAATCTCAATTTAATTTAAATCAGTCATTTCAAAAACATCATAATCATAAGTCACATTATACAAAATGCCCTTTTTTACTGGAAATGGTTCCTTACTAGCCTAGTAAAGAAGTTATTTTATAGTGCCCACGTGTGTGCGCGCCAGGCCAGTCATGTCGGTCTTCCGCTCCATTGGGTTATGAGAGTAAAGAATAGTGCTCTTGTGTATTGCGCACACACTTGGGCACTATAAAATTACTCCTGAGTAACTAACCTGGTTTCAGAATGCGTCGTGGCCGTTTTCATTATAGACTACAGGCCCACATCGAAAATAGATGGGTCAAATGAACCACCTGAGAATGTAATAGGACGATATTAGAGCATGAAATAATAAGATTTAGCACTATGCCGTCACTTGTAAGCTGTCCAACTGAGTGCTGGTGAGAATTCAAAAGTGCATGTAGGGTGAGTACATTTTGGTCATATGATCCTGTACGGCATTTTTACCATCGATAGACACATGAAAAATAATAAGAAAGCCCGCAGGGCCGTACAAAAATAATGCGCCAACAAGTTGGTATTTTTATTTTATTTTCAGCCAATTTCCATGGTAAATTTGGTCATTTGATTCAATACGGCATACGTTTCATACTGTTCGGATACAGCTTGGAATCAATTATTCCGCAACGCCGTTCAAAAATAATGTGACAATAGAAAAAAATCGAGGGTAACAAACCCCCGTTTTTCAGGGGTCCGGGGGATCATCTGAACCAGTATGGCTTCAGTTCCAAACATTATTTTAGCACTCAAAAGTACTATTAAAAATAATTCCGGTTAGTAGGAGAAAAAAAAAACTCAAGCAAATATCCATAGAACGAAATGTAAGAAAAGTCCACACAACGAAATATATCGATTTTTTTCTAAAAAATAGTTGTTTTATTAGGGTTCCGTACCCAAAGGGTGAAAACGGTTACCTTTTACTAAGTGTTCAGTTTTAGGACTGGACTGGAGCTTTTTTTACCTTTGGAGAGCAAAATGAAAGCCCGTAATACAATGTTGCGTGTATTCGATAGAATGCAATCTGAAGGAATGACATTGAAAAAGGACATTACGAATAAATTGAAACGCCTGGTGGAATAAAATAGCAATATTGCATATTTTTGCTGTCTTCTAAATCCTGTCAGGTATTGTAGCCTGTAGGCCTGAACACTAAGACTTCGATGTCTGTCTGTTTTCAGGCTGTAACTCAAGAACGGTTATAGCTAGAGATTTGAAATTTTCAGAGATTATGTATTTCTGTTGCCGCTATAACAACAAATACTAAAAACAAAATAAAATAAATATTTAAGGGAGACTCCCATACAACAAACGTGATTTTTTTTCAATTTTTTGCACGATATCAATAATGGCAACAGGTAGACACCTGAAATGTTCACAAAATACTCAATTATATTTTTAATTTGAAAATTAATAGTAACATTAAAAAAATAATAATTAAGGGGGCTCCCATACAAAAAAACACAATTTTGTTCTATAATGGTACGGAACTTTGCTTACTCTGCATTAAAATGTACGGCATAATATTTTCCTAATTTATTTATCTTAATACTATTTAATACGAAGGAAAAATGTAGAAAATTGCTTAATTTTATTAATCTATGAATATTTTAAATTTCCGATTTTGTATTTCTGTTTATTTTTTTAGAACAGTTTCTTTTGAACGGCAATACTCTATATCAATTGTATTTTACAATATCATATTAAAAATAAAGTCGCCGTACAGAATCAAATAATTTTACAGCTTAAAAAATCAAGTAAGTATACCATGTAATTAAGATTATTATGCGAGCTATCTACGTGACCGGATGCAATTTGTAAGATACGGTTCTTTTGAAAGTACTACTTATAGCACACCCTCTGGTGTTAGTCAGGGATCGGTATTAGGCCCTCTTTTATTCCTGATCTCCCAGCAATGATAAAGTATGCTAAATTCTTATTATATGCCGACGATCTGAAGATTATAATGGTAATAAAATTGATTGATTGTTGATTGTTTACTTCTCCAAAAAGAATTTGGATGCTGTCTACCGATGGAGTATCTCGAACAATCTGCTGTTTAATATGAGTAAGTGTACCGTTATGACATATGGAAGGAAGTTACGGCCTCTTGTATTTAATTACACAATGGACGAGCAACCCTTGACTCGAGTCTACAACACAAAAGACTTAGGAGTATACTTTGATAAAACCCTTACATTTAAAGACCATATTACAGCTATTGCCAAAGAAAGTTTCAAACGCTTAGGATTTGTTCTCCGTAATGTGAGGGATTTTAAAAATTCCAATGTAATTAAGTTACTGTATAATACATTAGTACGCAGTAAATTAGAAACGGATGCCTGTGTTTGGAGCCCTCACACAGATGCATCAACACTGATGCTTGAAAAAGTACAGAAAACATTTTTAAGATTCCTGTACAAAAGAGTTCATGGATATTATCCTTATATGTACCCCACGAACTTCCTTTTAGGTACCCTAGGATACCACTCACTAGAGGTCAGGAGAGGTATGGACCTAGTACTAATAATTTTAAAAGTTCTTCGTGGACTTATAGACTGTCCAGAACACCCTCGTTTGCCGTTTGTTCGTGCCCGACAATTACCGCAGGTACCGCACTTGCCGTCGGCCTAAACTATTTGCCTTACCTGTTTGCAATTCTGTCGCGAGAGCTGAGTCCCCACTGTGTCGTGGTTTAGACGTGCTCAACGCTCTCCTGTCTACTAAGCCCGAGTGTGATATATTTGCTGACAAGTGGATGGATATAAAGAAAGTATGTGTGAAATTCTGCGAGGGAAAGTATGCAAGAGCTTCTACTATTGTCTATAAGTTAAGTTGTTATTTTAGTTATGTAATAATATTATCTTAGTTCTAGGTTAATTAATGTAATTGGGGTCAACCCGTTTTAATTAACTGTAAATAAATAAATAAATAAATTATTAAAATGGACAAAAATTTTTTGACGGCATTATTTTTAATAGTACTTTTGAGTGCTAAAATAATGTTTGGAACCGAAGCCGTAATGTTTCAAATGACCCCCCGGACCCCTGAAAAACAGGGGTTTGTTACCCTCGATTTTTTTCTATTGTCGCATTATTTTTGTACGGCGTTGCGGAATAATTGATTCCAAGCTGTATCCGAACAGTATGAAACGTATGCCGTATTGAATCAAATGACCAAATTTACCATGGAAATTGGCTGAAAATAAAATAAAAATAACGACTTGTTGGCGCATTATTTTTGTACGGCACTGCGGGCTTTCTTATTATTTTTATGTGTCTATCGATGGTAAAAATGCCGTACAGGATCATATGACCAAAATGTACTCACCCTACATGCACTTTTGAATTCTCACCAGCACTCAGTTGGACAGCTTACAAGTGACCGCATAGTGCTAAATCTTATTATTTTGTGCTCTAATATCGTCCTATATACGTCCCCAAGTGGTTCATTTGACCCATCCATTTTCGACGTGGGCCTGTAGTCTATTAAGGCCACAACACGGTATCGCGTAGTGGCTGTTTATAAATGCTCAGAACGCGTCATGGCTTTTCTCAAATACCACAACGCGTTGTGGTCGAATAGCACGTCAGCCACGACACGAATTTCACTATGTGGTGTTTCTGTGATTAACTAACGAACGAATTTCCGTCGTGGCCGTTTCACTATGACCACAACGCGTTGTGAGCCATTTTTTCGCTCACTGAGCGTTTTCGGTCTTTGAGCGTAACATAATATGTTAAGGGTTTTCCGATAGGGACTTGACAATTTTGAATTTAGTTTGTGGACACATCTTTTCACTTATATCGTTTTCGGCATCTGAACTGCCCCGGGCGTCCGGGGCATAGTACTAGTGCAATACGAAGTTTATGTTCTTAATTTAAACTTTGTCTGTTTCCGTATCCTGTCGGCCCACCCTGCCCCGGGCGGCCGGAGCATAGTACTAGTGCAATACGAAGTTTATGTTCTTAATTTAAACTTTGTCTGTTTCCGTATCCTGTCGGCCCACCCTGCCCCGGGGCAGTTCAGATGCCGAAAACGATATTAACATCGAACTGTTACCAGCTGTTACTGTCATTTTACTCATTAGACATAACATTTTTATCATAGTGAAGTACACGGACGTCTGCAAATCTTAAAAATTTACTACAGAAATTCGGAGTCGGTGGCCGCTACTTTAAGAGCGTTAACTCCGATTTTCGATCGCAATTCTCGCCCTAGCAGACAGACAGATTGGCCATGATTATGGATTATTTTGACCCGAATTAGAAGATATGGACTTGGTCAGCATGAGGTTTCAATAGGACGGCACCACAAGCCACACATCACACGTTACAATCGATTTATTTAAGAGCAAGTTTGATGAGCGTGTTATCTCAAAATATGGACCAGTCGATTTAACACCTCTAGATTTTTTCTCTGGGGAGTGGGGGTGCGTCAAATCGTTGTATAAACGGAACCGTTGGAAGAGCTCAGAGCCAAAATTAAACATGAAATAGCTGAAATATGTGGGAAAGTGATAGAAAATTGGGTTCAAAGAATCTTCGCTCCAAACCGGCCTGCGACCATATGAGCGAAGTCGAGTTCCATTAAAAATGTTTTTATAGTTCTTCAATTCGATACTAAAATATTTGAAATATCTCAAATGGTTTTAATTTTATTTTGAAAAAAGTTGTCTGGTCCTTATTGGAAAACCCCTTACTTATATTTTTGAAGTGAAAATTTCTTTAGCGGCGTTGAGCACTTTTGTGGGATGGGTAAAAACTGTGAAACTCGCGTCAAATTCTCGTGCTGATCGAAAAACCTTGGAAAAACCGTAAGACGGTTGGAGAGTAGTGTTGTAACATCGAAATCGATTAATCGAACAATCGAACTCGAACTCATAAAAAATGGGTTAAATAAAATAATGCACAACGTTAATAATCAAGTTTTCACTTCTGTCGGCACTCCTGGAGCGCTACCCGTCTTTTTTATTTGTAGATACTCATAAAACATAATAATATTATATTCTATAATTTATAGACTGATATTGACATTGGAGCAATTGGATCTTTGTTAGAACTATCGATCTATAAGAAGAAAAATATTTCCACAACACATCCTACCGCAGATAATATAAAAGAGGAGCCGGACATAAAGACTGAACAATACGATGAAGGCGGTAATGTATACTATGCTGTACTTTATGTATTCATATTCCAGATGGGCTACATTTGTAGTGTTCTGTTTGCCACTTAACTGCTCTGCTCCTTTTAACTTGATTTTGAGTATAATGTATTTTATAATTATTATAATCTACTAATCAATAATTGTTTATTGATCAGTTTTTAAGTTTTTAATGTTAAAATTTTTTTCTTATAGAAATAGTTGAAGAACAAACTGTAGAAAATACAAATACGTATGGAGAAGATTATGCACCCGTGTTAAAATTTGCAGATGATGATGTGTCAGATAGTGATGCTGTTTGCAAACAGGAATCATTGAGCGTTGACCGCATTGATGCTTGGCAAGGCTCAAGGGTGCTTGAATTGAAATTAGTAAAGTTGAGTCAAAGTGTCATTGACAAGTATGTACGCCTAAGTCCCCCCACGCAGCACACAGCCACAGAAGAACATGTTGGGGACAAGGGGAAGTGCGCTGGTGAACAGAGCGTAGAAAATGACGACAAAAAGGCACAGTACAAGAGTCACAAGGAACAACTCATCTGTGATGTTTGCTTAAAAATGTTTCCGTATAAAAGCAGGTTGCTAAAGCATTTAGTGATTCATACTGGTGAGAAACCATTTAACTGCAATATTTGTCAAAAGAAATTCGCACAAACAAGAAACTTAAAAGGACACATGCTTATTCATACTGGTGAGAAACCATTTAACTGCAATATTTGTCAAAAGAAATTCGCAAAAACAAGCACTTTAAAACGACACTTGCTAATTCATACTGGTGAGAAACCATATAACTGCGATATTTGTCAAAAGAAATTCACATTACGCTATAACTTAGAAAAACATTTAGTAATTCATACTGGTGAGAAAGCATATAACTGTGACATATGTCAAAAGAAATTCACATTATGCTCTAACTTAGAAAAACATTTAGTAATTCATACTGGTGAGAAACCTTTTTACTGCAATATTTGTCAAAAGAAATTCGCACAAACAAGAAACTTAAAAGGACACATGCTTATTCATACTGGTGAGAAACCATTTAACTGCAATATTTGTCAAAAGAAATTCGCAAAAACAAGCACTTTAAAACGACACTTGCTAATTCATACTGGTGAGAAACCATATAACTGCGATATTTGTCAAAAGAAATTCACATTACGCTATAACTTAGAAAAACATTTAGTAATTCATACTGGTGAGAAAGCATATAACTGTGACATATGTCAAAAGAAATTCTCACGAAGATGGGACTTAAAAAGACACTCATTAATTCATACTGGTGAGAAACCATATAACTGCAATATATAATTATGTCAAAGGAAGTTCACAGCATGCAGCTACTTATAAAGACATTCAGTAATTCATACTAGTGAGAAACCATATAACTGCAATATATAATTATGTCAAAGGAAGTTCACAGCATGCAGCTACTTATCTTTATAAGTAGCTGCATGCTGTGAACATTCAGTAATTCATACTGGTGAGAAGCTATAATAATAGGGTATTTTCTTTCTTTTAATTTTTAGAATCTGCAACAGATGGCGTAACGATAGACACTTCTAGATTTTCTATTGGTTCCCCACCGATCTGAAATTATTTGCAGGTTGCCATCACGGACATCATATTGGTTGTACATATTTCTAAAAACTGTCAGTGTATAGTCTGTCAAAAAAGACATTAAAATAATAGAGTCGCCACTTGTATCCGGTGTGGCCTCTTCTGGCCACACTGTGTCCGGTAACTACACACACCGGCAAAATTAGCGGAACATAAGTAAAAAGGGCCACAACTTGAATTCAAGTGGGTCGGGCTGTGTGAAATCCTTTTTTATAGTTTCTAAGCTCATTTAAGAAATAAAATATTGAACAAAACTGGCAAGTTGACAGATTTTTATTGCAATTATGCCCTACTACAAAGATATTGTACCTCATAATATCTTTGCCCTACTAAGTGTTTTTCGATGATTGACATTGTAAGTGTTTCTGATAAGAATGGCGTTTTTAGCGGGGTGCAAGGCATGCCAGCTCATTTGATTGTTTAGTTTTTGGAAGAACACATTGCTTAGATACAAAATTAGTGGATTTTCCAGCATCTACGACAGCTAGAGCTGTAACCACGATAGAGAAAGGTCACACCTACCGTTCGGTCAGTCAGGCCTTAGGTGTGTCGGCTTCGTGGTCTATCGTAAATTTCAACGCTACAGAGAGACTGGATCTTACGTTCGGAGACGAAAACAAGGCATATATCGGGTGGCAAAGGTTCAGGATAACCGTTTTGTAAGGGTACAAGCCTTAAGAAATCGACCTTAAACTGCTTTGCAGAGATGAAACCTATAGGTACAGGTCCGAGATGTACCTGTAAGTGATTGTACAGTAAGAAGAAGACTCAAAGAAGTTAAATTAAACTCAAAGGTGCCAGCAAGGGCACCAAAACTTGAGACAGGGCACCAAAGAGCCAGGCTAAGATTTGCGCGTGAACATCAAAATTTCACAAGTGAGTGAAATCGTGTGCTGTACAGTGATGGGAGCAAATTCTGTGTAAATTTTATTGACAGGCGATAAAGAATGTGGATAAATCGTAAGGAACGCTATAGACCATCAAACTTAACGGAAACAGTGGTATATCATGCAGGCTTCGTAATGGTTTGGGGTTGCATATAATTTGGAGCCCGCACAGAGCTGATGATTGTTAATGATGGTACTTTGACAGTACAGGGCAATAGCACAGACATCCTAGAACTGCATGTTGTGCCTTTTACACAGTTTTAGGTAGTAACTTCAATTTTTTGCGCGTCCATAGAGTAAAAAATCAGGCATTATGACCTAAATGATGCTAGCGTAGCCCAGGTGGAGAGGTCAGCACGGTCTACGGATGTGGATCCGATTGAGAACGTGTGGCACATCAATGGGTGAACGGTACGAATTAAAACTCCAGCTCCAAAATGTGTTCAGGAGCTCGAGTTGGCGCTACTGGAGGAGTAGAAGAATATCCCACAGGAAATGATTGACAATCAAAATGCAAGCATGTAATGGCGTATCCAGACTCTCTTCAGATCCATAGAAGGCATTACACGCTGTTAACATGGCATTTCTTAAGTAAAAATGAAGAATTTAACTTAAAAACTTACTACTGAAATTTCAAAGATTTTTCTTAATTTTAGATTTTTGCAGATTTTTTTAATTTTACACGTTTTTATGCCCTAAATTTATATAAGTTTTATTTTTTAATCATCAATTATTAAATTAATAAATAATTATATAAAAAACAGCGATTAATTTTCAAAAAAAATAAAATTTTATTATGTTCCGTTAATTTTGCCGGTGTGTATATAAAAGCTTTTGATACTTTATATAATACTAGCGACCCGCCCCGGTTTTGCACGGGTATAAGATAGCCTATGTCACTCACTGAATAAATTATTAAAATCGATTCAGTAGTTTTTAATTTAATACTAATATTAATATAAAGAGGTAAACTTTGTTTGTTTACTCATAGATCTAAACTCCCCTCCCGCGTGTGCACCCCCGCCTTGGTAGCGCCTACTTCGAAACGGGCGTAAATCGCAATATTTTAATTTCGCCATAACTTCTAAACCAATCGTCCAATTTTAATCATTCAAAGACCAAATACTATCTACATAAAGAATAAACTGTAGTTAGTGATGAAATAATTTATTTTGACAAAGATTATTAGCATGAGTAAAATAAATGCGTTTAAATGTAGTCCCAAAAAAAATCAAGATTTTAAATAAAAAAATGGTTGTTGCGCCTCACTTGATATTGATAGGTAGTGTGTCGCAGACATTTTTGTAGATATTTATAAGATACTAGCTGTCCCGGCAAACGTTTCTTTGCCATAATATTATAAAGTATATCGCCCGTATTATTTTATTGTAACTTGACTAAATAAGTATGTCACCATGGCAACGTCCATCGCTATCATGGTCGTCGTTTTTCTCGAGTTGTAATAATTTACTATTATTTATTCAACAAATGCACTCATCAATATAATAAGTACCGAGTAGCCGATTCTCAGACCCACTGAATATGCATATAAAATTTGGTAAAAATCGGTAAAGCCGTTTCGGAGGAGTTCGTGGACTAACATTGTGACACGAGAATTTTATATATAAGATACATTTACTTATATGGTTGTATGGTTCTATCTTTTATAGTTTAGGCAGCGTACGCAAAATAAGTAAATTTTCTGGTTGTTTCCGAAAAACTGAAATATCTTACGGAAACCTATATTTTCCAAAATAAAAAATAGCCTATGTTACTCGTACATAATGTAGCTTTCGGTCCAGTAGTTTTTGAGCCTATTTATTACAATTAATAATAATAAAATGTCATGTCACAGAATGAAATGTATATGCAGCCAATTTCCTCAAATATTACAAACTCAAGAGAATTTGAGTACGGCACCAGAAATTCTGCTAGAGAATGAATGGTAGAGTTTGTATTCGAAAACAAGCTCTCAATCATTAACACATTCTTTGACAAAAAACCCAAAAACAGATGGACGTGGAGATCACCCGACGGTAAAACCAAAAACGAATTAGATTATGTACTGTCCACCTTTCCCCAGAATATAGAGAATATTGAGGTGTCAAACATTGAATACCCTTCCGACCATAGACAAATCAGAACCAAAGTAAAAATAAAGCAACCTCACAAGCCGAACAAGCTACAATAGAAATATTAAAAACCAATTTAAGCCTGACGAACAAATCTCTACATTCCGCAATTATCTACACTATACAGGAAGAATTAAATAACCTATTACAAGACCAAACTTACAACTACAACACAGCAATATTATGATAAGCTTATAAACATCGTAGATACCAGCTCGCAGAGAGCCCAAAAGACAGGCAATGAGCAGACAAAACACTCCATTATCACAGACCGTACCCGACAACTAATACGCCGCCGGCACGAGCTACAGAACACCAAACCTAAAACTCGAAGCATGAGAAATGAGTTAAAAGCAAACTGACAAGTAAAATATATATAAAGCAAGATTATACTGGCTACAGGTCACATACAATAGAAAAACATCTAAACACAACAGGTAGCTTGATAAGAGCTTTAAAGAATTGTGAACACATAAAAACTGGATAGAGGAATTAAAAAGCCAGGAAAAGATGCATAAAAGCAGAAATTATATTCTAAATATAGCAACCCGCTTCTACAGAAACATATAACTGCTCTACGCCTTTACCTCCTCAGGAATATCCCTCACGTTATGACAACGAAGATGTCGAACCCATATCAGAAACAGAAGTTATTGAACAAATAAAGAAGTTAAAGTTGGAAAAGAGTCCAGGCCCAGACAGAATAACTAACGAAATCATAAAATTAGAAAGCCCGTTAATAGCAAAGCCAAACTGTTCAATATGATTATAGAATATACACACACTCCCTATTTTTATTTTATTTTATTTTATATTCAGAAGGCTTACAGACTTATAACTTAAATAGCTAGTATAATAATTCAGATAACTAAATAGCTAATGACAAGCCTCCACATATATGTAAGAAGATAATTATACAAGTCAGCAAAAATGTGTCGAACTATAATTATTAATCTTAGAGTATATTATAAACTAATTTTGATAAGATAAAGACAAATAACCTAAATACAAGAAAAAAGAAGAAAAAAAAAAATAATACAATACATATGAAAGTTATGAGAAAATTCAAATAATAATATTATGTACCTCAAATACAATCACACAATACTAATCAAAGAATGAATTTGCCAATAGTCGTTTTACAACGTTAGATTTAGTACAAAATAGGTCAATATCCATGTCCTGCGATACTTTATTAAAAGCATGAGTGCTTCGTAAGAAAAATGCATTATTTCTATTAGTAGTGGGTATATGTATGTTCTGGACCAGCGATAAACCAGTGTAAGAAGATCCCTGTGTGTGGTGTAGTATGTATGTGAGTGGTGTGTCATGTTATGTTGGAATTAGTTGATAAGAGGTTGAAAATTAATGATCATGATCAGCGTGAGTAGTGTATTGTTGTTTCGTCGGCGGCGGTGAGGGCTGGTGCAGCTTCCTCTAGAGTGTTGTTGGTGTCGGTAATCATGAGGGATGGCGGCGGTGGTGAGGGGTTGCGTCAGCGGTGACGGTAGCGTCAGCGGCGACGGCAGCGCCAGTGGATTGCATTTCAACTGCAATCCAACTGCAAATTGCAGTTCAAGTGCAGTTTGAATGCAGTTGACACGACTGCAATACGACTGCAACAGAACTATATATATATTTTTTACACTTACCCAAAGTGCTGCGTACACATACCCCGATACTGGGATAAAAGTGCGCAAATGGAAGTAAGTAAGTCTTTATTTCCAAGAAATTGGTTACAATGTTCTTATTATTATTATTTTTATAGTTCACAATTACTGCCTATAGGGCGTGGAATACACATATTTTTAAATATAAAAAATCATGCCTTAATTACTATAGCGTTTAACCATGACAAACTTATGATCTAAATAGAATCTAAATTAAATTATAATACCATCCTCAAAAAATTATGTAAATACAAATACTCAGTCAAAACATCCTCAAACCATAAAATATATAATTATATACACATATATATATTTTTATATAATATACACAAATATATATATATATATATAAAGTCAATCAATTAATGGTCAAAGATACAATGGAATAAATTAAATGTCAATCAATTCACATTAAAATCAGTTAAATTCATTTCAATTCCATAGAATAAAATACAAATTAAAATACGGTACAACAAAGATACAATAAAGGTGGTTAAAATACAATAAAAATTTTAAATGTCAAATCATTCATATCATAAATAGTAGGTATACTTCATTTCAATTCTTAAAAAAATACTACTTTATTTAATAATTAAATTCTAATAAAATTAAATTTCTTTGTGACTATAATATCATTGAAAAAATCTTGGATCGTGTAGTAGCATTTATCTAAGAGCCAGTTGAACAATTCTTTCTTAAACTTATTTAATGTAATATCGTCATTTTTTAATTTATCTGGTATATTGTTGTATATTTTAATGCTCATGCAGTACGCATTCTTACTATGAATTGCTAACCGTTGCCTTGGAACTGTAATTTTCTTATCACTTCTTTTGTGTCTGTTATTTTCTGACACCCGGTTTCTGAAAGGTCTGTCAAATCACTGATCAACTAACACTGCTGTTAATTTAGCATAGATGTCAAATCAATTTGAGTTTCTGATACATTGATCAGCCGAAAATTATCTAATCTATGATCATTTTTCGATTTGTTATCTTTCGTTCATTACTTCACTAATAACTATCAAAAAAGGCAATGAAATGTCAAAAAATGGAATTGCTATCAAAAGTGTTCTGGGAATTTCAAATCTGATGGGTGTTTTCTGAATCATTGATCAGACGAAAATTAACTAATCTGTGATCATTTTGATTTGACATGCGATTTGTTTATTTTCGTTCATTTGTCAGAATTTTTGATTTTTAATTTTTCAGACGTTATCGATTCCTAAATTCTTCTTCATTATAGAAATGAAATTGATTATAATATACATTTTTTGAAAATAAAACGAGTATTGCAAATAAAACAGTTTATTTGCATTATCGACGTATTTATTACGAAGTTTTATTGAAACTTCATAATAAATGTGTTTACAAACCTTATAGTAACGTAGGTTCAAAGAGAAAATGTAGATTTACATAAAAAATCAATTGAATTCATTAGTTAATTCACCCACAATTACCGATTAGTTGACACAGCTTTTGACAAACGTTAATCTATGAGAATCTATGATCACGGCTTGACAAGCGTTTCGGAAACCCAAAATGGCGGTTGACATATGATTCTCGCGTCAAACTGAACAGCCGTGTCAATAATTCTAGAGCAAAGTTATTACCACTGGCAACAAAGTCTTTTTATAACTCATCAAATTACTGACACTGGCTATTCCTAATCGAATGAGGCTGGGACATTGCTGCACACCTGTTTTCTTAGCAAAGATTAGGGTCAGAGACAGCTCCTTGTGTGAATGCAGCCTAGATGAGGGCACTCTAGACCACATTTTTTTCTCTTGCCCAAGATTCCAACCTTCCTTATATGAATTCCTTCCCCCTACTATTTCTCGCCCTATCAATTTTATTTCCATTCTGTCCTTTGTAAATACTCCCGTTGTTGAAACTTTATGTACATATATTTATAATAACAGAATTAAATTGTAAGGTGTATAGGACTAACCCTAAATGTTTGTGTTTGTGTTGTTTTAGATTGTTCAACAGACACCGTACGCGTCTCAACATACCGTAACCTTGTTCCTTCATAAAGCCATTTCATAAAGCAGAGTCTCCGCCAAAACACTCTGATACTGGCGACTCACAAAGGAGCCATTAATAAAAAAGAAGAAGAAGAACTAATCATGCTTCTTGCAACCCAATTGGTACTTGACAAGAGATTTAACAGGCGATTAGTTAATTTTAGTGTTGATCAGCCTTTCAGTCTTTTTTTTGTTCAAAATGTGTATAATATTTTTTTTATAATTAAACAAGATTCGAGAATATATAAACTCGCCAGAGGAAGTATTTTCAAGTTCTTAAATAGCGGTCTGCAATGAGCACATCTATCAGCTCCGGCCATAGCTCTAATGCATTTTTTTTTTGTATTATGAATGCTCTGTTTAGTTCGACTGGATTACCCCACAATACCAGCCCATACCTTTACCTGTTAGAGCTGCATCTTTGGAGACGATATTTTTAATTTTTCTAAGAGCAAATACAAACCTATTTAGCTTATTGCATACATGATCTATGTGCTCTCTTTGCTTTGTGATCTTCTCTATGTGGAAGGGTTATTGTTTTCTAAAGTTTCTTAAAATATAAGCTATTGAAAAATACTATTGTTGTGTTCAAGTTGGTGACAAATAAACACTCTTACAAATAAACACAGTTTTGTTTCATTGTACTAATAACATTTGAGTTTTTTAAAGCATCAAAGTTTAAATGCGCACACTTGTAACTTGACCCACAAGACTCTGTAATAATTTTGTAAACTTTGGATGAAAACTTTGTTTCCCGCCATTTTATATGACACTGGCAATGGTTAAATAATAAATACTGACAGCCATATTCAGAAAAAAAAGAAAATAATAAGAAGAAGAAATTGATTGTGACGTTAGCATTCTATTTATTTTGTGATATTATTTTACACAATTGATTTGAATAGTAATGCGTTCTGATTGTATTCTCTTTGCAATTGAAAACGAAATTATATTAAATAAACAATTTGCAAATAATACTAAAGAAAAAAACATAAAGTATGGAAATTGTTTTTTGTGCCACTTAACTTCCCTAGAACCAGGGTTCCGTTTTCAAGGTCTCTTCACGAAAATATTTCAAAATGTTTAAGAAAACTGGTTGCTGTATATTATGCTTATCTACAAATAAAAGAACTGTTAACATATTTTATAGAACGGATCTGCTTTACTTTTATGAGCAACTGGCAGATTATAAGGTATGTAAACAAATGCTAATGCTCGTAGCACTGATAATCTACTAGGTACATAATATAATAATCTGTGGTGCTAATGAACGAATAAATGCTTTCTGAGGCTCCGGTCCTCCCGGTCCTAGATGTTGGCCAAAGCATAAGGCACGTACGAAGTTTCATTATCTAGAAATCGAGTAACAAAATTAAAAGAACCCCATGATCTGATCTCCCAGACTTAATATAAAAAGCTTGGAAATAGTTTTACAGACATAAAGGGAGGTCGGTTTTTATCCATGTGTGACACTGGTGAAACTACAGAATATATTTTCTATAACTATACTAATTATAACTAACTATAAAAACATATTTTCTATGTCACTCATACTTTCATTTGTGTTTTTTTTTTAATAATAGGTTAGGGACAGCGAGTGCTGGATGTGTTACATCTGCCAGACGAGACTGCAGCAGTGTCTCCGGCTGCAGCAGTTGGCCGTACAGACACGGGGCCTTGTTGATATTCTCTCTCAGAATAAGGTACTTCAGAAGTGAAACCGTAACATAATAGTTTAAGGGGACTCCAATACTAACACTTTGTTGTATGTATCCAGGCTAAGTACTGCTTGTATATAAAATTTGTGAAAATGTAGCTGTCTAGCAGCTTTAATTTAGCACTTTTGTTGCATGTCTCTCGTAATATAAATAAAATTAATATTTCAGAAAGGCTCCTAGATACAACAAATGGTGTATTTTTGCCTTTTTAGTTCTGTACCCATGGATGTAGCCAGCCTTGCGCTCAGGGTGGGGCAGATATTATGATTGTTGATGTTGTTAGTATAATAGTCCATTCACTATCCTGCATTGCAGTCCGCCGTGCAGTCCACCGGCTTATGCAGGATAGTGAATGGTGTTGCAGGCCTGCAGGCTGCAGCCCTGCAGCCCTTTTAACTAAACAACAGGTAGGTCAGAGCCAGGGTGGGGCAATCGCCCCAGCTTGCCCCAGTGTGGCTACCGCTACGCCCATGTCTGTACCCGAAAGTTAAAAACAGGACCCTGTTCTGTCTGTCCATCTATCAGTCTTTAGGCTGTAACTCAAGAATCGCTATAGCTAGACTTCTGATCACATATTGTGTATATCTGTTGCTGCTTTATCAACAAATACTGAAAGCAAAATAAAATTAATATTTAACGGGGCTCCCATAAAACAAACGTGATTTTTTTGGCAGTTTATGCTCGTAGTCAATAATGGCAACAGTGCACTTGAAATATACACAAAATCTCAATTAAATAAATCGGTCATTTCAAAAAACCTCAAAAAAGTCACATTATTCAAAATGCCTTTTTTTACTGGAAATGGTTCCTTACTAGCCTAGTAAACGAATGATTCTGCTTGGAAAAGTCGAATGCAAAAATTTTGACTTAGGTACTTTGTTTAGACTAGTTAGGAGATAAACATACTAAAAGTCCTGACCCCTCCGAGGTCAGCCCGATGGAGGCATGGGGCAAAGAAGGTCCCGTTTTTTGGTTTTTTGCTTACTCATCAAAAACGGTGCTTAAATTATATAGCTAATTAAATTCTCTACAACATTGTCCTTTACACTTTGTATCTATCTCCAATCATTGCCTCGCTATGAGCTTTCTAAAATTGGCTGAGTGTGTTTTTTAGAGTTTCGTATCCAAAGGGTAAAAACGGGACCCTATACTGAGACTTATAATGTATTTCCGTCTTCCTGTTTGACGAAGTTTGTTGTATGAGAACCCTCTTAAATATTTAATTTATTTTGTATTTAGTATTTATTGTTATAGTGGCAACAGAAATACATAATCTCTGAAAATTTCAACTCTCTAGCTATTATCGTTCTTGAGTTACAGCCTGGAGACAGACAGATGGACATACAGAAGGACAGACGGACGGACGGACAGACAGTAGCTCGGTCAACAAAGTATTTGTAGAGTGCGTGAGCGGGAACCTAACCTATTTCTGCTGGAACTTATTGAGGGTGGTTAAGGACAAAACATACTAAAAGTCCTGACGTCTAGGAGGTGAGCCGGCAATTTAGAAAAACTGTATACAGTGTGAGTCCTTATAAAGTGCACATATTAAAATCAGGGAAACTACACCCCATTTTATCGACGGGAAAAATATTAAAAAAAATTAAAAAAATTATTTGAGTTTTTTATGATGTTTTTAAAATTTTGAGTTGCACCTGTTGACCCTATTTAGATAAAACGTCATAATTTTTAAACTAAGTGTGTTATCGCAGTGGAATAAATTTTGTGATTATGACTAATAATAAGCCGTACCCATAAAGTCAAAATATCCAAGAAAACTAACCTTATAAATTTATAATTAAGTGAAACTTGAAGAAAATCTGGATTTTTTTTCATCATTTTTGCAATTGATTTACAATTTCTCCTAAAATCATGTTATTAACCCTACCTTTTTTTTATTCCAGCATATTCTACGTATTATTAGCTTTCTAAAAATAAAAATTGCACGATTATTACTTAAAAATAACAGTTTCTATGACCGTTTGAAAAAAGCCTATGCGCATTGTTTGGCTACGCATCATTGTTTATCACAGGTAGAGACCTTTTTTTTGGTGAGTCATTGTAGAGGCACGCGGGTCGAAGTACGAAAGGGGAAGAGGGGGGCCTGTTGAAGGACAATTTGAACGTTCGTTATGCTTTGTAGCCTAGCCAGCCAGTCGCTCCGAACCTTTCGCCGCTGCTATTTGTATTTCTCCTACCAACGTTATCAGTTTTCGTATCCTACGTATCACGCGTTTGCTTTGTGGTCACCATGCCACGTATAAGTGATTTCCCTCCAGCACACATTGCCGATATCCATTATTACTATGGAATGTACCGAGGGAGTGCTAGAGCTGCTTGCGCAGCTTATCTAACTGCATTTCCGAATCGACGCCCCGTGCCATCAGCCCGTAATTTCCAAGAAGTCCATAGAAGACTGGCTAGCGCTGGACTTTTTGTGCCTCGGAATCGCCGCGAACCAGGTGTTATTATCGATGTTGCTATCGAAGAAGCAATTTTGGATGATTTGTTTCGTGACCCGACTACCAGTACGAGACGTTTGGCATTACGTCATGGCGTGTCCCAGAAATCAGTTTGGCGCATCTTAAGAAAAGCAGGGTTGCATCCATACCACTATCAAAGGGTGCAGCATTTACACCAAGATGTGGATTCACGTCCAAGGTGCGTTATGTCTTCATGGGTTTTAAGAAAAACAAGAGACAATCCACAGTTCCCTAAAAAGATTCTTTGGACAGACGAAGCCCAATTTACTAGAGATGGCATCGTTAATTGCCGAAATTTACATCGGTGGTGCCCGAAAGGTGAAAACCCTAGGTTGAAAAGGGCTTCTACGTTCCAAGTGAAATTTTCTTTAAATGTATGGGCCGCAATGATCGACCATTTTCTCATTGGTCCTATAATACTCCCAAGAACGTTAACTGGAGAGAGATTTCTTGTACTTCTGAGAGACGAACTGCCGTGGCTATTGGAAGATGTGCCACTTCTAACCCGTCGCAGAATGATGCTCCAAATGGATGGATGTCCCGCCCATTATGCGCTGATCGTCAGGTCATATTTAAATGACAATTATCCACGTCGCTGGATTGGTCGAGGAGGACCAGTTGGGTGGCCGGCGCGTTCCCCCGATCTCACACCTATGGATTATTTTTTATGGGGGACCATGAAACAAAGGGTGTACAGCAGTCAAATTAATACAGAAGCGGAACTTGAAGAAAGGGTTTTGCGTGTGGCCAATGAAATTAAAAATGATCCCGATATGATTCAAAGGGCAACGCAGCAAATTTTGCTTCGCGCTACAATGTGTATGCAACAACAGGGTGGTCATTTCGAACATTTGATGCATGAGGATAATTACTGATTTGATTTATTTTTAATTAGTTAAAGGTAATAAATGATTTATGCTTGAAAAATACTTTTGTTTAAATCATTCTCCAGCTCTAACTCAGATAACTGCATTTTTTAAACGCTGATTTAAGAAGTTGTATCTAAGTAATAAACTTGCAAATTTTACTTTTAGAAAGCTAATAATACGTAGAATATGCTGGAATAAAAAAAAAGTAGGGTTAATAACATGATTTTAGGAGAAATTGTAAATCAATTGCAAAAATGATGAAAAAAAATCCAGATTTTCTTCAAGTTTCACTTAATTATAAATTTATAAGGTTAGTTTTCTTGGATATTTTGACTTTATGGGTACGGCTTATTATTAGTCATCATCACAAAATTTATTCCACTGCGATAACACACTTAGTTTAAAAATTATGACGTTTTATCTAAATAGGGTCAACAGGTGCAACTCAAAATTTTAAAAACATCATAAAAAACTCAAATAATTTTTTTAATTTTTTTTAATATTTTTCCCGTCGATAAAATGGGGTGTAGTTTCCCTGATTTTAATATGTGCACTTTATAAGGACTCACACTGTATAATTTAATTTATAGAAAATTTAATAAGCTTTAATGTCATTATAGAATATTTTTTGCTATTTTTTAGTTATTGACGAAAAACAAAAATTTTGACCTTTGTCGCCCCCCCAAAAACAAAATTAAATTGTGATTCAAACACTACTGTACCTAGTTGAGTACAATGGCCGAATCCACTAGCAAAATTTTCCTTTTAACATCTTATATCGTTATGAATAAGGAAAAGCTATTTTGTGCTCCTTTTGTAAATAAAAATTATCATATACATTCAGAAAGCTCATAACATAGTGAAAATGTCCGTTCTCTTATACATTTCTGTTTCCTGAAATTACAGACGTTGTAGACAGAAAAACGCAGGTAAAATAGCAGCTAAAAGATTTGACAGTAGCTAAACCTTGTAAGAGTATTCTATCTTGTCAGTAAAAATGAAGCTAGTATCAACTAGAATAGATATTATAATATCTACAAAATTGTCATTTGCAAAGTGTTATGGTAACATAAGCTAATATATACACTCCTTCGTAAGTAAGAAATATGACTCCTGAAATCACCCTGTATACTTTTTACTTCTTATACCTATTAGTGGATATCAAGAACGAAAGTTTACTAGCTTCAGCTACAGATACCACTACTAATTATGAGAAAAGACAGAACGCAAATCACCTCTTTGGGTAAAGATGATGATGGATTTTATTTTCTTATTTGAATTATGTTTTTTCTTTTGTGATTGGTAATGATTACCGTTTGCATTGACCACTTACGACTCTTGATGATAGCATGGTTTATATTATCTTTCGACGAAACATCGTAACATTTTACTTGTGTCAGAAAATATAATGAAAAACGAGGTTATCCTCCTCGTCAGTCTCTAGTTTACATCAAAAAAGTATCGATCACTACCCCAAAAATGTTTCTAAATAGTGTCAAAATGTAAAACATCATGCAGGAGTTCATTGTCAATGCAAAAAATGTAATAAAAAAGTATGTATCAAAAAAATTTGTTCTAAACCTTATCACACCTAAGTACCACATAACACGCCGTTGTACCTATCTGAGTACAGCCCCCTAAAGGGGTGGATATAAAATGTAAATCAAAACACTATTGGAGACATCGAGGTCAATCCTGACGAGGTTTTAAACTTGTTAAAGTCTGTTAGTCTGAATAAAGGTGCAGGTCCTGATGATATACCACCTTTACTCGTAGTAAAGTGTGCTAAATACTTGGTCACTCCTTTGTGCATGCTCTTTAGTAGGTCACTGAAAGAAGGATACGTCCCAAGTATTTGGAAATCCGCATTTATTACTCCCTTACACAAAGGAGGTGATAAGGTTAATATAAAAAACTATAGACCCATATCAAAACTTTGCATTTTTGCCAAAATTTTTGAAAATATCGTATACAAACAAGTCTACTCAACACTTAAATGCTGGTTCACTCCAGATCAACACGGGTTTTTAAAAGGTCGATCTACTACATCAAATCTTCTTGTTGCATACGATTATGTTAGTGCATATATGGATACGGGTGCCCAAGTCGATGCTATATTTACAGACTTTAGTAAGGCATTTGACCGAATCGACCACTCTATCCTATTGCAAAAACTTTCTATCGCAGGTATACATGGGAACTTATTTCGATGGTTTTCTTCTTATATCAGTAACAGATCGCAAGCAGTAGCTCTAAATGGCTTTATGTCAACCTGGATGCCAGTGCCCTCTGGTGTCCCTCAAGGATCCCTTCTGGGTCCCTTATTATTTTCAATATTCCTAAATGATATATCTTCTTGTTTCCTTCATTCCAAACTGTTGCTTTATGCCGATGATGCCAAAATAATAAAATATATTTTGTCACTTAGAGATTGTTGCCTTCTGCAAGAGGATCTTAACAGATTGAGTCACTACTGCACAATTAACAAACTAGATTTAAATGTATCCAAATGTTTTGCACTAAATTTTACCCGTAAACCTAACTTAATTAATTTTGAATACACACTTAATAATGAAGAATTACTTAAGAAGAACTCAATGAAAGATCTGGGAATAGTTGTCGACTCTAAGTTAATTTTTGATAAGCACGTTGATTACATTGTGGACAAAGCTTCAAAAGCTTTAGGGTTTATCATAAGATCTTGCAAACATTTTAAGAACACCAAAACTATTAAAGTTTTATATTGCTCTTATGTGCGCACTCTTTTAGAATACTGCTCTGAAGTTTGGAATCCACAATACAATACTTATATAATAAGAATTGAATCGATACAAAAGCGCTTCCTAAAATATCTTCAATTTAAATGTGGACTTAATCTACCAGATTATGAAGCGAGGTGTAAAAAATTTCATTTTCTACCGCTACAATATCGCAGAACTGTTTCCGATGTTGCATTCTCTTGTAAAATTATCAAGAATACTGTCGATGTACCTGAATTGTTAAGCCAATATAATTTTAATATTCCTATCCGATATTTCCGTAATTTTGTGCCGCTTTACGTCCCGCCTTACAACACGTCTTATCGTCGCAATTCTTTTATATACAGATCAAGCGCTCAACTCAATAATTTTATTAAAAATAATCACAACGAAGATATTTTCTCAATAAAACCCTTAAAAATTAGGAAAGTATTGACGGATGCGTATTTCTCGAGTTAATAAGCCCTAATAAACATAAACATAATCATAATGTAAAAATAAATCAGATCATTGCTACATATAAACAATATATAATATTATTAAACTTATTTTTCTTTTACTTTCGCAGTGGTCATTTTATATTATATATTTATAATATAATTTTTTACCAACTTAATTATTATTTAGTGCAAGTTAACCTATATTATACAAATTTTATTGTTCTATTTAAGTTCTAGCCATGCAGAGCTTAATTTTCACTTTGCTTTAGTTATTATTTTTAAATTTAGTAGTGGAAACTTGTTATTGGCTCTTAGTTTTGTAGTAGTTTTAGTTATAGTTATTATTATGTAGCTGTAAGTTTTCCTAAGAAAATAAAATAAAATAAATAAAATATTAATTTTTTTTTTAATTTTTCTTTGATTTTTCATTTATTTAACATATAAACTGCAGATAAATTCAAGTTTTGTTAAAAAAAATACTATTGGTTTCATTTTGGCGGTTAATGGGTTAATAGTAAGCAATAAAACAGATAATTACAATGATTATTTTGGCATAATTATATACCACTCACCCTATTTATTGCTAAAACAACATAAGTCAGAAACAGTTTTTCAGGTTTTTTAATTATTTTTATTATTAAACTATACCTAAAGTTTATTTTCTATTTAAAATTGTTTACCACCCGAATACCTTATTTTTTTTAACTTTTTTGTTCATTTGTTTCATCATAAAACAGATTTTATTGATTCCTGAAAAGTTTTATTTGAGTGACCTAAGAGGTTTTTGAAATGACCGATTCATTTGAACTTAAATATTTATTTTATTTGCCTACTTTTACAATATAACGGTATGGAACCCTTTGTGCGCGACTCCGAATCGCACTTGGGCGATTTTTTTCTTGATATTGACTTGTTTACACAAATGATTTGACCAATTATTTGTGTGACTCTTATCCATACTTATATTATGTGTACAAAGTCTCATGACTAATCATCATGAAACTTTGTACACATACTCTTGGAGGTATTGTGGGAATAATGCGTGGAGGCCAAAGGAAGATCTTCCGACCGAGCGAGGTGTTATGCTCGGTCAGGCCGAAGCCCACTTGATACATTTCAGCTGTCGTATATATACCGCCGCGCTTAGAAAACTTCGATAGCGCGATGCAGGAATGTTAGGCGAATTGTGGGTACCGCCACATCACTCCCCCCGAAGACCGGAGGTCGAATCTTGAAGTCTTGTCGCTTGAGTCGCCGGTGCCAGTGAGTTCCAGTGAGTCGGAACTGTAAACTGCTGCACGGGATCCAGTGAGTCGGATAAGCTGCCGTGCGGGGCCGATGCTACGTGCTGACCAGGAGAGATGTGCTCTGCTTGCTGACCGGTCGGTGTAGTGAGAAAGCCCGATGATGCCGATGCGGAGTCGCCCAGGCCGCGGTACATTGCGGCTAGTGGACGTGTACCCGATGTGGCGATGCTGGCTGGCGCGGTGCGGAGGGGCGGGGAGTGATAATGATGAAGGAGGCGTGTTCTGTCGAGGGTCACCAATGTGGGAAATAAGCGCGGCCGCCACAAAGGAAGATCTTCCGACCGAGCGAGGTGTTATGCTCGGTCAGGCCGAAGCCCACTTGATACATTTCAGCTGTCGTATATATACCGCCGCGCTTAGAAAACTTCGATAGCGCGATGCAGGAATGTTAGGCGAATTGTGGGTACCGCCACAGTATTATAACTTAGAAGTAACATAGGATACTTTTCATTTAAAAAAAAAAAATTACGAAAAAAAATGTTGTAGACGCGGACGAAGTACCGGGCAACAGCATATTTGTGGTATTTTTATACTTATACTAGCTGTCCCGGTGAACTTCGTTTCACTTTAAAACCTTCCCTGGACTTCTACGAATATTTTAATACTAAAATCAGCCCAATCGGTTCAGCCGTTTTCGAGTTTTAGCGCGACTAACTCATTTGAAAATCCATTTTTATATATAAGATTTTTATTTGTAGAAAATTTTGTTTTTTTGTGTCACTCATAAAACATAATATTTATTTATATTTTATAATTTATAGACTGATATTGACATTGGAGCAATTGGATCTTTGTTAGAACTATCGATCTATAAGAAGAAAAATATTTCCACAACACATCCTACCGCAGATAATATAAAAGAGGAGCCGGACATAAAGACTGAACAATACGATGAAGGCGGTAATGTATACTATACTGTACTTTATGTATTCATATTCCCGATGGGATACATTTGTAGTGTTCTGTTTGCCACTTAACTGCTCTGCTCCTTTTAACTTGATTTTGAGTATAATGTATTTTATAATTATTATAATCTACTAATCAATAATTGTTTATTGATCAGTTTTTAAGTTTGTAAGCTTAAAATTTTTTTCTTATAGAAATAGTTGAAGAACAAACTGTAGAAAATACAAATACGTATAGAGAAGATTATGCACCCGTGTTAGAATTTGAAGATGATGATGTGTCAGATAGTGATGCTGTTTGCAAACAGGAATCATTGAGCGTTGACCGCATTGATGCTTGGCAAGGATCAAGGGTGCTCGAATTGAAATTAGTAAAGTTGAGTCAAAGTGTCATTGACAAGTATGTACGCCAAAGTCCCCCCACGCAGCACACAGCCACAGAAGAACATGTTGGGGACAAGGGGAAGTGCGCTGGTGAACAGAGCGTAGAAAATGACGACAAAAAGGCACAGTACAAGAGTCACAAGGAACAACTCATCTGTGATGTTTGCTTAAAAATGTTTCCGACTAAAAGCAGGTTGCTAAGGCATTTAGTGATTCATACTGGTGAGAAACCATATAACTGCAATATTTGTCAAAAGAAATTCGCAACAAAAAGCCACTTAAAACGACACTTGCTAATTCATACTGGTGAGAAGGCATATAACTGTGACATATGTCAAAAGAAATTCAGATTACGTTCTGACTTAAAAAGACATTTAGTAATTCATACTGGTGAGAAACCATATAACTGCAATATTTGCCAAAAGAAATTCGCACATACAAGCACCTTAAATCGACACTTGGTAATTCATACTGGCGAGAAACCATTTAACTGCAATATTTGTCACAAGAAATTCGCAACAAAAAGCCACTTCAAAGTACACATGCTAATTCATACTGGTGAGAAACCATATAACTGTGACATATGTCAAAAGAAATTCACATCACGCTCTAACTTAAAAAGACATTTAGTAATTCATACTGGTGAGAAACCGTTTAACTGCCATATTTGTCAAAAGAAATTCGCACTAACAAGATACTTAAAAGAACACATGCTAATTCATACTGGTGAGAAACCATATAACTGTGACATATGTCACAAGAAATTCACATTTCGCTCTTCCTTAAAAACACATTTAGTAATTCATACTGGTGAGAAGCCATAATAATAGGGCATTTACTTTCTTTTAATTTTTAGAATCTGCAACAGATGGCGTAACGATGGACACTTTTTTATTTTATTTTATTAGGAAAACAAACAAGTATACTAAGAAATTACAAAAGAAATTACATACTAAACTTAAAATAAACAATAGTATACTAATTATTCACATATTACTAGGTAAAAAAAAAACAGTACTGACTTACACTAATTAATTTTAAATACACTTAATTGCTACAGTGCATTAAAGCTTTCTTAATTTCTTTTCTAAATACATTTTTACATTTTGCAAATATATCTATGTTGGTAAAGTGTTCATTATATATTTTAACTAATCTATGTAGAGGCGCGCGTTCACCAGCATTTGTACGACATGTAGACGTTGCAAATAGTGGGTAAGCGCGCGTCTCTCGTCTTATTACTGTCCTAGGGACAATATAGAAAATATTGCTAACCAATTCTGGACAATCAATTTTATTGTTTATTAACCCATGCAGCATCATAGTTTGAAGCAACAAACGTCTTGACTTAAGAGTTAGTAAATTATATTTGGCTAATGATTCCTCATACGGTAATATAGTCTGATGATGATTTTTATGATGACATTTATATTGCAAGGTTCTAACAAACTTTCGCTGGATTCTTTCTATTTTTTTGTCATATTTAGCATAATACGGGTCCCATATCATAGATGCGTATTCTACTTGTGGGCGAATCAAACAGTTAAAAGATAAAGATAGGTGTTTTCGAGTTTAAAATCAGATGATCTCATAACAAAATTGTACATTTGGAATGCTTTAACAACTATATTGTCGACGTGTAGGTTCAAGTGTAACTTACAGTCTAGAATGACGCCGAGATCGCAAATTTGGGTGTGTCTAACTAATATTTCGTTACATAGTGAATAGTCAAATTGAAAAGTTTTTTTTATTTTTTGTAAAATTAATGTATTTGCATTTATTTATACTTAACTTGAGGTTGTTTTCAATACAGTATTCTGACAATCTATTTAAATCATTTTGAAGCTGGCGGCAATCCTCTAGGGATTTAATGGTTTTAAACACTTTAAGATTTGACAGCCCACGAATATAGAGTTGAGGGTGATTCCAAATGTTTCTTGACGTTTTTGCAATAATGAATTAGGTGAGGTGAGGGTATAAAATTCCAACTTATCTTGGGTTGATTTCTTAGTTTCAAGTGAGGTATATAACGAGCAAACACTGTCACAGAATCTACGTTCGATAAACTATAGTTTACAAGTAGGTATATATCAAAATTCTCACTTTAACAATTTTTTATAGAAATAAATGCGGAACTGTAGGTATGTGCACTGTGCCAGGGTTGCCAGCCAAAAAAAAGATTTTCTTTTCACGGACCTCATATTGGTTGTATATTTTCTAAAAAATATCAGTGTATACTGTATAGTCTGTCAAAAAAAAGAGATTAAAATAAGGGTGTACCTCCGCTGCCGGCGCCAGCTCCCAAAAATATCAGTAATGGGAACCGGCGGTGAGTATACTGCCGGCAGCCGAGATATAAAACAACGGGAGTGCCTCCGCTGCTGGCGCCGGTTGCTGAAATGGCTGCCGGCGCCGTTTTCCGAACTCCGAAGTTTGCCGAAGTCACGCGATGTTTGCCGAATAGGCTGCCGGCGCCTATTCGGCAAACATCGCTTGTCAAATGACAGAATAATGATCAAAAACATCAGTCTTGAGCTAAAGGACTATGAAAAGTACAAATAAGGCCATAAATAGTCATATTATTGTAAGGATGCATTTTTGAATCCTTCGATTGGGGGTTCTTGGAAATGCTATTGTATTCTATTGTTGTCGCGATCACCGGTGCTCGTATGGGGCTTGAATCTTGATGGGTTAATGGTGGTGATGGTGCTGATAAATGTGATCTGCATAGTAGCATAATGCAATATCTTTGCTTCGTTAAACAACTCTGACACCCGGTTTCTGAAAGGTCTGTCAAATCACTGATCAACTAACACTACTGTTAATTTAGCATGGATGTCAAATCAATTTGAGTTTCTGATGCATTGATCAGCCAAAAATTAACTAATCTATGATCATTTTTAATTTGACTAGCGATTTGTTATTTTTCGTTCATTACTTCACTATTAACTACCAAAAATGCCAATGAAATGTCAAAAGAAGGAATTGCAGACTGTCATTGCTATCAAAAATGTTCTGGGAATTTCAAATCTGATGTTTTCTGAATCATTGATCAAACGAAAATTAACTAATCTGTGATCATTTTGATTTGACATGCGATTTGTTTATCTTCGTTCATTTGTCAGAATTTTGATTTTCAATTTTTCAGACGTTATCGATTCCTAAATTTTTATTCATCATAGAAATGAAATTAATTATAATATACATTTTTTGAAAATAAAACGAGTATTGCAAATAAAACAGTTTATTTGCATTATCGACGTATTTATTACGAAGTTTTGTTAAAACTTCATACTAAATGTGTTTACAAACCTTTAACAAACGAAGTTTGTTTTAACAAACGAAGTTTTGTTAAAACTTCATACTAAATGTGTTTACAAACCTTATAGCAACGTAGGTTCAAAGAGAAAATGTAGATTTACATAAAAAATCAATTGAATTCATAAGTTAATTCACCCACAATTACCGATTAATCTCTAACATGTATAAGGAATCTGAAGTTCTGTTCAGTACCTTCGGAAGTATACCACGGGGTTTATAATTACTGTAGCTGCATGGTGCAAAATCTTACTTTTTGGTAGCTGAAAAAAAGGTAGCTAAGGTAAAGCTAAGCTAAGAAAATGCATCACAAAAAACTAAATATCCACAGCCGAACAAATAGGTACCCCTAACCTTCACCTTTTGGAGTCGGTAAAGTCGAATATATTTGAGAGAGAATTTTATTTGTGTATCGGCACTGGAACCTAGCGCTTTACGCATTATCACCGGCTCCCATTTTGAGTGCCAGCGCCGGCAGCTGTGGAATTTTTTTTTTCGATTTCGCAGGGGAAACCCATCATGGGTGCCCCGGGTTGGGTACCCCGGGGGTATGTGAGACTCCTACTCACTAAAACCACCTGCGGTTCGCCTTCAGCCGTATAAGGAGGGATATCCCGGATCTAACAAGCACGGGACTCCCTCCACGACCGGCCGGTCTACCTAGGACCGGACTTCCACCAAAGGTAAGGGAACGCTTAGGCAAACTAAAGCGGTCCCCTCGGCGCCGGGGCTGGCTAAGCCGGGGAGGTTCCCATCCTCTCCCGGAGCCCCGTTAGACGAGGGTTAGGAGGTTCGCATAGCGACGCCTCCGCACTCCCGCCCTACGCCGGCGGAGCGGCAGAGAGGTGGGATCGATCTCTCTGTCCCGCTCCGTGGGTGATGCATTATCTTAGCTTAGCTAAAGCTAGCTTAGCTTAGCTAAGGGAAACCTTAGCTACATTTTTTCAGCTACCAAAAAGTAAGATTTTGCACCATAGCTACAGTTATAAAGCCCGTGGTAGGTATATTCATATTCATATTTCTTTATTTGCTTCAAAAGTGGTACATTTTGGTGTTACAGATAATAGCATTTCTTAGATCACACTTTTCACTAATAATATAGCATGCAAATTCTTAGGTACTTATTCTAATACATTAATTTTTATTTAATTACCTTTTATATTATAATTTAAAAATAATTCGATATAATAAACAATTCAATAGACTACAACATTCAAATTAATAAACCCTTCTTACAATAATATGTCCTAATCTTACGAGCTACCTATTATTACATTTCAATTGATTTCAAAACAATAATAATTTAATGTCAATAGTATAATTATAATTACAGATATTTTCATAGTAATTTAATGTCAACAGTATAATATAGGAAAATGTTATTTATCATTTAGGAACTCTGTAACGGAATAATATTTTTTTAGCTTTAGCCATTTAGTCATTTCTTTCTTAAATTTATTATAAGGTGGGTATTTTATGGCTGTTGGAGTAGCATTATACGCCTTTATACACATGGCATAATATTCTTTTAGATATAAATTCGTTCTGGGAATGATATCTAATACTAGACGTTTGGGTTTCCTTTTTGTTCTCGGGTAAATCTCCCTAGCCTCTGTAAACTGACTATAGTGAGTTTTTACAAAGTTTACTAGTTCGTATATATAAAGGCTAGGAAGCGTCATAATACTTAATTTTTTAAAAAGAGGCTTACATGACTCATATGAGGGCTTACCACATATGGCCCGTACACATTTTTTCTGCGCTATAAATGCTTTGTTAATGTCAGTTGAGTTCCCCCAAAGTAATAGTCCGTATCTGAGTACTGAAGCCACATATTATCCATAGTATGCCGAAAGTACAGTTGGTAAGGTTGATATTTGTCTCAGTCTATGTATGACATATACGTAACTATTTAATTTCTTACATACATACTCTATGTGAGCCTTCCAGTTAAGATTTTCGTCAATATAAATACCTAAGAACTTAGTGCTGTGCAACTTTTGAATGTATTCATCTTTGTAATTAATATTCAGATCATTTAGTTTAGTACCATAGTTATGAAATTGTATATAATTTGTCTTAGTCAAGTTTATATTTAAGTTATTTTTATCTAGCCATTCTACTACTTTATTAATTGTATTATTAGTTTCAATGTCAATATTTTCCTTACTATTTATTATTATCGATATGTCATCAACAAATAGAATATTTTCATAATTTGTAATGTCTGGTATATCATTTATATATAATAAAAATAACAGTGGACCAAGTACACTGCCTTGTGGAACTCCTATATCGTTGATTTTATATTGTGTTTTATATGATTTTAGTATATTTTCCTCATTTATAGATTTTATTTCCACATACTGTCTTCTATTAGAGAGGTAGGATTTTATCCAGTTTAGAGCTGGGCCTCGTATACTTAAATCTTCTAATTTATTTATTAGGATAATGTGAGATACAAAATCGAATGCCCTGCTCATATCAAAGAAGATACCTACGACCGATTTATTTTTATTTAGTTCAGAAACTACGGTATTCACTAAAGTTGACGCTGCTAATACCGTTCCCTTGTCATTCTGAAATCCAAACTGGTTGTGTTTAATTATTATATTCATCTTTTTTATGAAAGTCATTAGTCGCTTGTACATAACTTTTTCAAAAATTTTTGCAAATATTGGTATAAGAGTTATTGGACGATAATTCTCAACTTTTGATTTATCTCCTTTTTTGTGCAACGGTTTTACAATAGATATTTTTAATAATTCTGGAAAACTACCAGTTTCAAATGATAAGTTGATAAGATGTAAAATAATTGGGGCTAACTCTTTTTTGCAATACTTAATAATTTTCGTGGATACACCATCATAACCTTCAGCATTAGTATTTTTAATGAACGAATTACACTATCAATTTCAGTTAAACTACATGGGAATAAAAAAATTGAGCTGAAGATACGTTCACTATTTGTGTTTGTTAATGTCACGTTATTATTATTATTAGTTATTAAATTCGTTAGCTATGACAGTTGGATTAGTCATTATAGTACCATTTAATTCATTTTTATGTCCTTTATGATATCATAATTATTTTTGTAATATTTTTCATTATTTATTAATTTCCAAGAGGCTTTACATTTGTTTTTAACAGTACGTAGATCATAGCTATCATTAAATATACTTTGTGAGACATACATGCATTTGCGTAATATTTTAGAATATTTTATGTATTTATTTTTATTGTTATTACTTTTGTGTTTATAAAACACTAGACGCCCGCAAGTCCGTTCCGCCAATATATACGTTTATCGCGCGAAAATCGGAATAAAAAGTATCCTTAGTCCTTTCCCGGGCCTCAAAGTATCTCCATGCCAAATTTCAGTAAAATCGGTTAAGCGTGAAGAGGTAACAGACAGACAGACAGACACACTTTCGCATTTATAATATTAGTATGGATGTAGCGAAGTGATCTTTTAATTCTACAGCTCGTTTTTATTCCTTTCGTTATCCATTTCAATTTTTTTTATTTATTCGTCATTTTAATTATTTTTAACGGAAAACACAATTTGTAAAAAAATAAAAAATCACCGTAAAAGGCATCCGTCGCATTATTTTTGTCAGTTTTAGCAAAAACATCGCTAAACGATAGCTGACTGAGATAATAACGGAACTTTTTTATGTTTTCTTGACTGTAGTCATTTTTAACCGACTTCCAAAAAACGAGGAGGTTATATGTTCGGCTGTGGATATTTTTTATTTTTTATTTTTGTATGTTCAACGATTACCCGTTTGTGAACCGATTTTCAAAATTTTTGTTTTGTTGTATTAGGTTTCACTCCAATTTAGTACATGTTCACAAAAATGGTGACCTGATGATGGGGTCCATGAGTAATCGAGGGAACTCCTCGAAATTTATATGGAAACATATGGTGATTTTGGTTTTATGAGAAGCATCCTAAGCATATGATACCAAAACTCAAGATTTTGCACCGAGGTATACTATGGTTCTGAAGATACTAAGAGAACTCCGGATTCCTTATGGATACAAGTTTGAGAGTTTAGGCGCTGTTTTAAGTACTGAAAGCATATGCTTTTATGCTAATTGCATTCATCATCATTATCATCATCATTACCAAGTCAGGGTCACCAATGTCACCAAATTCAACCTTATCTCCAGAGCATAAGGCACACATTTGACATTACTTCTGAGAAGTTAAAGTTGCTTCGATCATGTAACATTCTGTCTCACTTCGCCGAGATATTCTGTAAAACAACTTAATTTCAACCTTTTGCATTGCGTTTAGCGTTCATGGTACAATAACTGTCGTCTGCCGGGTACCGCACTATACAGTGCGAGGCGTGTGCGACAAGTCGAGCGAGCACCCTATTGAAACTAGTCCGGTGACCGGCTACTTAGCACGTCACACGTGTTCACTTCGATTTTTTTAAATGTATTGTTTAAAATTGTCTGCAGGCTGCAGCTGATATTATATTTTGTAAGTGTGACTGTAATAAGATACTTACGTAGAATAATATACAGGTGTATTATTCTACGTATAGTACGCGATGGCTTACTAGGTAACTAAAAAGAGTGAAATTATTATTTTTAACCGATTCATGGCCAATGCCGCGCCCAGCGCGTCATTCAAAAAGTTTTAGTGAGGCCGATGACGCGCCAGACGCGGCATATAAGAATTGTTAAAAAACACGTTAAAACTAATTTATTATTACACAAACACAGGGTATCCTAGTTCAGGCAATACTATAATCATTAAATTTGTACTTATTTAGTTTAAGTAGCTCTAATATAATATTGTATCTCACCATTATTGTAAATACTGAATAAATATTATTATTATTATTATTATTATACTGTAATTACAATTCCCTTGTCTAAATATACATGTTGAACTCAATTTTATGCGTGGCCGTTTATTTTAGAATTAAAGGCTACTAGTCAGAGATCGTCAATCATTGGTTCACTCGAAGAATCCTTACTTTACTGCGATTAGCGTATTTATGAAACTTTTTTTTCTTACTAACACTCATCTTCATCAGCGTCAGTAATTTAGCTTCGATGCTACTGTCTGTTGAGTTATTTCTTGCGTCATGAGAAATACGAGAACTTTCAATTACTTAATGTCCTTTTCAATGTAAAGTTTTGCAATGTTGAGTGACTATATTCTGGAAAACTTTCATTCTCCTTATTGTCGTTTTCCAGGCAATTTTCATTTGAGTATGTTTGTAAATCGTGGCTGGCTATATTCAGGAAAGTCATTATATTCCTGCTGATTATCCAAAACAAACGTATTTCATTTGTTTAAATAAACGATTTTCTGAGAGCTCTTAAATTTTAATACAAATTTATATTGTCATAGCTACACAACTACTCTAAGTTATTTATTCTTCAACTAAAATAGATGAAGTTGCTAGTCATAATAAATCCCACAACCTTTACGGAAAAACTATCATGCCTATTGATTTGTGCTTTAACATGTAATTAGGGTTCTAACTTCCGTACCCAAAAGATAAAAACGGGACCCTATTACTAAGGCTGGCCTCGCACAGCCGGAACGTCTCTCTGAATAATTCATAATCGGAAATTCATAATCTAAATTTCGGCACCTTGCCTCACACACATCTTTGAAAATAAGATTGATCAGTAGTCTCATGATTCCTGGCACATATTTAAACGTCTTTATGGAAGAAGAATTAATACTAATAAATATTATTTTTCTTTTACTTTCGTTTTCACTTAATGTTTCCCAATTTGGAATTAAACTTTTAAGAATTTCCAACCACGCTATGTTTTTTTCCCTGTCATGGTAATCCTCAATGGATGTGTCCTATATTTCAATGCTTAAGATTACATTTTCCGTGTCAGACATCACGCCAGCAGGTCACAACACGTCCAGGGGTTAGCTTCTTGCAGTGTCAACTGAAATAATTCATAATCTGATTCCAGTATGTGTGTGCCGCTCTATTAAAATGTATGAGAATACGCGCGTTATGAAATCATAATCTTAAATTTATCGATCCAGAATTCAGAACGCTCGTCAGTATCATTCTTACAGATCGATCTGAGAAACATAATCTGAAAAAAATCAGAATGTGTACGTGGAGCATACTTACTGATATTGTATGGAATTCCAGTCTTTCTGAATTAATAATATGAATTCAGAAAGACATTCCGGCTGTGTGAGGCCAGCCTAAGACTTCGTTGTCTGTCCGTCTGTCTGTCTGTCTGTCTGTCTGTCTGTCTGTCTGTCTGTCTGTCTGTCTCCAGGCCGCAACTCAAGAACGGTAATAGAATTGAAATTTTCACGGATTATGAATATCTGTTGCCGCTATAATAACAAATACTAAAAACAAAATAAAATTAAATAAATAAAATAAAAAATGAAGGGGGGCTCCCATACAAAAAAATAATTTTCGGCATAATTTTGCTCTATAATGGTACGCAACCCTTCGTACGCGAGTCCGTGTTATATGTGTTATCATCAGTCAGTCAAGGTGTGACGACGTGAGCCCTCACAAAGCTCGGCTTTTAGTAACCAGCACTAATTAAAATCATTAATACCTACATACTCGTAGGAGCAAAATTTGTGCCAAAGGTTGACGACTACTTACACATTTTGTTAACAGTATGAATTACTACTTATATACGCCATATCAGCTTTGAATTACAACTAATACGAACACTGCACACAAAATTTATCTTTTCCCTCTCTGATTTACGCCTATTTACAATAAAATATGCATAAAACACAACCAGTGGCCAATGCCGCACGTGGCGCGTCATCGTTTAGCAGGGCCGATGACGCTTATGGTGCGTCATCGAACAAAGTACTTGGCCTGTCGTAAGAATTTGTTGAAATGAAGGTGGCAACGAATCGGTTAACCAAAAATTAAAACCGACTTCTAAGGTAAAAACAATAATAGCATCCTTATAATATGAACTAAAAAGTATTAAATAATTATTCCTATCTAATAGTTATTAATAGATGTCCGAATTTATATAATACAACACCACAATGTGGCCGCTTGGGAGTTGAAGCGTTCGAGACCGGTTTCAGCACGATACTTATAATTTGTTGCTAATACTCGTACCTAGTTTGTATCCTTCGATCGTGGATTCTTGGAAATCTATTGTTATTCTATTGTGTCTCGCTCACCGGTAAGCTTGTAACAAGATACGTAGAATAATATTATACAGGTGTATTATTTACGTACATAGTACGCGATAGTTTAGTACTAGGTAACTAAAAACTAAAAAGAGTGAAATTATTATTTTTAACAAAAAATTAAAACCGACTTCTAAGGTAAAAACAAAAATTACATCCTTATAATATGAACTAAAAAGTATTAAATAATTTTTCCTATCTAATAGTGCCTTTTTCCGAATTCGGCTAAAACTCAACTATTTCTGTACTCAATCTTCATAATTTTGAAGTCGGTGCCAGTTCCAAAAGTTTCAAATATTCTGTCAGAGAACTGAAGATTCATCTAGTACCGACTTCATTAACAAAAAATTAAAACCGACTTCCAAGGTAAAAACAATATTAACATTAATATGAACTAAAAAGTATTAAAGATATTAAGGAATATATATTATATAAGACGCAGATTGATGTTTATTTACAGAAAATAAATACTAGAGTTCTTCGGAATTATAATGCATATAAAATAAGTGTACCGAGATCTAAGCTGTCGCTTTTCCTTCAGGACACTTTGTGGCCAGAGGGCGTGTCGATAAGACGGTTTGTAAAATATAGAAATAGACATAATAGTAACGAATATGGCGGACACAACGCAGAGGATATCCAGTAGTACATCTTTTGTAAGTTACAATTGCAGATCACTCTTACGGTCGATGGATTGTGTGAAGTCCCTATTACGAACAGCTGACATTCTCGCTCTGCAAGAAACTTGGCTCCTCCCGCATGACGTTCCATATCTGGGTGCAATCAATCCCGATTTTGCATACACTGGTAAATCGGCGGTCGATACTTCAGTAGGTATGTTGCGAGGGCGCCCACACGGTGGGGTCGCAATATTATGGCGCAAGAGTGTGTTCCGGTGCGTATCGATTGTCGAGTGTGCGAGTGCGAGGCTTGCAGCTATTAAAGTGGCGTTGGAAGATAGTCAGTTCTTAGTGTTCTCAGTGTACATGCCAGTAGATATGATTGAAAACTTAGCGGAATTCACGGACTGTCTGAGTGAGTTATGTGCGATTATTACTAATAGTGACGTGGACGCAGCTTTCATGCTGGGGGACTTTAACGCCCATCCGTCTTCATTGTTCGGTAAGGAACTTAAACAGTTTTGTATTGAACAAAGTTGGTTGTGTGCTGACATTGAAATTTTGGGGCTCAGTTCGGAATCATACACTTATATTAGTGATGTTTACGGCACCAGGTCGTGGCTAGACCATGTGCTAGTAACGCAAGCTGCGAATTTAACGGTAGTTGATGTTAGAATTAAATATGACATTTCATGGTCTGATCACTTCCCGGTCGAAATTGTATGTAACATGAATATATTAAGGTCTAGAATAAATAATACATTTCATAAACCGAATAAAGTTCGTTGGGGAGAAAGAGATTTATCGAATATTGAAAAATACAGTAAAATATGTACAATGAAATTACGCGACATCGATTTTCCCCCAGAATTTCGCGGTTGTTCGGATATATCGTGTAACAACTTGCAACATAGGTTAATTATAGATAATTTGTATGTGAGGATTGTGAATATTCTATCGGAGGCGGCGAGACTGTCGTACGAAGATAGATCTAATAGCATTAGAAATAAAAATAAAAAATGTTATGTTACCGGATGGAATAAGCATGTAAAGGAAACTCATAGGGAGGCTCGACTGTATTTTCAACAATGGGTTGAATTAGGTAAACCGGCATATGGCCCAATTTATGAAAAAATGAGGGAGTCTAGATCTAGATTCAAACTAAAACTTAAATGGTGTCAGAATAACCAGACACAAATAATGATGGACATTTTGGCAACAGCTCATAAGTCGAATAATTTTAGTAAATTTTGGAAAGAAACCAATAAATTAAATAAACAGCCGAGCGTCCCAATGAGTGTTGAGGGTAGGTGTGAGCCTAAGGACATTGCAAACCTATTTAGGAAGCATTTTCAAGTCCAGAGCTCACCGGTGTCTGCGAATACTGTGAACAGGATTGGGATGAGTTCGGGGAACAAAATTGTTATTATATCGCCCAAGGAGGTTGCGAGAGTGGTGAGAAGCATGAAGCGCGGAAAATCTCCGGGGCATGATTCACTCAGCATTGAACATTTACAATATGCTGGAGTTCATCTGCCCAGGGTCCTAGCCATGCTCTTCACCTTCTGTATAGGCCACTCGTACTTGCCGGAGGAGTTGATGAGGACTGTAGTTGTCCCCATAGTTAAGAACAAGACAGGAGATGTGTCTAGTCTGGGTAACTACAGGCCTATATCGCTTGCGACGGTTACAGCCAAAGTATTGGACAGTGTGCTTGATAGATATTTGGAAAGTAACATTTACCTACACGACGCGCAGTTCGGATTTAGACCGGAGCTGTCTACGGAGTCCGCGATACTAACTGTCAAGCACACTGTCCATTACTACACCAGTAGAAACACGCCTATTTATGCGTGTTTCTTAGACCTTTCCAAGGCTTTTGAACTTGTCCAGTACGATGAGCTGTGGCAAAAGTTGTCAAACGGAACTACTGTTCCCCCAGAGATAATCTCAACCTTTAAATTTTGGTACAACAACCAAACCAATTATGTACGTTGGCCTGGGGCGCTTTCGGAGATGTATAGGTTGAAGAGTGGAGTTCGACAGGGGGGACGAACCTCTCCTCGACTCTTCAACCTATACACGGATTCTTTGATCAGGGAGCTCAGCAGTACAGGGGTGGGGTGCTCTATTGATGGTAAATGCATCAATAGTATAAGTTACGCTGATGACATGGTGCTGCTGAGCCCATCTGTTAGTGCCCTTAGGCGCTTAATAAAAATATGCGAGCGTTACGCGGAGACGCATGGGCTCAGGTACAATACGGACAAGAGCGAGGTAATTGTGTTTAAGGCGGGAACCAAGAGCTACTCAATGCCGAGCGTGACACTTAACTACGAGCCGCTCAAAAGAGTCGAGCGAGTAAAGTACCTGGGCCACTGGGTCACCGAGTCGCTGGCTGATGACTTGGACATGTCGAGGGAACGCAGGGCACTGTCAGTCAGGGCGAATATGTTGGCTCGTAGATTTGCTAAATGCACTGCAGAGGTGAAGATTACTTTGTTTCGTGCCTACTGTCAGGCTTTCTATACGTGCAGTCTATGGGTCAAACATACGCTAGCGGCTTATAGTGCCCTGCGGGTCCAATACAATAATGGGTTCCGGGCACTGATGGGGCTGCCGCGATTCTGTAGCGCGTCAGGGATGTTTGCAGACGCCGGGGTGGACGGTTTTGCAGCAGTAATGCGAAAAAGATCTGCATCCCTGATGAGAAGAGTACGTGGCAGCTCCAATAGTTACCTGCAACTCATTGCGAGTCGAATGGACACTGAGTGTCCATTCATGACAAAATGGACTCTAATGCATGCACAGTCACACAGTCTCAAGTAATTATTTAGTGTGGTGCATTTATTGTTATAATTTAGTATAATTTTATGTAATTTTAAATTTAATATGGACCATGTCTGAAATAAACGATTTGAATTTGAATTTGAATTAAATAATTTTTGCTATCGGTACTACCAGATAGCTGAATCTTCAGTCCTCTGACAGAATATTTGAAACTTTTGGAACTGGCACCGACTTCAAAATTATGAAGATTGAGTACAGAAATAGTCAAGGTTTAGCCGAATTCGGAAAAAGGCACTATTAGATAGCAAAAATTATTTAATACTTTTTAGTTCATATTAATGTTAATATTGTTTTTACCTTGGAAGTCGGTTTTAATTTTTTGTTAAAAATAATAATAATTTCACTCTTTTTAGTTACACTAGTAGGTAAACCTTCGCGTATATTTTACGTATCTTATTACACAGTTCCCACTTACAAAATAATATATTATCAGTGAAGTGAACATATTGTGCTAAGTAATTTAACAATTTTAATACTTCAAACCCCAAGCGGTCACCGGCGATTGCGATAACAATAGTAAGGCTATTGTGTCTCGTTTTTCCACGATCCAAGGATCTATCAGATAAAAAATTGTATAAACTTGCATAGGATGTAGCATAGCTACTCATCTAATATATAAAATTCTCGTGTCACAGTTTTCATTGCCATACTCCTCGGAAACGGCTTGACCGATTCTCATGAAATTATGTGAGCATATTGTGAGGATATTGGTCTGAGAATCGGCCAACATCTATTTTTGTTGAATTCAAGGAAAAATAACGTGTTGAATTTTAGAAAATTTATTGTACGAAGACATTATTCTATATGATTGACATCATACTTCAAACATATTTTAGATTACGAATACGAACTAAATAAGTAGTTCTTATTACAACATGCCCCCATAATCTAAATATATGTTACATTAAAATAAGTACATAACAATTATGAGAAAGAAAAATAAATGTTTAAAATTGACAACCCTAAGAAAAATAACAAAAATATTTATAAAAAACTAGGTTATCAACCCTAAACTTTTAACACATCTAACATGCAATGTACGCCTTAAAGCTTTCGTTAAGACATCTGCCAAAAGATTCTCTGACGGAATAAAATTTAAAGAAATCAAAGCGCACGGAAGTGCGCGGCCAAGTTCCAGCAGGCCGCGCACATGCCGTGCACTATTTACACGAACCGTTTCGACGCACTTTTGACCCCCCTGTAGCTCAGTGCCTATTGCGAGTACAAAGATAAAATTATACCTACGTAATTATATACTAGTACTTACGCAGTATACCAAATTTCATAGATATAGCTTCTGTAGATCCTGAAATATCTCCCTGTGAAAATAGCTAATTTTGGCACTGACTCACTCACTCACTCACTGACCGGTAATCAAAACCTCTAGGCCACTTCCAATTGTCCTAGCGCTATGAAATTTGGCACACAGGTCGTGTGTTATATGTAGATTAACGAAAAATTGAGAAATTTAAGAAATCGGTCAAGCGTGAGTCGGTTCACCTACAAACCTGAGAGGCCACTTCCGATTATCCTAGCGTTATGAAATTTGGCACACAGGTCGTGTGTTGTCAGTAGATTAACAAAAAATTGAGAAATTTAAGAAATCGGTCAAGCGTGAGTCGGTTCACCTACAAACCTTAGAGGCCACTTCCGATTGTCCTAGCATTATGAACTTTGGCACGCTGGTCGTGTGTTATAAGTAGATTAAAAAAATTTGAGAAATCGGTCAAGCGTGAATCGGTTCATCTACGAATTTTAGATACCACTTCCAATTTTCCTAACGTGATGAAATTTGACACTCAGGTCGTGTGTTATAATATGTAGATTAATAAAAAAATTAAGAAGAAATCGGTCAAGCGTGAATCGGCTCCTCTACGAACTATAGGTAAAAATTCTTATACGCCAGTGATACAACGAGAATTGGTTTAAAATATTGTCATCATGTATAATGCATACCGTATAGCTTATTAATACTTCGATTGCGGATTCTTGGGAATCTATTGTTTACGCGGTCGAATTCGACCGCTTGGGAGTTGATATACTTAGGTTAAATAAATATTACTGTTTACTTGAAAATTTCGCTTCTATTGATAGTTTACAACTAGCGCCATATATCGAAGGTATTGTTTAAGTCGGGTGTGGCACAAAAAGAAAAAAACAGGTATAATTTCTTGAAAAAAAGGACTGAAATCCCACCAAAAACATACCTGTTAAAATGGGGCCAAGTTCCTATCAGCAAATTTTTGGTCTAAAAAAAGAGTTAAAATCCAATCCAATGCCAAGTTTAGATGCACTTCATCGATTGTTATCATTTTCATCAACAGCCTGATCCATAATACTTCTAAATTTGAACTTGGCAGGTTTTCGTGCTTTACGTAACTCTGGATTAATTATAAAATAAGATAATATAATTAAATTAACCTGCCACGTTCAAATTTAGAAGTATTATGGATCAGGCTGTTGATGAAAATGATAACAATCGATGAAGTGCATCTAAACTTGGCATTGGATTGGATTTCAACTCTTTTTTTAGACCAAAAATTTGCTGATAGGAACTTGGCCCCATTTTAACAGGTATGTTTTTGGTGGGATTATATTTTCGGCAACTTTCTCTTTTACAAAATGAAATTTCGTATCAATGTGCTTAGTCCGTCCGTGGTGGATTGGATTATATGCTAAATTTTGTGCACTCTGACTGTCACCAAAAAGAGAAACAGTATCTATCCTTCCACTTACCTCATAAACGAAGCGTCTAAGAAACACGGCTTCTTTAGCTCCAGAGCATAGAGCCATGTATTCCGCTTCTGTAGAAGATAGCGCAACCGTGGGTTGCTTCTTTGCCTCCCAGGACACAGGACCACCACCTAATATGAATACACATCCTGTGTAAGAACGACGATCGTAAGGATCATTCGCCCAGTCTGCATCTACAAAACCAGTCAAATAGTTACCAGTTTTTCTGTAGGTAATACTGTAATCTATTGTACCTTTCAAATACTTCAAAACTCGTTTACCGGCTTCCCAATGTGACTTTCCTGGATTAACATTGAATTGGCTAAGATAGCTCATAGCATACGCTATGTCCGGTCGTGTATTTATAGCAATGTACATTAAAGAACCTACTAATGCTTGATACGACCGACAATCTTCAAATGGTTCCGTTTCATTTAAATTCAACTTTTCTACAGCTAAAGGAGTACTAGCGACTTTAGCTGAACATAAGTTATACTTTTCTATCAATGAATTAATCATTGTCTTTTGATTAACACGAATAGCACCATCTTTCTTAGAGATATTTAAGCCGAGGTAAAAATTCAATTCACCTAGACTTTTAAGAGAAAAATATTTATCCAAGTCCGATTTGACAGCGTCAAAATGACTCTTGTCTTTGTATAGAACTATAATGTCATCAACATATACGGCCATTATGACAACCTCATTACCAAACTTTTTCGTGAACACACACGGCTCCGAAGGAGTTTGTATGAAGTCCAAAGAAACTAAAGTGTCCTTTAACTTTTTGTTCCAAGCCCTTGGCGCTTGCTTCAGACCATAAAGTGACTTCTGTAAAAGACATACTTTATTATTTTCTCCTTCCTTAATGAAACCTTGAGGCTGTTCCATAAAGACCTCCTCTTCAAGGTCACCGTAAAGAAATGCAGTATCTACATCCAGATGTTGCATGCTCAGGTCCATCTCCGCCGCCAAAGCCAAAAGGGTACGTAAGGAAGAATTCCGTACAACCGGGGCAAACTTTTCGTTGTAATCAATTCCCGCTTGTTGTGCGTAACCTTTTGCGACAAGACGAGCTTTGTATTTCTTTACATTGCCATAGGCATCCTTTTTTAATTTGAATACCCATTTGCATGGAACTATTTTCTTTTCGGGTCTATCGACCAAAGTCCATGTTTGACGTAATTGTAGCGATTTAAATTCATCCCCCATAGCCGAACGCCATTTGCTACTATCTACTGAATTAATAGCTTCTTGATAGCTCTTAGGTTCTTCCGATATACTATCAACCGAGTTAGCTAACCAAGTCATGAAGTCGAAACCAAAAAACTTAGGTTTCTTACGTACACGTTCCGGGTAACGCCTCTCTATCTGTACTGGCCCGTGCTCAGGAACATCAGCTTCTGATTCAGATGCATCTAGTTCACTAGGGACAAGTACATCCTCGTGAATGGTAGCAGGAACATTAGAAGCATCAACATCAATTGCTTCTGGTTCAGCTACAACAGATTCACTACACACAGGTACATCGTTATGATCAATAGCAGTAGAATTTTCGAGTTCTATATTGGGTACATTCACCCCTTGAAAACTATTGTCAGAACCTTTTTCAGGCGAAAAATCTGCAGATTTATTAGTTTTCAACCCAGTGAAGCAATCTTCAAAAAATACTACGTCTCTAGATTTAACAAGTCTTCTAGGATTCGCAGCATCACGCAGAAAATATGAATGAGGATCATTTGAATATCCTACAAAAATATGTTCACTTGCTTTACTATCTAACTTATTTCTATGACAGAATGGAATATTTACAAGTGCTCTACAACCAAAAACCTTCAAATGACTTAAGTTAGGCTTCGTATTAAACCACCTTTCGTAAGGTGTGCCACAACTTAAAGCTCTGTGAGGGCTTCTATTTTTAAGATAAACGGCACTATTAAACGCGTCTTCCCAATAAGCTTTGGGAAGTGAACTCTCAGCCAACATAGAACGTGCCTTTTCCACAATAGATCTATTAGTGCGTTCGGCAACGCCATTTTGTTGAGGACTGTATGGCACAGTTGACTGATGAATTATACCCTTTGCCGCTAAATGTTCCAGAAAGCCTTTATTTACATATTCTGTCCCATTATCGGTTCTTAAGACTTTAATTTGAGCACCTGTCTGCCTTTCAACTAGCGATTGAAACGCGCAGAATTTATCCTTAACTTCTGTCTTCGAAGAGATAAAGTAAGCAAAGATCATACGAGAATAATCATCAATAAATAATAATACATATTTATTACCTTGAAATTATGTAGCACTCATGGGTCCACAAATGTCCGAGTGAACCAACTCCAAAATCTTTGTACCCTTTTCGTAAGGAACTTGCTTAAAAGGTTTACGGGCTTGCTTACCTTCCACACAGGCAATACAGCTTGTCTTATCGACAACAGTATAGTCGATACCGACGTCGCTATTCTTCAACTGGTTCATACCTATACGGCACAAATGACCTAGCCTTCTATGCCATAAAAGAAATTTAGAGGTCGAGTCAGAGCGCACATCATAAGCATCAACATGGGGTTTATTGACAGTACAGTTTAATTTGTACAAACCACCACAAACTGAACCATGTAAAAGAGATTTACCTGTGTAATAAAAAGTTTTAGCATTAAAAATGTTACACCCATTGTTATCAAACAAAACAGTAAAACCTTTATCTACTATCTTTTTAACGGAAAGCAAGTTTACATTTAACTTAGGTATATAGGTGACATCATTTATTCTATTTACAATATTGGATTTAGTATTAATATTTACATTACCAATAGCCTGACATTGAATTTCATCACCATTAGCAACAGTAACCTTTCCGAAATTCACGTTTTTACGTCAGATAGCCAGTCCAACCTCGAAGTTAAATGTGTTGACGCACCCGAGTCAATAAACCAAACATCGTTTTTGTTTTCAGAGACAGCCAGCGCCGTAAGAGCAGTATTTTCTTTAGCTCTTTCTTTTCTCTTACGAAGTGGACACTCCGGTCTCTTATGTCCAGGCTCATTGCAGTCATAACACACTACAGGCCCTTTTTTCGTAATCGCCTTTCGAAACTTAGCTTTTAAAGCATCTTCTGGCTCTTCATTGCGTGACATTTCATTCAAAAGCTTAGTTTTGACCAAGTCTGTGGTTATCTCAATATTGCTATTTTCGAGACCCATAATCATTGGATCATACTTCGCTGTGAGTCCACCTAATAATATTGCTGCTACTGATGCATCCTCTATCTTTTTACCAATATCAAACGGTACTCAATACAGCATTAATGTATGTTTCCATATTATCGTAATCAGAGAGACTCATTCGATATAGTCTTCGTTCTAGCGCAAGTCTACGTCCCATTCCACGGTCTTCGTAGGCATTCTTAAGAGAATCCCAAGCCCCTTTCGCACTTTGCGAACTACGGACATGCGTAATGGCCGGACCATCTAAACTAAGGCAAATTTTTGCCAACGCCTTCTGATCATTGCGTTTCTTAGTTATTTCGGGAGTTGCATCACCTTCCGGATAACCATTTATTGTCTCCCAGAGGTCCTCGTGGATTAGGTAGTTCCTCATTTTAAACTTCCATGCCGTGTAATCCTCGCGGCCACACAATTGAATGCATATAGGTAAAGTCATACCTGAGGATTTTCTATTAGTACCAAAATCTCCACTAGATCTTGCCATTATTATGTAGACTTCGACACTTTTCCTATTCCCTTTTTATGAATTTATTCAGAGCATTCGTGCTGATAACGTGTTGAATTCAAGGAAAAATAACGTGTTGAATTTTAGAAAATTTATTGTACGAAGACATTATTCTATACAATGATTCTATATGATTGACATCATACTTCAAACATATTTTAGATTACGAATACCATAAAGTTAATATACCTATCGGAATAGAGAAACAAAGGCCTGAGCAAGCGAGATGTCACTATCAGTAACACTGCGTGGTAGAAAGAGAAGCGTGATTTGAGGTTGCATAGCTTTTTTTTCATCTGTTTGACAGTCTGTCTGCCCCTGGGCCGATCGTTGTCAATTTGGGCTCTCAGAAAAATTGTGATTTTAAGTTAAATAATGTATAATTTTTAGAAATACTGCTCTAGAAACATGGTTAAGTGTTTGTGGAATGATTCTGGATCCACACTTCGAAAAAACCCGGACAAATATTCATTTCACAGGTGAATTATTCTACATCGACAGGACCTAGTTTTAAGTTTATTTTTGCCAATTCCCTACGAGTTATTGGTATTTTTACGCCCGTGTTCACTTCTGTATATGTTTAATTATATGGAAAACATAACTTGACTAGCCATGGTGCACAATTTAAGGATATTTTGTGTAAACAATTTTCATCTATTTTACACTAGGGCTGTATCAAGTTATCGATAAGTTGTGTCGATATGAAAATATTTTTAGTTAAGTATACTAATTATCTAGGAATGTTGAAATGATAACATACTCATCCGTAGTTTATAATTAGTTTAAGTATATTAATATACTATCATACATAATTTATCGTTTTTAAGGTTCCGCACCCAAAGGGTAAAAATTAAGTCCTAGTAGTGGGGTCCCGCAGCCCGCTCTATTACTAAGACTTCGTTGCTTGTCCGTCTGTCCATCCGTCCGTCCGTCTGTCTGTCTTCAGGCTGTATAACAAGAACCACTATAGTAATAGACTTCTGAAATTTCCACAGATGTAATGTCATTCAATACGGCTGCTCATCCTAGATAGGGAAATAGTTGAAAGCACTTCTGCAAGATAGGCATCAAATAAAAGGGCTTAGTAGGCTCATTGAGAGTGAATTGAAAATTAATAGGGTCTAGTGAAGTCGTGTCGTGTCGTGTAGGTACTGATGTCACGTGACGTAACCTGTCGTGTCGTATCGTACCGGGTTTTAGAAAATGCCCCGGTCACCCCTCATGCGCGAGTCCGACTTACACTTGGCCAATTTTTCAGATTTCCTGCTGACCTGGATACCAGAAATTCATGGCTTAAAATAATTAACCGTCCAAACTGGACTCCGAAAAAAAAATCATGCATACTTAATTATGCAGCAAGCAATTTGAAGAAAATTCACATTTTACTTCAAAATTACAATTTTATTATATTATTTCTATGCAGTTTTATTTTATCCCATTTTATAATGCCCGCTGTACACTCTCGCCGAGAGCTCTCGGGCGAGAGTCTCGTGCGAGAGCCCCTTGCCCGAGTGCGATCATGTACATTCTCGCTTAGTTCAATCGCAGGTAAGAACTCAGAGAAGATGGACGAAAACGACCATTCACCATTCACCATGCATCGAAAGATATCATTGTAATCCGAAGATTTATAATCATATTTAATTTTATTTCTCATAGATGATGACTGATAATGACGTTTATTATTGTTATTTTTCTGTTCTACACTGTCCAACGGCGGGACTAGATGCGTTAGCATTCTATATAGTTTGTGGGGAATAGTACTGAAAGACGCGAGAGTGTACAGTAGTGCGCTCGTTTTCCTCGCGAGACCCTTTGTCTCGGGCGCAATATACCGACAACGGACCGAGAGGGTCCGAGACAGGCGAGACGAGGCGAGCGCACCCATTTACACTCTCGCACTCGGGCCGCCTCTCTGTATCTCGGCGAGAATGTACAGCCGGCATTATGTTTACAATCTTACAATATTATTATTATTCCATGATCGATATTTTATCGAATTACAAGATGTTTGTACATCACTGACACGCACACGTAAACATAATTGTATACACAGATGTAAATCAAATTTTGGTTAAGCTTGACAGCTCGGGATTGTTTCTCTATTCCGATAGGTATATTACCTTTATGACGAATACGAACTAAATAAGTAGTTCTTATTACAACAATTTTTCATACCAAAAATTATTTATATGGCAAAACAACATTTGCCGGGACAGCTAGTAATATAATATAATATTATCATAATTATTGATAGCTGTTCTTGTAATCAAGAATTCAATTTCAAATCCATTCAAATCGATACTTAGTGCGCCATCTATCGATTAATAAGTATAACTAATTAAAAAGACACTTATCCTCTTCTCAGTCACGTCAAAGTTAGAAGTTATTGACTTTGTTTTGTTAAAATGCTATTTTTAAAATAACTTTATTTTAATTCTATATTTTGTCTATTAAAATTTTATAAAGTAGTTAGTATAGTATTCGATCTGTGTAGGAGCTGCTTACTCGACTACACCCTTTTTGTGATATGATAGAATGATTATTAAATTAAAAGTCCTTGATAATATAAAAATGATAATATATTGACTGTATGTTACTACTAAAAATGAGTGCGCGATTGATGACGGCTTGTTGCGATCTGCCCGAGAGTATGCACTTGCCGGGACTCCGGGAAAATAATTATGTAGGATCAGCAATGTACGTGCTAGCTCGTACATGCTCCCGGGCCGCAAGATGATGAAGGTGATACAAGGTGATAAACAACAGGTCCTTAAACTAACTTAATGTTAATACATTATATTTTGTCGTCGATTGACACAAAAGAGTGAAGTACGGGCGAAGTGCCCCGACTTTGTTGCCTGCTAGGGCCACACACTTTGTTATCACTAATAGTTTGCACTTTCTCAAGACACTGATCACTTTTTGATTGCTGGGGCATTACTATAATATTTCCGCGAGGAGTCATCTCTATTCCTTCAGCCTCCCTTTGCATTGGGGGAGCTGCTCTTACAACGAACGCTCTACATTTCCATAGTAACAATGATCCAATGATCAAAATTAACGCTGCAATGACATAAATAGCGGTATAATGATGAATGTCATGATACGAAAAGCTTTCTAGTGTTGGATCATTCTGCTTTAAATCGTCTAGTTGCTTCTGTAAGGCATGTAGCTGTTCTCTCTGTTCAGCTGATTCGCTATAATTAACTTCTGGTGATGATTCAGAGAACGACATATTAAAAAGATGATTGATCGGAGCAATATCTCCAAAGGAAACCTGAGGGTTCACGTGTAACATACTACTGTCTCCTTTGTGCGAGTGAACAGAAAAGTCCTTTGACTTAATCAAGCATCCTTGTTTGACGCTAAACAATCCTGACTGTGATAATTGTGCAGAGCTTATTTCATCGTCACAAAGTATGTTCAACGAGCAGTGTTCACAACAAAAATAAAAATATGTATTGATCCTGTGAGTGTCGATCCACATGTTATCACACTCTGCTATACTGTATAGACAACTTCTAGCTGCTTTGTTTTGCCTGCATAAACTCTCGTTACCTTTAATCCCAATGGGAGTGATGCTTTTCATCGCGTTATTTGCTTTACGGGGGATAGGATACAATTCATACAACTCGTACGAGTCACTGGCTATCAACGGGATAGTTATTTCAAATAGCAAATAATTAATGCTTATTCGCATTCTAACTTTAAGCAAATGATACAATTGAGTTAAATCTGTATAAAAAGGTATAGCTAAATCTTTAGATAGTAAGGACGATATTTTCTGTAATTCTAATTTAAGCTGATCCGGTGTTAATATGTGAACATTAAATTTTCCATCGTACACATTAGTGATTGTATCCAGTAAATTATTTTGTATGTAAGTTAATTGATGTATCAAGTTACTAGTCGTTATAGATGATAGAATAAAATCAGTAATATAGGACACATTTTGTATATTATTTTTTAAAACGCTTACAAAGCTATCGATGGCACCTATTTTCTTAAAAATAGACTTGTGTTGATTTTCCATTACAGACTCACTTCTTTTGATATAATTAAATTCTGCCTCCACCAAAGAGGTCTGATTCTTCGATAAGGACGCTAAATGATTTTGATTCTGACGTATTATATTTATATCATGCTCGTATTTATCCGCAAAATTTTGATCTAAAATGCCAAATAAGCTGTTCGCGATGTATCCTACGCCGTTAATAAGTCCCCGTCGTTGTCTGGTGCGCGCTACAAAATGTTGATTAATTAATAAGCTATTATAGTACTGCAGCTCATTAAAGGAGTGATTTAATTGTAACAAGATACTGGCGCAATATGATACAGAGCTTATCTCTGCGCACGCTTTCTCGAGATAAACAATATGCTTTTTGCACGCCGCGATGCCTTCCCAGAACGGCTTCATATCGTAATAGACGACCAGGCGCCAATCATCTCTAATTACATGCATGTTATTTATTTTATCGAAGTAGAGACCTTTAGTGTTCAATGAAGTATTATTGTAAAATGAACCTTGGGAAGAAGCAATAAGGGTCATAAAAAATAACAAAACAGCTGATATGATAGTAGGCAAATTATAGCGTTTTCTGGAGCTCCTTTTTGGTCTCTCCTCTATTTTACTAGCATGTTGCTCTGATTGATTGATAGAATCCGATTGATCTTTCTGAGATTCGTTAACAGGTAGAATTGATAATTTGATTACAGGACGTTTCATGTAACCGTTCTTTGTTTTTAAGGTAACTACTCGAACGTAGCCGTCGCTACCTGGGTGCAGTTCCACGACTCTACCTAACGCCCATTTGCCTGCTGGCAGATTATTATCGTGGATGATAACCACATCATCAATTTTAATATTTTGCGAGGACCGCTGCCATTTACTGCGCGCTGATAAATTAACTAAATATTCGTGCTGCCACCTTTTCCACACGTCGTGAAAAATCTTTTGTGTCAGGTACCACCTAGTTCTTAAATCATGTTCAGTTTCGTAAATAGTTAAAATCGGTCCGGACGAAAGAAAATGAGACGGAGTTAAATAATTTAGATCATCCGGGTCCTCGGTCATGGGACACAGAGGCCGGGAGTTGAGACACGCCTCCAGCTGGGTACAGAGAGTGTTGTACTCCTCGTACGTCAACTTTTGGTCACCTATCACTCGTTTTAGGTGGTGCTTAAAGCTCTTGACCGCCGCTTCGCAGAGACCGCTGGCCTGTGGCCATGATGGGGCATTGAAATGCCAGCTTATACCCATTTCGGCAATTTCACTATAAAAAGTATCATTGAATATATTTTGCAACTCTGCGTATTCCAGCTGAAGTACCTTGCTGGCACCTAAGAAATTTGTACCGTTGTCACTAAAGATTTTGCTAGAGGGACACCTCTACGAGCGGACATTCGGCGTAAAGCGGCTAAAAACGTCGAGGTGGTAAGGTCTGATGCGACCTCGAGATGTACGGCCTTGGTTGCCATACATACAAAAACTGCAACGTAACCTTTACTGCTTTTAATTCCACGGCCTTTGCTACTCTTTATCATGATGTTTCCGGTGTAGTCAACCCCTACCGATTGAAAAGGTCTACAAGGGTTAATTCTAGCTGCGGGCAAGTCCCCCATTAATTGCTGATGCTTGCTAGGGCTGTGTCTCCTACACGTGATACAAAGCCTAAGGCGTTTTTTGGTAGCCCTATTTCCGCCTATGACCCAATACTTCTTACGTATGAATGCGGACGTAAGACGAGGTCCACCGTGAAAGGTGAGCTCGTGGGCCTGGTCAATGATTAGATCTGATAAACGACTCTGATTGTGTATTATAATAGGATTTTTCATTTCTGGGTCTAAATTGGCATGTTTCAGCCGACCGCCTACTCTCAATAGATTATTTTCATCTAAAAAAGGATTAAGACTTATAATTTTGCTACTTGATGAAATTTTCTTGTTATGCTTTAAATTATCAATTTCTTCGGTAAAACTTAAATATTGTATATTTCTTATGATAATGTTTTTTGCTTTGCTTAATTCTGATAGTGATAGGTGCTTTGCTTTTGTTTGATCTTTTTTGCTTGATGTAAATCTTAACATATATGCTACTATTCTAACAACCTTAGCTAGAGAACTATGTTTCATAAGTAATTGTAATATGATGCAATTGTCACGATACTCCTGTGTGACTAAGTTAATTAATGCGGAAACTTTAAGCTCTTGATCAGTAAAATATGTTTGATCTGCGTGATCATGTTTAAAATTAGGGAGCCAGCTTGGCCCACACCACCACAGAGAGTGGTCAATTAACTGACTGACATTCATGCCACGACTTGCTGAGTCGGCAGCATTTTCTTCGGACTTAACATATCGCCAACATTCCGGTGGCATGATTGATATAATTTCGCGAACTCTGTTAGCCACGAAAACATTCCAACGAGTAGGGTTTCCATTTAACCAGCCTAAAACTATCATGGAGTCGACCCAACCGTATGTTTTTATGTTGTAACCGCATAGGCAATTTTTAATCGAAGTGACTATTAGTCCGGGTACCGTACGAATAATTTTTATTTATTCGTCCGGGTATAATATTTTTTTGTTTCATAAAAAGTAGAAGATAGTTTGACAATATGAATTTTTTAGTTTGACAATAGCCGGACAATTAGCTGGTACTTCTCGGCTGCATCTATTTATCCGGGTACTGTATGAATAATTCTTATTTATTCGTACGGGTATATTGGTTTTTTACAAAAAATTGGCCAAGTGCGAGTCGGACTCGCGCACTAAGGGTTCCGTACAGTCATAGAGCGAAAGTAGGCAAGGTGTTTTTTGTATGGGAGCCCCACTCAAATTTTAATTTTATTTCAATTTTATTATTAATTATTAAAGTATACATAAAATTGAGAATTGAGAAAAAAGGATTGGGCCTCCGGTAAACTCACTCACTCGGTGAAACACAGCGCAAGCGCTATTTCACGCCGGATTTCTGTGAGAACTTGGTATTTCTCCGGTTTCACTCGTGCCGAAGCATGGCTCTCCCACGTAACATAGGCTAGCATAAATAACTTCGGATTATAATTTTAAAACATCATGTCAAATGTGTCAAATAAAATGTAGTTTTAATGAACGAAGGAGTTTTGATATGTAATACAGCGGCAAATCACGCCTGACGCCCGTGATGCTACGAGTAAGTACTCACATACGGTTTCACTCGAATCTCGATCGTGCAATCAAGTAGAGTAGAACCCACGGCTTGGGCTGAAAGTCCACACGTGAGCCACACATTCAGCATTAATGTATCGAATGATGGGCGCCGTTCAGTTGTCACCGAACCGTTCGACCCAGAATATGACTATCCAACTATGGAGGGTGGCTACATTTAGCAAGTCTCGCAATTCGTACACACGCTTGAGTAAAGCTCGATCACGGCTTATTTTAATTTCGAAAAATCCCATCTTATTCATTCGTCGTACGGATAACAACTCCCCTCTTTCAAGTCTCTACTATCAGTGGTTGAGGCTGTACCTACGGTGATGCCATTTGCATGTCTTTCAGGACAAAGGATTTTATATTATAATGATGATGATATAGATAACTGAGCTAAATGGAAAGTACCATTATACTATATGCAATAAAATAAAAAAGATTTACATATAAGAAAAAAAGTTTGCAGTAATAAATCATATTTTTATTTTTAATTTTGAATTTTTCACAATAGACACTTAGACCATTAGATAGAGATAGTACCCGGATAAATAATTTAAAGTTATTCGTACGGTACCCGGATGAATAATTAAAAATTATTCGTACGGTACCCGGATAAATAGATGCAGCCATTTTTAATTTTATTTATTAATTTTGAAACTAAAGTGCCCCGCACAACTCTAATCGGGGTAATGATACTGCTTTGCTACACGGCACGAGCCTCGTCTTGCCTACTAATAATGCTATACGGGACCCTTCGGCCCGGTTGATACGACAATAAACTACACCTGCATACGCCTTTGTTGACGCATCACAGAAACCGTGTAACTCGATACATTCGTTTTCTGTTGTACCTATCCACCGTAGTACAGTTATTTTATTTATGTTACATAAGTCGACCTTGATTTTAACCCACTCCGCGTAAATATCGGCAGGTAGCTCGTCATCCCATTTGAGGCCTGCTAGCCATGTTTTTTGGAAAATGATTTTTAGTTTGGTTGATACGGGTGAGAGCCATCCTAGAGGATCAAATAATTTGGAAACTTCTGAAAGTAAGAAACGTTTTGTTGTTTTGCTAGAAATGTTAGAGTCGATCTTTGATTGAAAAGAAAAATTATCTTGATTGGGGTTCCAACCTAACCCTAAAATTTTGCTCTGCTCTTGCTTAAAAAAGAAACCAGGAGCTGTTTCGGTATCGACGTCTACTAACAATTCGGGTACATTCGACTTCCATTTTCGAAGGTGGAATCCTCCCGATTGTAACAATTTGATAAGGTCCAGCTGTAGCTGCCTCGCCACTGATAAATTATGATGACCGTGCAATAAATCGTCCATATAAAAGGAATCCATAAGAACAGACAGAGCCGCGCTGTTTAAATAGTTTGCTTTTTCGTCCGACGCTAGCCTTTTTAACGTCATCATCGCGAGGAACGGTGCGGCCTTGGTGCCGTACGTCACCGTTTGTAACTGATACTCTCTGATAGGTTCATGTGGAGCGTCTCTCCACACAATTCTTTGATACTTTTGATCATCATCATGGACCCGTATCATCCTAAACATTTTCTCAATATCAGCAGTAAATCCGAATTGAAATTGTCTCCATTTAATGATAAGAGACTGGAGATCCTGCTGTAGATTGGGTCCGGACAACATTAAATCATTGATACTTAAACCCGAAGTAGTTTTACACGATGCATTGAAAACTACCCTAAAACGTGTGCTCGTAGAGTCATCACGCTGAATACCGTGATGAGTGTTAAAATATGATGAAATAAAATTATCTGTTGAAGGAATCATATGACCTAATTCACGATATTCCTCCATGAATTTTTTATATTCCTGATACATGTTAAAATTTTTCTTAAATTTTTTCTCCAAAGATAAAAATTGAGCCACGGCCTTGGGTTTTGACAACCCTAGCTTGTTTTCAAAATCTTCCTCGAATCTTCCTTTCCTAACGACATAACGACCGTCTTTTTGGCGCGTCGTAGTCTCGTTATAATAATCTAAACATTTTTGATCACTAACTGATAACTTAGAAGTTTCGGAAATATCCTCAATTTCCCAAAATTTTTCTATTTGACTTAAATCGGTTAAAACTACATTGCATTGAATAGTTTGAACGTTGCCTGTGAGAATCCAACCTAATGATGTGTTTTGGGCAATAGGCGTAAAATTATCTACCTTAATCATACCGTCTAATAAAATAAAAGCGTATATTTCGGCTCCTAGCAACAGATCTACTGGGCGGCTTACGTTAAATTTTGGATCGGCTAATGAAATATTCTGTAAAAATGGCCATGTTGGCTTATCGAATGAAAAACTAGGTAAATTTTTAACCAGACTCCGCATAATCAGCACGTCCGTTTCAAATTTAAAATCGCTATTTATTGCTGCACAATTGAGAGAAATAACACCCTTACAGCTGCTTTCCTTGGCTCCGACACCAGATACAATACCCTTGCTTCTCTTTCGAGGCAAGTTCAAAAGTTGAGCTGCATGCTCAGTAATTAGAGATATTTGGGAACCCTGATCTATTAGAGCACGCAATTGAACGTATGTACCATCTAATTTTTGCACGTTGATGATGGCTGTGGCCAAAAGGATTTCTGGAATCCCACGCTGTAAAGATACGTGAGAGTTGTGAGAGTTCACCTGCGCTGGCTCGTATTTCGAAACCATCGGTTGCGCTTGCGCATACGCTTCGTGCAAAAGAGTGTTATGTTTTTCATTGCATTGTCTGCAATGTTTAGTAGAAAAGCAAGCCTTATTGTTATGAGAATAAAGACAGTTTTGACATATATCATGCTGTTTGACGATTTTGCGCTTTAGGTAATGTGGCATATCTATAAAGCGCTGGCAACTAAAAAGAGCGTGATCGCTCGTGTTACATACTGGACATTTATACAATTTCACCGTTGAAGCACTTTTATCCTGGGAAAAAGATTGTGATACCTTGTTTTGCGTTGGAAAAGATTGTTTCATGTTAAAGTTTTTATGCATGTTATATTTAGAATTATTATATTGTACGATTGTATTTTTGTTAGTAGGTGTCACAAAACGATTGAGTGATTTTGATGGACTGTTATCAAATTTACGTTTAGACGACTCTAGAGTAGTAAACTTACTCTCTAAAAATTTCAAAAAATCTTCAATTTTTGGCAATTCACGCGGATTTTTTACCGACGTCAAATATTCATTATGCAACTCTGAATCTAATTTTTGTGACAAAAGGTATACTAATAAAGGATCCCAGGATGTGATATCAATTTCTATGTTTTTGATAGCGTTTAGAGTTTCTAAGGCGGTATCGTGAATACGTTTAACATTATTTATTGATAGATGATGAGCAACTGGCATGTTAAGTAAAATATCAACGTGAGAGTTAAAAATCAATCTTTTGTTATTGTACCTATGATTTAAAATATTCCAACATGTAGTGTAATTATCTGAGGAAATATTGAGATGCTGGATGAGGCTCGCTGCCTCCCCCCTGACTTTAGTTTTTAAGAACTGCATTTTTTGCGCACTAGACAATGACGGGTTAGTATGAATTGTCTCTGTAAATAAATCTTTAAAAGAAGTCCACTGATTATAAGTGCCATTGAAAACTGGTATTTCGATTTGAGGGGTAACCTGCTCCCTATGAGAAGTTGACCATAACTTCCGGTTGATAGCCTTGACTACGTCATTGTACTCTGTTTCTGTCTGATAATATATTTGTTCATACTCTAAATTTCTACCCCCTAGCTCACCGTCTAACTCCCAGTGTAAGGAGTCTATTGCCGTCCAGCGAGACTGAATATTTCGGAGCAAATGTTCGAATTCCCATTTTTCTGTTATTGAATCAAAAGCGATATTTGCTATTGTATGTCGAAATGCCTTAAAATTACTGTTCTGACGTCTTAGTAATTCGTCAGTTTTGCTGCTGACACCTTGAGACACAGTGCCAGGCAACGGTGATGGCTGGCGGGACGCTGCTGCGTCTGCCAGAGGTGTCGCAGGCCTGATCAGCGGGGTGGACGGGCCAGCCCTCGCCGGAGCCAGCGGCTGATAGTTTGCTATGGCAGATCGAATTTGCTGGAATCTCTCCCTTGCCGTCTCGAACTGATTATTTTTAAAATAAGTGAATGTTTGGGCAAACTCATACGTGCACAATTTTTTATGATTTACTTCGATTTCTGCCCAGTATTGATCCAAGGCGTCTAATTTCGCCTGAATGTAGTCCGGCGTCTTTCGGTCGGCGCCATCCTTTTTGAAATTAGTGTATGATTGCTCAACACGCGTCACCAGTTGCTGCTGGTTCGCCAATAGTTCCTCCACACTCGACATGGTTTGAATCGAGATGGTGTAAAATTAGAAAGATCTTACTTGATTGCTCGGGAACCTTTCTGCTGCTGCTGCTGCTCACGCCCTGGAGAGCGTGATGATATGCTGATGAGATGCTGAAGCGATGCTAATGCTGATGCTGCTGTCTGCTGCTTGCAGACAGGAACCACACTGCTATGCTGAATACTGCTGCTGCTGATGCTAGTCTCCCACAACCACAACACTGATTCACGGGAAACTGTTCTGCTATAATACTAGTCCACCACTGTACTGTCTGCTAATATCGAACTGATTTTATTTTAGACGCTGATAGTCCTCACTCGCGAATGATCCTGCTTTGGCCAAATCGCGGAAGGTCTCAAAGCTCGAAGGACCAAAAAAAAAGAATGTAGGAGCTGCTTACTCGACTACACCCTTTTTGTGATATGATAGAATGATTATTAAATTAAAAGTCCTTGATAATATAAAAATGATAATATATTGACTGTATGTTACTACTAAAAATGAGTGCGCGATTGATGACGGCTTGTTGCGATCTGCCCGAGAGTATGCACTTGCCGGGACTCCGGGAAAATAATTATGTAGGATCAGCAATGTACGTGCTAGCTCGTACAATCTGTATATAAAGTAGTAAAGTATATTCAGCGGCGCCGCGATACCGTCGCCTCCGTGGCGCTGACCGCCGTGTTATTTAAACAAAGTGTTGTTATACAGTATAAAATTATTATTATTATTATTAGTATATCCACACCTATGCCTTGTACTATTATCTATTCTGTGCCATGAGACATTGGTGACCTTAACACGACGTGGTAATGATGAAGACGATGATGATGATGATGATGATTATGATGATGAATATGAGTTGCATAGTAGCATATGCTTTCTGTTCTTAAAATAACGCCGAAACTCCCAAACGTGTATCTATAAGGAGTCAGGAGTTCTCTCAGCATCTTCGAAACCATGGTATACCTTGACCCAATATTTAACTTTTTGGTAGCATATTCTTAGTACACTTCACATAAAACCAAAATCACCATATGTTTCCATATAAATTTCGAGGAGTTTCCTCGATTACTCCTGGATCCCATCATCAGGTCACCACTTTGTGAACATGGTACCAAATTGGAGTAAAACCAAATACAACAAAGCAAAAATTTCGAAAATCGGTTCACAAACGGCGGAGTAATCGTTGAACATACAAAAAAAAAAAAAAAAAAAAAAAATATATATATATATATCCACAGCTGAACATATAACCTCCTCGTTTTTTGGAAGTCGGTTAAAAATGATGAAGATTGAGTACAGAAATAGTTGAGTTTTAGCCGAATTCGGAAAAAGGCACTATTAGATAGGAAAAATTATTTAATACTTTTTAGTTCATATTATAAGGATGTAATTTTTGTTTTTACCTTAGAAGTCGGTTTTAATTTTTTGTTAAAAATAATAATTATAAATAAAGTATGATGTTGTTGGAGTGTAAGGCACATTCTTTACAGGTATGTGTAACATTTGACAGCTATTATGATCTGAAAGAGCTAGTTCTAACAATGAACTTGAAGTGTCATTGACGTTGCTTATTATGTGATCAATGCACGATTGATGCCTCGTTGGCTTATTAAGGGGCCGGGTACCCTTGGAATTTCTCATACAAACGTAATACCAAAATCATTTTCACATACGAAAATATTTAACATGTTTGAGTTATTTTTCAGTTTAGATTAGTAATTACCTAGGTTCCTACACAAAAATTTACTTCAAAGTATTTAAACACAAAATTTTTTTTTTTTGTTTTAAATTTTTTTTTAGTAAATTTACTACTAAATATTGAAACACTAAAAAATAGAGTAAAACACTAAAAAATATATAAATAAATACTGAATTTACTACTAAATATTTAAATACTAAAAAATATTTTTTAGAGTTTAAATATTTAGGAGTAAATTTACTGTTTATTTATATATTTTTTAGTGTTTTACTCTATTTTTAAGTGTTTCAATATTTAGTAGTAAATTTACTAAAAAAAAATTTTAAACAAAAAAATTTTTTTTTGTGTTTAAATATTTTGAAGTAAATTTTTGTGTAGGAACCTAGGTAATAGGCTACTTGACCTATATCCAATTTCATTGAACAAATGCATATTTCTAGTAGAACTTGGCCTAGGAAACCGTATTTCACCCTTATTATCAAATAAAAGCTTATGATTGATAAATAAAGTCGATTTGAAAATATGATTTTATGAAAATAGGAATTGTACTGACGAAAACTCTTTTGTGGTACTTCCGATTTGGATGTGACGTCATCCTCATACTAATTTAATATCTTTTATTTATCGCGCTCGCTATGTGTAAGTTTATTTGTACATAAATAATAAGAATAAGCCTATTATATATTTTCTTGAATAATTCAAATAAAACATCAGTTTTATATATGTTATCTCCATTTATTGTAGACGGGAAATGAAATGGCCAAAACTTTTCTCCAAAAGTTTTCAACATTACAAATTATTTCTAATTTCTTATATAATTATTTTATAATTTTTGGGCACTTTTAGACTGACATTTGCTTGTTGCACGGAACGGCAACGTTGCGCGGTTGTGAAAATCGACAAATTTTGGCGGCTGAAGTGTTTTTCGCTGATAGCGCGAAAACCGTAGAACCAAGGATTTTGATCTATTTGGAGCATAGTTCTCTCATTCTAAGCTACGATTTGAGATATTTTTGACGACTCTCCGTTCAGTAGTTTCCACGCTCCAAATGGGCTTGCTGACGGGACGCGACGTCAGCAAGCCCATTTTCAAAGGCCTGTAACTCGAGAACTATTGAAGCTACATTACTATTTTTTTTTGGAGCAGAGTGCTCTAAATAGGGCTCAATTGTAGGGTTTTTAATCATAATCCAAATCATTACCGTTTCAGAGATCTGCGTGGGCTTGCTGACGGGACAGGACGCCAGCAAGCCCACCGGTTAATCACGTCTAACTCCTTTCACATTCTAGTTTCGAAGTTGATTTCATGGGAGCAGAGTGCTCCAATTTTGCTCTAAAATTTGAACCATAATACACGATAGTACTGTCAACGGTTCCCGAGATCTAGCTTGGGCGTGCTGACGGGACAGGACGCCAGCAAGCCCACGGTTTTTAGCTCGCAGCGTCGTTCGTATTAATGCTCCAATTTTTTTACTTGACTGTAGAGGTGCTCCATTTTTGCTCTAAATTCTGATATATTGAAAATACACCTAGCTCGATTGGGCTTTCTGGGGGGACGCACACGGCTGAGTATACTCTGGCAACACTGCATTTTTTACAAAGATGCAAACACCACCTCTTTTACTATTATTTGTTCTACAAAATTTTGACGCTATTCTATATCTATGTAATCTTACATTTGCATTTTCATTACTTAAAAAACTTTCTGAGAAACAAAATATATTATATTCTGAGATAATAACTCTGCAATTGCAACATTTAGTACATCTTGTTTTGAGCTTAGTCCAGCAATGTTCTGGTGTAGTAACCTATGGCTTATCGTATTGTGTACCTGTGAATTTACCTCATTTTTAGGACTGAAAAAACAACTGATCATTACTCTTTTTTTCTTTTATCTTTGAGGAGAAGTAATATGGTATTGTGCCCCTTTTTGGTTTATCTAAGATATTAACAGTTGAGATATTCAAATGGCTTAAACTAGAAGTTTTAGAGGTATGATATTTTTTCCACTTATAGATTAAAGATTTATTACACAAAAATTTATCAATGGCAAAATTAAGTTTCAAGCGATAATCATCAGTAGCATTGTAATGTAAAAATACAATATATAGCATTGTGGAAATATTTACAAGTTAGTTTTAACATATTGTTAAGCTTAAATTCATTAAGTGAAATATTACTACTAATCCCTAATACAAGTACTGGACAAGGTAAGATTTTAAGAGCCGTACTTAACTCTACCATAACCTCAGTAGGATTTTTATCATGCTGTCCCAGTGCTAAAATAATGCCGTCCTCTTTCGAGTTTCGAGTATTGATATAGATCACATGATTTAATAATTTGGCTTGATGTTGATTCCGGCTTTATAAACGATGTTATGTCGTATTACTCATAATACGATGTTATTAACGATGAATAAAACGATGTTCGTTTTCGAATTTTCTCTTGATTTTCTCATTTTCAATGCTAAATTTCTACATTGTTCTCCACCAAAAATATACAAAGTTTTTTGTTTAAGTTGTTATTCTTTTTGGAAAGGTTCTGCAGATAACGTTGACTGAGGAATAGGGAAATCATCATCAGATTGGTTGTGAATTGTGATTGTTGGGTAATAACAATGATATTCTACTAAATACAGATCTGTTATGTTCATACTATCTTCCAGCTTAAATTGCTTCCAAACAATTTTCAAATTCAAATACAGTACCCGGCAATAAATATTGCACATCGACCTTTGGAAAGAGACATTCGGCTAATTTCGGTTTCATAGAGCGTTATCTTTGTAGCACACACCTATTTGACATTATGTCAGTCGTTGTTCAAATTCAATAGAGTGCAGTCGCGTCCAGTTCAGAATAAATATCTAGAGTTGTTAACACCCCTAAATTTGCTACAGCTGTAATTTTCCAAACGAATTTTAAATACGTAAACATAATTAGAACACCCTTTTTTATTTTATTTTACCCGAACCTAAAGCCATAACTTATAGAAAATTTGGTGTATTTTATACAAAGAATAATAAAATTGTCAAAAGAAGCAAACCATAATTGTTTTAACAGCTCCTAATATATACCGGACTTTTTGTATTTCGTGCGTAAGAGATAACGCTCTACAAAACCGAAATTAGCCGACTGTCACTTTCCAAAGATCGATGTGCAATATTTACCGCCGGGTACTGTACGTACTTACCTCTGTCATATCTAAAGGTTACCATAGTTACAACAATGAATGCGACAGATAATACGTAATGAATGGTATAGAATAGGATAACTATATGTTTTGAGATGGTTTTGAATTGCACTTGACAGGCGCATCGGCGCGCATGCGCGACAAAGAATAAGAGAATATTGTTATTGTTGAACAGAAGAGACATTGAATAAAACTAATTGTTTGTTAGATTATTTTTTATTAAACTATGTGCTATATTCTATACATATTAAAATAAAGTCGTAGGAAAACAAAAGTACACATTGAATATTTTTAAAAATATTAGTACTTGGGGTATATAACGTGTAAATTTTTGTTTCTTTGTATTTACATAATATTTTTTTTAGAGTAATTACTTTAGGATCGGTCGTATGCCCGGGCTAAATATGTATATTATTAATTAGTAGGTTTTTTTTAAATTAAATAAGAGGGCAAACGAGCAAACGGGTCACCTACCATCGCCCATGGACACTCGCAACATCAGAAGAGCTGCAGGTGCGTTGCCAGCCTTATAATAAGGTAAGAAATGAAAGAACATATGTGAGAGTTATTTTTACATTAATTGAAAATTTTAACACCAAAATATTTAAGTAATAATAAATATCTATATCTATACATATTATTATAAAATAAGGTCGCTTTTTTCCCTCATATCCCTTTGCTCCCTTTAATCTTTAAAACTACGCAACGGATTTTAATGATTCTTTCAGTATTAGAAAGCCTATTTATCGAGGAAGGCTATAGGCTATATTTTATCACGCTAGGACTAATAGGAGCGAAGAAATAGAGGAAAATGAGGAAAAAACGTCGAAAATTATTTGAAAGGGCTAACTTGAACGCGCTAACTACTGGTCCGATTTGAAAAATTCTCTCAGTGTTAGATATTATAGCCCCTTTATTGAGGAAGGCTATAGGCAATATTTTATCATGCTAAGACTAATAGGAGAATGTGAAAAAATGAGGGAAATTATTTGAAAGGGCTTATCTCGCGAACTGCTGGAGCAATTTTTATGTTATTTGGCACAGGTACAGGTAAGAAGTAGACCACGTGAAGGATCGAGGCTATCGATTTTAATCATTTTTTACTACATAAAATACATATTTTATGTACCTTCAAAAATATTTAATTTATTTCTTTTCGGTCTCTTTGAAATTTTTTGTATTTCCGGATTATTTTTATGTGCCAAATGGAGACGAATATTTGTGTATTTATCTATTACTAGATGATGCCCGCAACTCCGTTGCACCAAAACTCGTTTATCGCGCGGGAACCGTACATTTTTCCAGAATAAAAACTATCATGTGTCCTTTCCCGGGACTCAAGGTATCTCCATGTCAAATTTCAGCAAAATCGGTTTAGCGGTTTGGGCGTGAAGAGGTAACAGACAGACAGACAGACACACTTTCGCATTTATAATATTAGTATGAGATGAGCTCTATGATTAAAAATAGGGGTCTGTTATTTTGAATGTTCTAAGGGGGGTATTAGATTATCATTTATATTGGATCCTAGATCATTGGGTCATTTATATTGGATAATGTAATATAGATAAATGATTCATTTCTTCCTTGATCATAGATTTTTAACATTTGCTGAGAGATTGGATCCAATACGGTCATAGAAATTGGTGTTGCCAGTTATTTAATATAAAAAATGAGTTTTTAATTTCTTGTTCGTTAGTATGTTTCAAATAATGTAATGTAATTCTTTTTCTAATTATATACTTGAATAATCTTGCTGAAATAACAAAAAACAAGCCATATTAAAAATGACGATGTCTTTTGACAAATCGAATTCTCTGAGATCTAGTAACACTGATGTCAATACCTGTCAGCGTTAGCGCTCCCCATTAGCTATTAAAACAACATATGACGTAAAATAGGATTAATGTTATATGATAATGTAATATGCAGATATGATCAAATTATAATTTTTATTGGATCCTATATAATATGATCCTGTAAATGATCCAATATAAATGATAATGTAATACCCCCCTAAGAGCGAGTCAAAAACATTGGAATTCAAAAATGATTTTAAAATGCGATACTTCAATTGTTTTGCTTCATCATTGGTAGCAAAATGTACTCCTCATTCATTTTACATATTTTGCTACTTTTTGATGGAATCCAGTCTGATTCGCTTCTTTGTTGACGAACAATTGCTATCCAATCTTGTAGTTTTACTTGATCACAAGGAAACCTAAAAAAAAACAGTACAGTACAGTTGCATAAGACATCGCATAGCGTATAAAAATAGAATACAAATAAACTGCAATTGTAGGCATTTAAGTCACCATCTAACAGTCATGTGGCGAGTCTGCACTAACTACTCTATGGCTGCAGCAGCGCAACCATCCTTATCGTTCTTGCGTCAAAACCATATCGCTGTCACTTTCTTCGCCTGAGCCATGGCGGAAATCCGATATTTTCAGATTGTTCGAAAAAATAATTGAAAATGTAATCAATCGAGGTATTTATTGCATTCTTATAAGTGGTAAGAGATTCCATGTGTTTTGTTTACTTTGGAGCCATAGTTTGTTCAATTTCTAAATACACACGACGGCATTTTCAATTTATTTTGGTACTTGACAAGACGCGGTACGTTCGTGAAGTGCATTCGATGGTTCGATGCAGACTAAATAAAGGAGCGGTCAATTGGCCTGTATTTGAAGCTTCACAACGCGCGCGGTAGTAACATATCTGCTTTGAGTTATTATTTATTATATATTTATTATATCATTGTTCCCGCCATTTTATATGACACTGGCAATGGTTAAATAATAAATACTGACAGCCATATTCAGAAAAAAAAAGAAAATAATAAGAAGAAGAAATTGATTGTGACGTTAGCATTCTATTTATTTTGTGATATTAATTTACACAATTGATTTGAATAGTAATGCGTTCTGATTGTATTCTCTTTGCAATTGAAAACGAAATTATATTAAATAAACAATTTGCAAATAATACTAAAGAAAAAAACATAAAGTATGGAAATTGTTTTTTGTGCCACTTAACTTCCCTAGTTCAGTTCAGTGGGTTCAGTTTTCAAGGTGTCTTCACGAAAATATTTCAAAATGTTTAAGAAAACTTGTAGCTGTATATTATGCTTATCTACAAATAAAAGAACTGTTAACATATTTTATAGAACGGATCTGCTTTACTTTTATGAGCAACTGGCAGATTATAAGGTACGTAAACAAATGCTAATGCTCGTAGCACTGATAATCTACTAGGTACATAATATAATAATCTGTGGTGCTAATGAACGAATAAATGCTTTCTGAGGCTCAGGTCCTCCCGGTCCTAGATGTTGGCCAAAGCATAAGGCTCGTGCGAAGTTTCATTATCTAGAAATCGAGTAACAAAATTAAAAGAACCCCATGATCTGATCTCCCAGACTTAATATAAAAAGCTTGGAAATAGTTTTACAGACATAAAGGGAGGTCGGTTTTTATCCATGTGTGACACTGGTGAAACTACAGAATATAATATTTTCTATAACTATACTAATTATAACTAACTATAAAAACATATTTTCTATGTCACTCATACTTTGATTTGTGTTTTTTTTTTAATAATAGGTTAGGGACAGCGAGTGCTGGATGTGTTACATCTGCCAGACGAGACTGCAGCAGTGTCTCCGGCTGCAGCAGTTGGCCGTACAGACACGGGGCCTTGTTGATGGTCTCTGCCAGAATAAGGTACTTCAGAAGTGAAACCGTAACATAATAGTTAAAGGGGACTCTAATACTAACACATTGTTGTATGTATCCAGGCTAAGTACTGCTTGCATATAAAATTTGTGAAAATTTTGCTGTCTAGCAGCTTTAATTTAGTACTTTTGTTGCATGTCTCTTGTAATATAAAAAAATATATATTTCAGAAAGGCTCCTAGATACAACAAATGGTGTATTTTTCCCTTTTTAGGGTTCTTTACCCGAAAGTTAAAAACAGGACCCTATTCTGTCTGTCTATCAGTCTTTAGACTGTAACTCAAGAATCGCTATAGCTAGACTTCTGATCACATATTGTGTATATCTGTTGCTACTTTATCAACAAATACTGAAAGCAAAATTAAATTAATATTTAAAGGGGCTCCCATACAACAATCGTGATTTTTTAGCAGTTTATGCTAGTAGTCAATAATGGCAACAGTGCATTTGAAATATATACAAAATCTCAATTAAATTTAAATCGGTCATTTCAAAAACCTCATTTATTAAGTCACATTATTTTCAAAATGCCTTTTTTTACCCGACTGCCGGAGGGTTATGTGTTTAGCGCGTATCTTGTATGTTTGTAATATACTTCCCTAACTTGTATCTTCAGAACCACTGAACGGATTTTCACATTTGAGGTATTGTTAGATTTGTCTTAATGACCCAAGTGTTCTTAGATAGGTGATATTAAAAAAAAACCAAATGGCAGATGTTTGACGCCATATTGTGAGGTAAAAAAAATAAAAATTCTACCAAGCATATCGAGTGGGGTATCAAGATAAAGGATTTTAAACACTGATTCTAAATATGTATATAACTTGCAGTTTTAATATTAAATAGAACAATAAATCTGCACTAATATATAAAGAGGAAAGATATGATTTTTTGTTTATTTGGCTCCGAAACAACGGACCGATTTGAAAAATCCTTTTACCATTGGAATTCTACATTATTTTTGCTGAACATAGGCTGAATTTTATTTTTGAAAAAAATAGGGTACGTACGCTGCCTAAACTACACACACCGGCAAAATTAGCGGAACATAAGTAAAAAGGGCCACAACTTGAATTCAAGTGGGTCGGGCTGTGTGAAATCCTTTTTTATAGTTTCTAAGCTCATTTAAGAAATAAAATATTGAACAAAACTGGCAAGTTGACAGATTTTTATTGCAATTATGCCCTACTAAGTGTTTTTCGATGATTGACGTTGTAAGTATTTCTGATAAGAATGGCGTTTTTAGCGGGGTTCAAGGCATGCCAGCTCATTTGATTGTTTGGTTTTTGGAAGAACACATTGCTTACATACAAAATTAGTGGATTTTCCAGCATCTACGACAGCTAGAGCTGTAACCACGATAGAGAAAGGTCACACCTACCGTTCGGTCAGTCAGGCCTTAGGTGTGTCGGCTTTCGTGGTCCATCGTAAATTTCAACGCTACAGAGAGACTGGATCTTACGTTCGGAGACGAGAACAAGGCATATATCGGGTGGCAAAGGTTCAGGATAACCGTTTTGTAAGGGTACAAGCCTTAAGAAATCGACCTTAAACTGTTTTGCAGAGATGAAACCTATAGGAACAGGTCCGAGATGTACCTGTAAGTGATTGTACAGTAAGAAGCAGACTCAAAGAAGTTAAATTAAACTCAAAGGTGCCAGCAAGGGCACCAAAACTTGAGACAGGGCACCAAAGAGCCAGGCTAAGATTTGCGCGTGAACATCAAAATTTGACAAGTGAGTGGAATCGTGTGCTGTACAGTGATGGGAGCAAATTCTGTGTAAATTTTATTGACAGGCCATAAAGAATGTGGATAAATCGTAAGGAACGCTATAGACCATCAAACTTAACGGAAACAGTGGTATATCATGCAGGCTTTGTAATGGTTTGGGGTTGCATATGATTTGGAGCCCGCACAGAGCTGATGATTGTTAATGATGGTACTTTGACAGTACAGGGCAATAGCACAGACATCCTAGAACTGCATGTTGTGCCTTTTACACAGTTTTAGGTAGTAACTTCAATTTTTTGCGCGTCCATAGAGTAAAAAAATCGGGCATTATGACCTAAATGATGCTAGCGTAGCCCAGGTGGAGAGGTCAGCACGGTCTACGGATGTGGATCCGATTGAGAACGTATGGCACATCAATGGGTGAACGGTACGAGTTAAAACTCCAGCTCCAAAACGTGTTCAGGAGCTCGAGTTGGCGCTACTGGAGGAGTAGAAGAATATCTCACAGGAAATGATGGACAATCAAAATGCAAGCATGTAATGGCGTATCCAGACTCTCTTCAGATCCATAGAAGGCATTACACGCTGTTAACATGGCATTTCTTAAGTAAAAATGAAGAATTTAACTTAAAAACTTACTACTGAAATTTCAAAGATTTTTCTTAATTTTAGATTTTTGCAGATTTTTTTAATTTTACACGTTTTTATGCCCCAAATTTATATAAGTTTTATTTTTTAATCATCAATTATTAAATTTATAAATAATTATATAAAAAACAGCGATTAATTTTCAAAAAAAATAAAATTTTATTATGTTCCGCTAATTTTGCCGGTGTGTATATAAAAGATAGAACCATATCAGAATCAGAATCAGAATCAGAAACATTTATTTCAGGAAATTGGTACATAAGGTGTCATGATTTATAGATAGTGTGTCACAATTTCAGCCTTTTGGGCGTAGAAATATTAAAATAATAATTATTCAGGCATTTTAACTTAAGTACTACTTATTCCAAACAATTATTATTATGAAATATGTAAGATAAAGCATTTTGGTGCTCAAGTAAGTTTTAAATTATGAGAATTTTACAATTTCAAGTAACAATAAATAATAATCAATATAATATTCAGTTATTAATATAATTTTAAATAACATTAGTATACTAAAAAGAATAAAAAAATATTAATAAGTTACATAATTATTGTAATTCATCTTAAAATTTAAATAATATAATCTGTCATTATCATTACATTAAAATTTAGAACAAATATAAAATTCATAAATTACATTAATTACTTAACTTCATTGCTTAATAATAAATATTATATCCAGTTGATAGTTAAAATAATCTTAGATCAGAGAAAGTCAGATTGTTTGTATACTTATTTTATCTATTAAAAAGTCATTTATGTCATAATACATTTTTGAGAGTAAGAATGCATACAATTTGGTTTTTAGTTTACTTGTGTTAAGTTCCATTAGTTTCGTTGGTAATTTGTTGTATATTTTAACAGCAAAGCAGTATGCATTCTTACTACACATGCCTATTCTCTGATCAGGAATACATATTTTACCAGGTAGCCTGCAGCTTTTTGTTGCCGTTTCCACTTTTCTGGTGTAAAAATCATTACTGTACTTATGAACAAATATGCATACTTCTAGGATGTAAAGACAAGGTAAGGGAAGTATACCGTGCTTTTTAAATAGTGGCTTACAGCTGTCTAAAACATTCGCTCCACATGCAGATCGAATACACTTTTTTTGAATTCGGAAAGCTCGTATGAAATCGTAAGTAAATCATAAAATTCTAAGTACATAATTGTAGAACTTACAAAAATCTACTAAAAAGTCCGCGACACACTATACCTATCTATGTCGAGTGAGGCACAATAACCATTTTTTTATTTAAAAATCTTGAAATTTTTTTGGACTACATTTAAACGCGTTTATTTTACTCCGTGATTTTAATCCTTATCAAAATAAATTATTCCATTACTAAGTACAGTTTATGTAGATAATATTTGGTCTTTGAATGAATAAAATTGGACATTTCGCACCCTTAATCCAACACTGGCACTAAGTCAAAAATGCAAATTTTACAGGAGCCGGAGTCGGAGGCATAATATTTTATGATTTATGAATTAATGTTAAACTTGGTGCGACATGCCTCCGACTGCATTTTATTATCCACTTTCTTCTTCTAAATTTTTCTATGTAACCTTCTATTTGACCTGGCATGAAACTCGTAAGCAAGAGTCGTATCAATTAAAACATGGATTTGATGCCTCCGGCAGAATTAGGTCTTGTTTCGTTCTTTTTAGTTAACATTTTTTGCAGTCGGGTTTTTTGATTTTTAATTAATTTATTTTATTACTGGAAATGGTTCCTTACAGGTAGATGCACAATTGCACGTTCTGGGTAAAAACCACGCAAGTAAATAAGTACATTCCTTCCTATTTTAATATAATTCCACGAAAAAGATGTTCATTGATTAAAACACATTAGTCCAGTGACTTATAAGATAAATACATAGATGATTGAAAGCAAGTTCAGGTCTGCATTTTGGAAGTTATTTAATAATTTATATCATATTATGTCATTATATTTTTATAATAATACTAGCTGTCCCGGCAAACGTTTCTTTGCCATATTATAAAGTATATCGCCCGTATTATTTTATTGAAGTGACTAAATAAAGTATGTCACCATGGCAACGTCCATCGCTATCATGGTCATCGTTTTTCTCGAGTTGTAATAATTTACTATTATTTATTCAACAAATGCTCTTATCAATATAATAAGTACCGAGTAGCCGATTCTCAGACCTACTGAATATGCATATAAAATTTGGTAAAAATCAGTAAAGCCGTTTCGGAGGAGTTCGTGGTCTAACATTGTGACACGAGAATTTTATATATAAGATTTTTAGTTGGAAATAGTCCAAATTGTTTGGGGAAATGTATGGGGAATTTGACCTTAAGAGGAAACGCGGGTACAGGAGAATTTGAAAAATAGGTATTTGAAGAAACTATTGCCATCGCGCTTCGCCCTGCTCCGCGCGCCGGCCTGTGTGTGTGAAAAGATTTATTTGAGTGACCTAAGAGGTTTTTGAAATGACCGATTCATTTGAACTTAAATATTTATTTTATTTGCCTACTTTTGCAATATAACGGTACGGAACCCTTTGTGCGCGAGTCCGAATAGCCGGGTCCACACCAGACGATCCAACGCGCTCAGATCGCGCGCGGCATGAAGCGCGTTGCACGGAGCGTTTGGCGTGGACGTGCCGCGCGCGATCCATGCGCAAGTTTTGGTGCGCGCGCTCCCTGATGCTCGCGATCCGTTAATTGTCGGTTTTCTTGCCCGCTTCAAAGGTGCCTCAGTAAACGTGTCGCGCGCGGTATGGACGGTTTTGTGATTCGAGCGATCCATCACACCATGGATATTTCGCAAAGTCGTCGTCTGATATCGCTTTATAAGGAGTTTAAATGTTTATGGGACCCAAAAGATGTTTATTTTACGAATAAACATCTTGAGACGATGCTTGGGCTCAGATTTCTCGCAAATCAGAGTCGCATTGACGCATACGATGCGTGCGGACGTGTTTTTGTGACGAACCTGTGTCCGATGTGAACTAACGATGTCGTCTATTGTGAAGTGCACTAACTGTAATGTAGTGATTAATGAACTTTTAGCATTTTTAATTAATGTTTTGGACTATATGGATGAGGAAAGCATTCATCTTTTAGTTACATCTGCATTCAGTATTGAACAAATAGTGACAGCTAAAACACTGCTGTTTGATTCTCTACCAAAAGTGAATAAGATGCCGCAACGACGTGGTGACGGTAAAAAACGTAAATCGAAGGATTTGGAAGACATCATAAGTCGCCTGAAGAGTGTAAATTCTGAATTACTGCCTATATTCGTGGCGAAGGATATTCATGTTCTTCCGAGCGTCAGTTTCGATCATATAGACTGTACGCGACTTCTGAAGGACATAAAGACCTTACAAACGCAAGTTAACCTATTACGAGAACAGACTGCAACCATCGAAATGATTGAATCGCTAAAACTTGAGATGCATAATATGAGACATGCATCTTTAGTAGAAAGTTCTCCGGCCTATAACTACGTTAACAAACAGCGAGGAGCCTGCCTACGGAATAACGATAGTTATGATTTTAATAGTGGTCCCATGGGACTTCAGTATTTGCCTACTAAATCTGCGCAAGATTCAGGTGATGAATCAAATAATAACGGTCATCGCACTCCCGTGCAAACATCGCCGGCGCAGGCTCAAGGTTGCAGCGACAATCAGGCTGTCTCTTTCCGTTGCAAGGCGAAAGATGCGTCGGAACATGAACTTGTTACGGCCACAACTGCGGTTTCGAACTATGCAAGTGAAAGGCGTTTGCAGGAGCGAGATGACATTAACCTGCAGAGTGGAAGGAGCGAGACGGAGCACTGCGTTCAGCACGTGGAGGCCCCGAAAAGCACTGCGGTTTCGAACGACCTTGACGTCGACGAGTTTGGAGCGGGCGGAGTGATAAGCGAGCGGCGCAAAACAGCTGTTTCGTTGAATACCTCGGTTAAGTCGGATTCTATGCGTACTGAACGAGTTATTAACAGTTCCAGGATTAATGACGACATGAATGAGTGGCAGGTAGTAAAATCAAAGACCACAAGAAGGTTTAAACTTCTTGGACAAAAAGGTAAAGCGTCTACGGCCCCCGATATGAAATTTAAGGCTGCGGATATTAAAATACCATTGTTTATATCCAATGTAAGTAAAGAGTCGAGTGAACAGGACATTATTACATATATTAAGGATAAAACTAATGAGACTGTGACACTAAAAATGATTAATATGAAATCGAATAAGAAATATAATGCGTACAAATTATTTGTGTCGAAAAATAAAATAAGTTTATTCTTAAATAATGAATTTTGGCCGGATGGCATTACGTTCAGAAGGTTTGTAAATTTTAGGTATAAAAATATGTCGCCTAGCATTATTGATAATAGTAATAAGTAAATAATTTTAATATGAATAGTAAAAATAATAATTTATTCAGATTGTACAGCTATAACTGTAAGAACTTTAAAACATCGATTGATGAGGTCCGTAATTTATGTAAAACCGGGAATATCGTGTGTTTACAGGAGACTTGGCTTTTAAATCATGACATTCCGCTCTTGGGATCCGTGTCTGATGAATTTGAGTACACAGGTAAGTCTTCTGTAGACACATCGGCGGGTATCTTGAGAGGGAGACCATACGGTGGAGTAGCTATTCTCTGGAGAAAAGGTATGTTTGACTCTGTATCCATTATAGAATGTCATAGTAAGCGATTAGCTGCTATCAAAGGTACAATTGGGGATAGATCTATATTGGTTTTTTCTGTATATATGCCAACTAAATTGCATGAGAACCTGCCGATCTTTACTGATATTTTAAGTGAGATAAGTGCAATCGAAGCGAGTAATAGTGTGGAGAATTTGTTTATTTTAGGGGACTATAATGCACACCCAGACGATTTTTTCTACACAGAACTAGAGCGCTTCTGTGCTGATCAGTCTTGGGTATGTGCGGATGTTAAAATATTAGGACCGGCTGCGTATACTTTCATGGACAATTACCATAAAAGTAAAAGCTGGCTAGATCACTGTGTGGTCTCCCTGTCAGCCTGGCACACAGTATCTGGTGTAGGTATTGTGGAAGATGTATTTGGCTCGGATCATTTGCCTATTTACTTAGACTTTTTAATTAATTTTGTAAAACCTAAGCGGGTAACACATGATATACAAAGAAACCTGGTTTCATGGGGCGAAAGAGATGAATCGCAAATAAAAGAATATCAACATTTTTGTAACTCGGGGTTACGTAACATAGATTTCCCGCCTGAATTAAATAATTGCGTGCAGGGATTTTGTGATAACATAGTTCATAAAAATGTAGTGGACAACTTATATGAACAGACTGTTAATGTGCTAATGACGGCAGCTATAAAAACAAAACATCGTGTTGATGCTAAGCCTTGCAAACAAAAGGTACACTGTGGGTGGAATAAGCACGTGAAAGACGCTCATCGGGTGGCCAGGCTTAAATTTAAAACATGGGTGTCACATAATAGGCCTACAGTTGGTGATATTTTTGAACAGATGTGTGAATCTCGTAAGATTTTTAAAAGTCGATTAAAATGGTGTTTAAATAACCAAGAGCAAATAAAAATGAATAAGTTAGCAAAGTTACGAGCTGACAAAAATTTTGTTAAATTTTGGAAGTGCACTAGTAAGTTCGATTTGAAACCTGGCCTCCCGACTAGTGTCAATGGCGTTAGCGACGAAGAGGGAATTGCAAATATGTTCATGGAGCATTTTAAAGTGGAGTCCCCGCTAAGTTCTACTACTGGGTCTGTCGTGCGGGGGGAGGTGCCTGTGCTTATGTTTACTGCTAAAGAAGTCAGAGATGTAATTAAGCGCATGAGCAGAGGCAAGTCTCCCGGTCACGACGGACTCAGTATTGAGCACTTAAAATACGCAGGTCCACACCTACCTAGAGTTTTAGCTTTACTTTTTAACACCGCTATTAAACATGCATATCTGCCAATGGACCTGATGAAAACTATTGTAGTTCCCATTATCAAGAACCGAGTAGGTGATATCTCGGACAAAGGTAATTACCGTCCGATATCGCTTGCTACTGTATTGGCCAAAGTGTTGGACAGTTTGCTTGACTCACATCTGCAAAAATATCTGAAAATACATGATGGGCAGTTTGGATTTAGACCTAGACTGTCCACCGAAAGTGCTATCTTGAGTCTCAAGCATACTGTCCAATACTATACAAGCCGTAGGACACCGGTTTACGCATGCTTTCTGGATCTTTCAAAGGCATTTGACCTCGTTTCTTACGATGTACTTTGGAAGAAAATGGAGAGCATGGGTATACCGGTGGATATTATAAATATATTTCGTTTCTGGTATGCGAATCAGACGAATCATGTAAAATGGGCCAATAAACTCTCCAAGGCGTACAGATTGAACTGCGGTGTGAGACAGGGGGGCTTATCGTCTCCTAAGCTATTCAATCTGTACGTGAATGATCTCATAGTGGAGCTCAGCAATATGCGTGTCGGATGCAAGGTTGGTGGTGTTAGCGTTAACAACATTAGCTATGCTGACGACATGGTATTGCTGAGTCCCACTGCGAGAGGAATTCGGGAGATGTTGAAGGTGTGCGAGAGATACGCTGATTCGCATGCCATGAAGTATAATGTAAATAAAAGTGAAATTATGATCTTTAAGGCCGCCGGTAAATATCCCGAATCCATACCTCCAATATGCCTCGGCGGAAAGGAGCTGAACAGAGTGTTCCATTTTAAATATCTCGGCCATATACTTACCGACGACCTTAAAGATGATCTAGATATTGAACGGGAGCGGAGGGCTTTGGCGGTTCGAGGTAATATGCTGGCCCGCAGGTTCGCACGTTGTACGGATGAAGTTAAGATCACACTCTTTAAAGCGTTCTGTCAGAATCTGTACACGGGCGGCCTATGGATCAGCTATACCAAAGCATCCCTAAACACCCTTCGCATCCAATATAATAATATCTTCAGGATGATGCTGAAACTTCCCCGATTTTGTAGTGCATCTGAGATGTTTGCGCAAGCAAGAACTGATGGCTTCCGGGCACTCATTCGCAAAAAAGCTGCATCTATAATAAATCGCGTAAGGGGAAGTGACAACAGCATCCTGAGGATTGTGGCAGATGATCCGCATGCACCCATATTGAAGAACTACGTGCGGATAATGAATGAATTCGAGAGCAGATCTCTAGGACACAATATCCGCCCGTGGTTCTAATTGGGTGCATGATTAACTTTTTAGCGTTAAGTTTTTATTTTAAATCATGTAATATTTTTACTAACCCAATAATCTTTACTTTTATGTTTGTATTACTAACCAATGGACCATAGTAGTCTGAAATAAAGATATTTGTATTGTATTTGTAAAATGGGAAGCCAATAGAAGATCTAAAGAAAAAAATGCGGTCTCTGGCGGGAGGATACACCGTCCTTTTCTTTTTTGTACTTTTTTGCGCAATAATTTAAGCAAAATAAAGGTTACTGCTGCAACGGCAATTCGCCGCCGCTGTACGTGTGACTCCATATCGTGCAAGATATTGACTGACTTGAATAACTGATCGCCTTCGGATCACTTGGAGCGCATATTAGGATCGCAGTTTCCAAGTTCTTGGACCGGTCTAACGCGCTCCACGCTCCTAGATCCAGGATCGCGGATCGCGGGATCGCCGCTCCAAGATGGATCGTTTGGTGTGGACCCGGCTAGTCGCACTTGGGCGATTTTTTTCTTGATATTGACTTGTTTACACAAATGATTTGACCAATTATATTTGTGTGACTCTTATCCATACTTATATTATGTGTACAAAGTCTCATGACTAATCATCATGAAACTTTGTACACATACTCTTGGAGGTATTATAACTTAGAAGTAACATAGGATACTTTTCATTTAAAAAAATATTTTTTACGAAAAAAAATGTTGTTGACGCGGACGAAGTAGCGGGCAACAGCATATTTGTAGTATTTTTATACTTATACTAGCTGTCCCGGTGAACTTCGTTTCACTTTAAAACCTTCCCTGGACTTCTACGAATATTTTAATACTAAAATCAGCCCAATCGGATCAGCCGTTTTCGAGTTTTAGCGCGACTAACACATTTGAAAATCCATTTTTATATATAAGATTTTTATTTGTAGACAAAAAATCATTTTTGTGTCACTCATAAAACATAATACTTATTTATTTATATTCTATAATTTATAGACTGATATTGACATTGGAGCAATTGGATGTTTGTTAGAACTATCGATCTATAAGAAGAAAAATATTTCCACAACACATCCTACCGCAGATAATATAAAAGAGGAGCCCGACATAAAGACTGAACAATACGATGAATGTGGTAATGTATACTATACTGTACTTTATGTATTCATATTCCAGATGGGCTACATTTGTAGTGTTCTGTTTGCCACTTAACTGCTCTGCCCCTTTTAACTTTGTGAAATTTAGTATAATGTATTTTATAATTATTATAATCTACTAATCAATAATTGTTTATTGATCAGTTTTTAAGTTTGTAGTCTTAATTTTTTTGTTATAGAAATAATTGAAGAACAAACTGTAGAAAATACAAATACGTATGGAGAAGATTATGCACCCGTGTTAGAATTTGCAGATGATGATGTGTCAGATAGTGATGCTGTTTGCAAACAGGAATCATTGAGCGTTGACCGCATTGATGCTTGGCAAGGCTCAAGGGTGATTGAATTGAAATTAGTAAAGTTGAGTCAAAGTGTCATTGACAAGTATGTACGCCAAAGTCCCCCCACGCAGCACACAGCCACAGAAGAACATGTTGGGGACAAGGGGAAGTGCGCTGGTGAACAGAGCGTAGAAAATGACGACAAAAAGGCACAGTACAAGAGTCACAAGGAACAACCCGTCTGTGATGTTTGCTTAAAAATGTTTCCGACTAAAAGCAGGTTGCTAAAGCATTTAGTGATTCATACTGGTGAGAAACCATATAACTGCAATATTTGTCAAAAGAAATTCGCAACAAAAAGCCACTTAAAACGACACTTGCTAATTCATACTGGTGAGAAGGCATATAACTGTGACATATGTCAAAAGAAATTCAGATTACGTTCTGACTTAAAAAGACATTTAGTAATTCATACTGGTGAGAAACCATATAACTGCAATATTTGCCAAAAGAAATTCGCACAAACAACCACCTTAAATCGACACTTGCTAATTCATACTGGCGAGAAACCATTTAACTGCAATATTTGTCAAAAGAAATTCGCAACAAAAAGCCACTTCAAAGTACACATGCTAATTCATACTGGTGAGAAACCATATAACTGTGACATATGTCAAAAGAAATTCACATTACGCTCTCATTTAAAAAGACATTTAGTAATTCATACTGGTGAGAAACCGTTTAACTGCAATATTTGTCAAAAGAAATTCGCACTAACAAGCCACTTAAAAGAACACATGCTTATTCATACTGGTGAGAAACCATATAACTGCAATATTTGCCAAAAGAAATTCGCACAAACAGGCACCTTAAATCGACACTTGCTAATTCATACTGGCGAGAAACCATTTAACTGCAATATTTGTCAAAAGAAATTCGCAACAAAAAGCCTCTTCAAAGTACACATGCTAATTCATACTGGTGAGAAACCATATAACTGTGACATATGTCAAAAGAAATTCACATCACGCTCTCACTTAAAAAGACATTTAGTAATTCATACTGGTGAGAAACCGTTTAACTGCAATATTTGTCAAAAGAAATTCGCACTAACAAGCCACTTAAAAGAACACATGCTAATTCATACTGGTGAGAAACCATATAACTGTGACATATGTCACAAGAAATTCACATCACGCTATAAATTAAAAACACATTCAGTAATTCATGCTGGTGAGAAGCCATAATAATAGGGCATTTACTTTCTTTTAATTTTTAGAATCTGCAACAGATGGCGTAACGATGGACACTTTTTTATTTTATTTTATTAGGAAAACAAACAAGTATACTAAGAAATTACATACTAAACATAAAATAAACAATAGTATACTCCACTAATTTTTCACATATTACTAGGTAAAAAAAAACAGTACTGACTTACACTAATTAATTTTAAATACACTTAATTGCTACAGTGCATTAAAGCTTTCTTAATTTCTTTTCTAAATACATTTTTACATTTTGCAAATATATCTATGTTGGTAAAGTGTTCATTATTTTAACTAATCTATGTAGAGGCGCGCGTTCACCAGCATTTGTACGACATGTAGACGTTGCAAATAGTGGGTAAGCGCGCGTCTCTCGTCTTATTACTGTCCTAGGGACAATATAGAAAATATTGCTAACCAATTCTGGACAATCAATTTTATTGTTTATTAACCCATGCAGCATCATAGTTTGAAGCAACAAACGTCTTGACTTAAGAGTTAGTAAATTATATTTGGCTAATGATTCCTCATACGGTAATATAGTCTGATGATGATTTTTATGATGACATTTATATTGCAAGCTTCTAACAAACTTTCGCTGGATTCTTTCTATTTTTTTGTCATATTTAGCATAATACGGGTCCCATATCATAGATGCGTATTCTACTTGTGGGCGAATCAAACAGTTAAAAGATAAAGATAGGTGTTTTCGAGTTTAAAATCAGATGATGCTCTCATAACAAAATTGTACATTTGGAATGCTTTAACAACTATATTGTCGACGTGTAGGTTCAAGTGTAACTTACAGTCTAGAATGACGCCGAGATCGCAAATTTGGGTGTCTCTAACTAATATTTCGTTACATAGTGAATAGTCAAATTGAAAAGTTTTTTTTATTTTTTGTAATACATATTTATACTTAACTTGAGGTTGTTTTAGTATTCTGACAATCTATTTAAATCATTTTGAAGCTGGCGGTAATCCTCTAGGGATTTAATGGTTTTAAACACTTTAAGATTTGACAGCCCACGAATATAGAGTTGAGGGTGATTCCAAATGTTTCTTGACGTTTTTGCAATAATGAATTAGGTGAGGTGAGGGTATAAAATTCCAACTTATCTTGGGTTGATTTCTTAGTTTCAAGTGAGGTATATAACGAGCAAACACTGTCACAGAATCTACGTTCGATAAACTATAGTTTACAAGTAGGTATATATCAAAATTCTCACTTTAACAATTTTTTATAGAAATAAATGCGGAACTGTATGTGCACTGTGCCAGGGTTGCCAGCCAAAAAAAAGATTTTCTTCTAGATTGGTTCCCCACCGATCTGAAATTATTTGCAGGTTGCCATCACGGACCTCATATTGGTTGTATATTTTCTAAAAAATATCAGTGTATACTGTATAGTCTGTCAAAAAAAAGAGATTAAAATAAGGGTGTACCTCCGCTGCCGGCGCCAGCTCCCAAAAATATCAGTAATGGGAACCGGCGGTGAGTATACTGCCGGCAGCCGAGATATAAAACAACGGGAGTGCCTCCGCTGCTGGCGCCGGTTGCTGAAATGGCTGCCGGCGCCGTTTTCCGAACTCCGAAGTTTGCCGAAGTCACGCGATGTTTGCCGAATAGGCTGCCGGCGCCTATTCAGCAAACATCGCTTGTCAAATGACAGAATAATGATCAAAAACATCTTGAGCTAAAGGACTATGAAAAGTACAAATAATAAGGCCATAAATAGTCATATTATTGTAAGGATGCATTTTTGAATCCTTCGATTGAGGGTTCTTGGAAATGCTATTGTATTCTATTGTTGTCGCGATCACCGGTGCTCGTATGGGGCTTGAATCTTGATGGGTTAATGGTGGTGATGGTGCTGATAAATGTGATCTGCATAGTAGCATAATGCAATATCTTTGCTTCTTTAAACAACTCTGAATCTCTCTAACATGTAAAAGGAATCTGAAGTTCTGTTCAGTACCTTCGGAAGTATACCACGGGGTTTATAATTACTGTAGCTGCATGGTGCAAAATCTTACTTTTTGGTAGCTGAAAAAAAGGTAGCTAAGGTAAAGCTAAGCTAAGAAAATGCATCACAAAAAACTAAATATCCACAGCCGAACAAATAGGTACCCCTAACCTTCACCTTTTGGAGTCGGTAAAGTCGAATATATTTGAGAGAGAATTTTATTTGTGTATCGGCACTGGAACCTAGCGCTTTACGCATTATCACCGGCTCCCATTTTGAGTGCCAGCGCCGGCAGCTGTGGAATTTTTTTTCGATTTCGCAGGGGAAACCCATCATGGGTGCCCGGGGTTGGGTACCCCGGGGGTATGTGAGACTCCTACTCACTAAAACCACCTGCGGTTCGCCTTCAGCCGTATAAGGAGGGATATCCCGGATCTAACAAGCACGGGACTCCCTCCACGACCGGCCGGTCTACCTAGGACCGGACTTCCACCAAAGGTAAGGGAACGCTTAGGCAAACTAAAGCGGTCCCCTCGGCGCCGGGGCTGGCTAAGCCGGGGAGGTTCCCATCCTCTCCCGGAGCCCCGTTAGACGAGGGTTAGGAGGTTCGCATAGCGACGCCTCCGCACTCCCGTCCTACGCCGGCGGAGCCGCAGAGAGGTGGGATCGATCTCTCTGTCCCGCTCCGTGGGTGATGCATTATCTTAGCTTAGCTAAAGCCAGCTTAGCTTAGCTAAGGGAAACCTTAGCTACATTTTTTCAGCTACCAAAAAGTAAGATTTTGCACCATAGCTACAGTTATAAAGCCCGTGGTAGGTTTATTCATATTCATATTTCTTTATTTGCTTCAAAAGTGGTACATTTTGGTGTTACAGATAATAGCATTTCTTAGATCACACTTTTCACTAATAATATAGCATGCAAATTCTTAGGTACTAATTCTAATACATTAATTTTTATTTAATTACCTTTTATATTATAATTTATAAATAATTCGATATAATAAACAATTCAATAGACTACAACATTCAAATTAATAAACCCTTCTTACAATAATATGTCCTAATCTTACGAGCTACCTATTATTACATTTCAATTGATTTCAAAACAATAATAATTTAATGTCAATAGTATAATTATAATTACAGATATTTTCATAGTAATTTAATGTCAACAGTATAATATAGGAAAATGTTATTTATCATTTAGGAACTCTGTAACGGAATAATATTTTTTTAGCTTTAGCCATTTAGTCATTTCTTTCTTAAATTTATTATAAGGTGGGTATTTTATGGCTGTTGGAGTAGCATTATACGCCTTTATACACATGGCATAATATTCTTTTAGATATAAATTCGTTCTGGGAATGATATCTAATACTAGACGTTTGGGTTTCCTTTTTGTTCTCGGGTAAATCTCCCTAGCCTCTGTAAACTGACTATAGTGAGTTTTTACAAAGTTTACTAGTTCGTATATATAAAGGCTAGGAAGCGTCATAATACTTAATTTTTTTAAAAGAGGCTTACATGACTCATATGAGGGCTTACCACATATGGCCCGTACACATTTTTTCTGCGCTATAAATGCTTTGTTAATGTCAGTTGAGTTCCCCCAAAGTAATAGTCCGTATCTGAGTACTGAAGCCACATATTATCCATAGTATGCCGAAAGTACAGTTGGTAAGGTTGATATTTGTCTCAGTCTATGTATGACATATACGTAACTATTTAATTTCTTACATACATACTCTATGTGAGCCTTCCAGTTAAGATTTTCGTCAATATAAATACCTAAGAACTTAGTGCTGTGCAACTTTTGAATGCATTCATCTTTGTAATTAATATTCAGATCATTTAGTTTAGTACCATAGTTATGAAATTGTATATAATTTGTCTTAGTCAAGTTTATATTTAAGTTATTTTTATCTAGCCATTCTACTACTTTATTAATTGTATTATTAGTTTCAATGTCAATATTTTCCTTACTATTTATTATTATCGATATGTCATCAACAAATAGAATATTTTCATAATTTGTAATGTCTGGTATATCATTTATATATAATAAAAATAACAGTGGACCAAGTACACTGCCTTGTGGAACTCCTATATCGTTGATTTTATATTGTGTTTTATATGATTTTAGTATATTTTCCTCATTTATAGATTTTATTTCCACATACTGTCTTCTATTAGAGATTTTATCCAGTTTAGAGCTGGGCCTCGTATACCTAAATCTTCTAATTTATTTATTAGGATAATGTGAGATACAAAATCGAATGCCCTGCTCATATCAAAGAAGATACCTACGACCGATTTATTTTTATTTAGTTCAGAAACTACGGTATTCACTAAAGTTGACGCTGCTAATAGTTCCCTTGTCATTCTGAAATCCAAACTGGTTGTGTTTAATTATTATATTCATCTTTTTTATGAAAGTCATTAGTCGCTTGTACATAACTTTTTCAAAAATTTTTGCAAATATTGGTATAAGAGTTATTGGACGATAATTCTCAACTTTTGATTTATCTCCTTTTTTGTGCAACGGTTTTACAATAGATATTTTTAATAATTCTGGAAAACTACCAGTTTCAAATGATAAGTTGATAAGATGTAAAATAATTGGGGCTGACTCTTTTTTGCAATACTTAATAATTTTCGTGGATACACCATCATAACCTTCAGCATTAGTATTTTTAATGAACGAATTACACTATCAATTTCAGTTAAACTACATGGGAATAAAAAAATTGAGCTGAAGATACGTTCACTATTTGTGTTTGTTAATGTCACGTTATTATTATTATTAGTTAGATTAGTCAGATAGTTATTAAATTCGTTACTTATGTCAGTTGGATTAGTCATTATAATGCCATTTAATTCATTTTTATGTCCTTTATGATATCATAATTATTTTTGTAATTTTTTTCATTATTTATTAATTTCCAAGAGGCTTTACATTTGCTTTTAGCAGTACGTAGATCATAGTTATCATTAAATATACTTTGTGAGACATACATGCATTTGCGTAATATTTTAGAATATTTTATGTATTTATTTTTATTGTTATTTATTACTTTTGTGTTTATAAAACACTAGACGCCCGCAAGTCCGTTCCGCCAATATATACGTTTATCGCGCGAAAATCGGAATAAAAAGTATCCTTAGTCCTTTCCCGGGCCTCAAAGTATCTCCATGCCAAATTTCAGTAAAATCGGTTAAGCGTGAAGAGGTAACAGACAGACAGACAGACACACTTTCGCATTTATAATATTAGTATGGATGTAGCGAAGTGATCTTTTAATTCTACAGCTCGTTTTTATTCCTTTCGTTATCCATTTCAATTTTTTTTATTTATTCGTCATTTTAATTATTTTTAACGGAAAACACAATTTGTAAAAAAATAAAAAATCACCGTAAAAGGCATCCGTCGCATTATTTTTGTCAGTTTTAGCAAAAACATCGCTAAACGATAGCTGACTGAGATAATAACGGAACTTTTTTATGTTTTCTTGACTGTAGTCATTTTTAACCGACTTCCAAAAAACGAGGAGGTTATATGTTCGGCTGTGGATATTTTTTATTTTTTATTTTTGTATGTTCAACGATTACCCGTTTGTGAACCGATTTTCAAAATTTTTGTTTTGTTGTATTAGGTTTCACTCCAATTTAGTACCATGTTCACAAAAATGGTGACCTGATGATGGGGTCCATGAGTAATCGAGGGAACTCCTCGAAATTTATATGGAAACATATGGTGATTTTGGTTTTATGAGAAGCATCCTAAGCATATGATACCAAAACTCAAGATTTTGCACCGAGGTATACTATGGTTCTGAAGATACTAAGAGAACTCCGGATTCCTTATGGATACAAGTTTGAGAGTTTAGGCGCTGTTTTAAGTACTGAAAGCATATGCTTCTATGCTAATTGCATTCATCATCATTATCATCATCATTACCAAGTCAGGGTCACCAATGTCACGAAATTCAACCTTATCTCCAGAGCATAAGGCACACATTTGACATTACTTCTGAGAAGTTAAAGTTGCTTCGATCATGTAACATTCTGTCTCACTTCGCCGAGATATTCTGTAAAACAACTTAATTTCAACCTTTTGCATTGCGTTTAGCGTTCATGGTACAATAACTGTCGTCTGCCGGGTACCGCACTATACAGTGCGAGGCGTGTGCGACAAGTCGAGCGAGCACCCTATTGAAACTAGTCCGGTGACCGGCTACTTAGCACGTCACACGTGTTCACTTCGATTTTTTTAAATGTATTGTTTAAAATTGTCTGCAGGCTGCAGCTGATATTATATTTTGTAAGTGTGACTGTAATAAGATACTTACGTAGAATAATATACAGGTGTATTATTCTACGTATAGTACGCGATGGCTTACTAGGTAACTAAAAAGAGTGAAATTATTATTTTTAACCGATTCATGGCCAATGCCGCGCCTAGCGCGTCATTCAAAAAGTTTTAGTGAGGCCGATGACGCGCCAGACGCGGCATATAAGAATTGTTAAAAAACACGTTAAAACTAATTTATTATTACACAAACACAGGGTATCCTAGTTCAGGCAATACTATAATCATTAAATTTGTACTTATTTAGTTTAAGTAGCTCTAATATAATATTGTATCTCACCATTATTGTAAATACTGAATAAATATTATTATTATTATTATTATTATACTGTAATTACAATTCCCTTGTCTAAATATACATGTTGAACTCAATTTTATGCGTGGCCGTTTATTTTAGAATTAAAGGCTACTAGTCAGAGATCGTCAATCATTGGTTCACTCGAAGAATCCTTACTTTTCTGCGATTAGCGTATTTATGAAACTTTTTTTTCTTACTAACACTCATCTTCATCAGCGTCAGTAATTTAGCTTCGATGCTACTGTCTGTTGAGTTATTTTTTGCGTCATGAGAAATACGAGAACTTTCAATTACTTAATGTCCTTTTCAATGTAAAGTTTTGCAATGTTGAGTGACTATATTCTGGAAAACTTTCATTCTCCTTATTGTCGTTTTCCAGGCAATTTTCATTTGAGTATGTTTGTAAATCGTGGCTGGCTATATTCAGGAAAGTCATTATATTCCTGCTGATTATCCAAAACAAACGTATTTCATTTGTTTAAATAAACGATTTTCTGAGAGCTCTTAAATTTTAATACAAATTTATATTGTCATAGCTACACAACTACTCTAAGTTATTTATTCTTCAACTAAAATAGATGAAGTTGCTAGTCATAATAAATCCCACAACCTTTACGGAAAAACTATCATGCCTATTGATTTGTGCTTTAACATGTAATTAGGGTTCTAACTTCCGTACCCAAAAGATAAAAACGGGACCCTATTACTAAGGCTGGCCTCGCACAGCCGGAACGTCTCTCTGAATAATTCATAATCGGAAATTCATAATCTAAATTTCGGCACCTTGCCTCACACACATCTTTGAAAATAAGATTGATCAGTAGTCTCATGATTCCTGGCACATATTTAAACGTCTTTATGGAAGAAGAATTAATACTAATAAATATTATTTTTCTTTTACTTTCGTTTTCACTTAATGTTTCCCAATTTGGAATTAAACTTTTAAGAATTTCCAACCACGCTATGTTTTTTTCCCTGTCATGGTAATCCTCAATGGATGTGTCCTATATTTCAATGCTTAAGATTACATTTTCCGTGTCAGACATCACGCCAGCAGGTCACAACACGTCCAGGGGTTAGCTTCTTGCAGTGTCAACTGAAATAATTCATAATCTGATTCCAGTATGTGTGTGCCGCTCTATTAAAATGTATGAGAATACGCGCGTTATGAAATCATAATCTTAAATTTATCGATCCAGAATTCAGAACGCTCGTCAGTATCATTCTTACAGATCGATCTGAGAAACATAATCTGAAAAAAATCAGAATGTGTACGTGGAGCATACTTACTGATATTGTATGGAATTCCAGTCTTTCTGAATTAATAATATGAATTCAGAAAGACATTCCGGCTGTGTGAGGCCAGCCTAAGACTTCGTTGTCTGTCCGTCTGTCTGTCTGTCTGTCTGTCTGTCTGTCTGTCTGTCTGTCTCCAGGCCGCAACTCAAGAACGGTAATAGAATTGAAATTTTCACGGATTATGAATATCTGTTGCCGCTATAATAACAAATACTAAAAACAAAATAAAATTAAATAAATAAAATAAAAAATGAAGGGGGGCTCCCATACAAAAAAATAATTTTCGGCATAATTTTGCTCTATAATGGTACGCAACCCTTCGTGCGCGAGTCCGTGTTATATGTGTTATCATCAGTCAGTCAAGGTGTGACGACGTGAGCCCTCACAAAGCTCGGCTTTTAGTAACCAGCACTAATTAAAATCATTAATACCTACATACTCGTAGGAGCAAAATTTGTGCCAAAGGTTGACGACTACTTACACATTTTGTTAACAGTATGAATTACTACTTATATACGCCATATCAGCTTTGAATTACAACTAATACGAACACTGCACACAAAATTTATCTTTTCCCTCTCTGATTTACGCCTATTTACAATAAAATATGCATAAAACACAACCAGTGGCCAATGCCGCACGTGGCGCGTCATCGTTTAGCAGGGCCGATGACGCTTATGGTGCGTCATCGAACAAAGTACTTGGCCTGTCGTAAGAATTTGTTGAAATGAAGGTGGCAACGAATCGGTTAACCAAAAATTAAAACCGACTTCTAAGGTAAAAACAATAATAGCATCCTTATAATATGAACTAAAAAGTATTAAATAATTATTCCTATCTAATAGTTATTAATAGATGTCCGAATTTATATAATACAACACCACAATGTGGCCGCTTGGGAGTTGAAGCGTTCGAGACCGGTTTCAGCACGATACTTATAATTTGTTGCTAATACTCGTACCTAGTTTGTATCCTTCGATCGTGGATTCTTGGAAATCTATTGTTATTCTATTGTGTCTCGCTCACCGGTAAGCTTGTAACAAGATACGTAGAATAATATTATACAGGTGTATTATTTACGTACATAGTACGCGATAGTTTAGTACTAGGTAACTAAAAACTAAAAAGAGTGAAATTATTATTTTTAACAAAAAATTAAAACCGACTTCTAAGGTAAAAACAAAAATTACATCCTTATAATATGAACTAAAAAGTATTAAATAATTTTTCCTATCTAATAGTGCCTTTTTCCGAATTCGGCTAAAACTCAACTATTTCTGTACTCAATCTTCATAATTTTGAAGTCGGTGCCAGTTCCAAAAGTTTCAAATATTCTGTCAGAGAACTGAAGATTCATCTAGTACCGACTTCATTAACAAAAAATTAAAACCGACTTCCAAGGTAAAAACAATATTAACATTAATATGAACTAAAAAGTATTAAATAATTTTTGCTATCGGTACTACCAGATAGCTGAATCTTCAGTCCTCTGACAGAATATTTGAAACTTTTGGAACTGGCACCGACTTCAAAATTATGAAGATTGAGTACAGAAATAGTCAAGGTTTAGCCGAATTCGGAAAAAGGCACTATTAGATAGCAAAAATTATTTAATACTTTTTAGTTCATATTAATGTTAATATTGTTTTTACCTTGGAAGTCGGTTTTAATTTTTTGTTAAAAATAATAAGAATTTCACTCTTTTTAGTTACACTAGTAGGTAAACCTTCGCGTATATTTTACGTATCTTATTACACAGTTCCCACTTACAAAATAATATATTATCAGTGAAGTGAACATATTGTGCTAAGTAATTTAACAATTTTAATACTTCAAACCCCAAGCGGTCACCGGCGATTGCGATAACAATAGTAAGGCTATTGTGTCTCGTTTTTCCACGATCCAAGGATCTATCAGATAAAAAATTGTATAAACTTGCATAGGATGTAGCATAGCTACTCATCTAATATATAAAATTCTCGTGTCACAGTTTTCATTGCCATACTCCTCGGAAACGGCTTGACCGATTCTCATGAAATTATGTGAGCATATTGTGAGGATATTGGTCTGAGAATCGGCCAACATCTATTTTTGTTGAATTCAAGGAAAAATAACGTGTTGAATTTTAGAAAATTTATTGTACGAAGACATTATTCTATATGATTGACATCATACTTCAAACATATTTTAGATTACGAATACGAACTAAATAAGTAGTTCTTATTACAACATGCCCCCATAATCTAAATATATGTTACATTAAAATAAGTACATAACAATTATGAGAAAGAAAAATAAATGTTTAAAATTGACAACCCTAAGAAAAATAACAAAAATATTTATAAAAAACTAGGTTATCAACCCTAAACTTTTAACACATCTAACATGCAATGTACGCCTTAAAGCTTTCGTTAAGACATCTGCCAAAAGATTCTCTGACGGAATAAAATTTAAAGAAATTATATTTTCGGCAACTTTCTCTCTTACCAAGGGCGTCGCCAAGGGGGGGCGAAAGGGGCAGCTGCCCCCCCCTAGAGATTCTAAAAAAGTTGCCAAATATAATGCAACCAAAATCTTAAGTCTTTGAGTTGATTTGCTTGGAGTTCAAGCCTTGAACAATCATTTCCGTACGTCGAAACTCGACTAATTCATAGAGAATGAGAAAAGTTTAAATAATTGTAGTGGGTAAAGTCAATTTGCCCCCCTCCTGCGCCATCGGCTGGCGACGCCCTTGTCTCTTACGAAATGAAATTTCGTATCAATGTGCTTAGTCCGTCCGTGGTGGATTGGATTATATGCTAAATTTTGCGCACTCTGACTGTCACCAAAAAGAGAAACAGTATCTATCCTTCCACTTACCTCATAAACGAAGCGTCTAAGAAACACGGCTTCTTTAGCTCCAGAGCATAGAGCCATGTATTCCGCTTCTGTAGAAGATAGCGCAACCGTGGGTTGCTTCTTTGCCTCCCAGGACACAGGACCACCACCTAATATGAATACACATCCTGTGTAAGAACGACGATCGTAAGGATCATTCGCCCAGTCTGCATCTACAAAACCAGTCAAATAGTTACCAGTTTTGCTGTAGGTAATACTGTAATCTATTGTACCTTTCAAATACTTCAAAACTCGTTTACCGGCTTCCCAATGTGACTTTCCTGGATTAACATTGAATTGGCTAAGATAGCTCATAGCATACGCTATGTCCGGTCGTGTATTTATAGCAATGTACATTAAAGAACCTACTAATGCTTGATACGACCGACAATCTTCAAATGGTTCCGTTTCATTTAAATTCAACTTTTCTACAGCTAAAGGAGTACTAGCGACTTTAGCTGAACATAAGTTATACTTTTCTAGCAATGAATTAATCATTGTCTTTTGATTAACACGAATAGCACCATCTTTCTTAGAGATATTTAAGCCGAGGTAAAAATTCAATTCACCTAGACTTTTAAGAGAAAAATATTTATCCAAGTCCGATTTGACAGCGTCAAAATGACTCTTGTCTTTGTATAGAACTATAATGTCATCAACATATACGGCCATTATGACAACCTCATTACCAAACTTTTTCGTGAACACACACGGCTCCGAAGGAGTTTGTATGAAGTCCAAAGAAACTAAAGTGTCCTTTAACTTTTTGTTCCAAGCCCTTGGCGCTTGCTTCAGACCATAAAGTGACTTCTGTAAAAGACATTAATTCTGTAAAAGATATTTCCTTCCTTAATGAAACCTTGAAGCTGTTCCATAAAGACCTCCTCTTCAAGGTCACCGTAAAGAAATGCAGTATCTACATCCAGATGTTGCATGCTCAGGTCCATCTCCGCCGCCAAAGCCAAAAGGGTACGTAAGGAAGAATTCCGTACAACCGGGGCAAACGTTTCGTTGTAATCAATTCCCGCTTGTTGTGCGTAACCTTTTGCGACAAGACGAGCTTTGTATTTCTTTACATTGCCATAGGCATCCTTTTTTAATTTGAATACCCATTTGCATGGAACTATTTTCTTTTCGGGTCTATCGACCAAAGTCCATGTTTGACGTAATTGTAGCGATTTAAATTCATCCCCCATAGCCGAACGCCATTTGCTACTATCTACTGAATTAATAGCTTCTTGATAGCTCTTAGGTTCTTCCGATATACTATCAACCGAGTTAGCTAACCAAGTCATGAAGTCGAAACCAAAAAACTTAGGTTTCTTACGTACACGTTCCGGGTAACGCCTCTCTATCTGTACTGGCCCGTGCTCAGGAACATCAGCTTCTGATTCAGATGCATCTAGTTCACTAGGGACAAGTACATCCTCGTGAATGGTAGCAGGAACATTAGGAGCATCAACATCAATTGCTTCTGGTTCAGCTACAACAGATTCACTACACACAGGTACATCGTTATGATCAATAGCAGTAGAATTTTCGAGTTCTATATTGGGTACATTCACCCCTTGAAAACTATTGTCAGAACCTTTTTCAGGCGAAAAATCTGCAGATTTATTAGTTTTCAACCCAGTGAAGCAATCTTCAAAAAATACTACGTCTCTAGATTTAACAAGTCTTCTAGGATTCGCAGCATCACGCAGATAATATGAATGAGGATCATTTGAATATCCTACAAAAATATGTTCACTTGCTTTACTATCTAACTTATTTCTATGACAGAATGGAATATTTACAAGTGCTCTACAACCAAAAACCTTCAAATGACTTAAGTTAGGCTTCGTATTAAACCACCTTTCGTAAGGTGTGCCACAACTTAAAGCTCTGTGAGGGCTTCTATTTTTAAGATAAACGGCACTAGTTAATGGAATCAGGCGTTACTTTGCGGAAATCCATAGCTTAAAATTTAGTTTGTTACTATTTTTAGCAATATTCCGCGAAATAAACTTCCACCTTTAAGTAAATGAGTGAGTGCACGCATAGGCATGCGTACAGCACCTCCCTCCTCCCACACTGCCTATGCGTACACTCGCATGCAAGAACTTGCAAACACCACCACCACACAAGCAATAATGTTGGCAAATCCGTGCAAGGCCCCTCACCACCATGCAGGTTGAAAACCTCGACGCGCGTTTCGCTCCAACACCGGAGCATCCTCAGGATGTGGACTCTACGAACAACGTCCGTCAAGTGCCGCCGCCGGCCAAAACACCGCCTTTTATATCCTATCAAGCCCCGCTACTATCCCCACTACCCCCACTACCTTCACCAGTACCCCCGAACATATTAATAAGCGGTGACGTAGTCAAGCAAGTTTGGTCATAGATTATTATCGATCCCTCTTAGTAAAGATAATTACCAAAAGGAGCTTAATATCATTTTCCAAATTGCGATATCCAACGGATATAGTCCAAAAATTATTAGTAACATTTTGAAAAATAAAAACAAGAAAGAACTGGTTAAGTTTTTGTACGCAGGTCCTATTGATAAGGAGATAGTTAGATATAAGTCCAGTTTGACCTACATGGGAGAGGTATCTGCACGCTTATCCAAAATAATGAAAAACAACGATATGCATGTCGCATTCAGGACAAATAATACTTTAAAACATCATTTGTGTCATAACAAAGACCGGATTGATGAAAAATATCAGTCCGGTGTCTATAAGATCGATTGTCCTGAATGCGATAGTGTATATGTGGGTCAAACTGGACGCAGATTTGAGACTCGGTATAAAGAACATATCGCGGCTTATAGGAATGGTCATCCTGATAAGTCACAATTTGCTAAACATCTTTTAGATAGTAATCATACCGTGCCCGATGGCCATTCCTATAAAGTTTTACATAAATGCGATAAAGGCTTTCGGCTGAGCGTGTTGGAACAATTAGAGATCATAAAAGAAAAGAAAAATAACAGATTTGCATTGTTGAATGACCAAACTTGCTTGACTACGTCACCGCTTATTAATATGTTCGGGGGTACTGGTGAAGGTAGTGGGGGTAGTGGGGATAGTAGCGGGGCTTGATAGGATATAAAAGGCGGTGTTTTGGCCGGCGGCGGCACTTGACGGACGTTGTTCGTAGAGTCCACATCCTGAGGATGCTCCGGTGTTGGAGCGAAACGCGCGTCGAGGTTTTCAACCTGCATGGTGGTGAGGGGCCTTGCACGGATTTGCCAACATTATTGCTTGTGTGGTGGTGGTGTTTGCAAGTTCTTGCATGCGAGTGTACGCATAGGCAGTGTGGGAGGAGGGAGGTGCTGTACGCATGCCTATGCGTGCACTCACTCATTTACTTAAAGGTGGAAGTTTATTTCGCGGAATATTGCTAAAAATAGTAACAAACTAAATTTTAAACGGCACTATTAAACGCGTCTTCCCAATAAGCTTTGGGAAGTGAACTCTCAGCCAACATAGAACGTGCCTTTTCCACAATAGATCTATTAGTGCGTTCGGCAACGCCATTTTGTTGAGGACTGTATGGCACAGTTGACTGATGAATTATACCCTTTGCCGCTAAATGTTCCAGAAAGCCTTTATTTACATATTCTGTCCCATTATCGGTTCTTAAGACTTTAATTTGAGCACCTGTCTGCCTTTCAACTAGCGATTGAAACGCGCAGAATTTATCCTTAACTTCTGTCTTCGAAGAGATAAAGTAAGCAAAGATCATACGAGAATAATCATCAATAAATAATAATACATATTTATTACCTTGAAATGATGTAGCACTCATGGGTCCACAAATGTCCGAGTGAACCAACTCCAAAATCTTTGTACCCTTTTCGTAAGGAACTTGCTTAAAAGGTTTACGGGCTTGCTTACCTTCCACACAGGCAATACAGCTTGTCTTATCGACAACAGTATAGTCGATACCGACGTCGCTATTCTTCAACTGGTTCATACCTATACGGCACAAATGACCTAGCCTTCTATGCCATAAAAGAAATTTAGAGGTCGAGTCAGAGCGCACATCATAAGCATCAACATGGGGTTTATTGACAGTACAGTTTAATTTGTACAAACCACCACAAACTGAACCATGTAAAAGAGATTTACCTGTGTAATAAAAAGTTTTAGCATTAAAAATGTTACACCCATTGTTATCAAACAAAACAGTAAAACCTTTATCTACTATCTTTTTAACGGAAAGCAAGTTTACATTTAACTTAGGTATATAGGTGACATCATTTATTCTATTTACAATATTGGATTTAGTATTAATATTTACATTACCAATAGCCTGACATTGAATTTCATCACCATTAGCAACAGTAACCTTTCCGAAATTCACGTTTTTTACGTCAGATAGCCAGTCCAACCTCGAAGTTAAATGTGTTGACGCACCCGAGTCAATAAACCAAACATCGTTTTTGTTTTCAGAGACAGCCAGCGCCGTAAGAGCAGTATTTTCTTTAGCTCTTTCTTTTCTCTTACGAAGTGGACACTCCGGTCTCTTATGTCCAGGCTCATTGCAGTCATAACACACTACAGGCCCTTTTTTCGTAATCGCCTTTCGAAACTTAGCTTTTAAAGCATCTTCTGGCTCTTCATTGCGTGACATTTCATTCAAAAGCTTAGTTTTGACCAAGTCTGTGGTTATCTCAATATTGCTATTTTCGAGACCCATAATCATTGGATCATACTTCGCTGTGAGTCCACCTAATAATATTGCTGCTACTGATGCATCCTCTATCTTTTTACCAATATCAAACGGTACTCAATACAGCATTAATGTATGTTTCCATATTATCGTAATCAGAGAGACTCATTCGATATAGTCTTCGTTCTAGCGCAAGTCTACGTCCCATTCCACGGTCTTCGTAGGCATTCTTAAGAGAATCCCAAGCCCCTTTCGCACTTTGCGAACTACGGACATGCGTAATGGCCGGACCATCTAAACTAAGGCAAATTTTTGCCAACGCCTTCTAATCATTGCGTTTCTTAGTTATTTCGGGAGTTGCATCACCTTCCGGATAACCATTTATTGTCTCCCAGAGGTCCTCGTGGATTAGGTAGTTCCTCATTTTAAACTTCCATGCCGTGTAATCCTCGCGGCCACACAATTGAATGCATATAGGTAAAGTCATACCTGAGGATTTTCTATTAGTACCAAAATCTCCACTTGATCTTGCCATTATTATGTAGACTTCGACACTTTTCCTATTCCCTTTTTATGAATTTATTCAGAGCATTCGTGCTGATAACGTGTTGAATTCAAGGAAAAATAACGTGTTAAATTTTAGAAAATTTATTGTACGAAGACATTATTCTATAAACTAGATTGGCAGTCTACGACAGAAACGCGTCACCACTTTGAAGATGCCTGCAGGCATATCTGCCATACATAATGACATAATAACATTATGGAGTGACATTGTCTTTTGGGCTATCAAGTGGTTACGCATTTTTTGCATCAGTTTGTAAGACATTGCCACTCTAGTATTTTAGAAACTCATTGATTCTATATGATTGACATCATACTTCAAACATATTTTAGATTACGAATACGAACTAAATGAGTAGTTCTTATTACAACAATTTTTCATACCAAAAATTATTTATATGGCAAAACAACATTTGCCGGGACAGCTAGTAATATAATATAATATTATCATAATTATTGACAGCTGTTCTTGTAATCAAGAATTCAATTTCAAATCCATTCAAATCGATACTTAGTGCGCCATCTATCGATTAATAAGTATAACTAATTAAAAGACACTTATTGACTTTGTTTTGTTTAAATGCTATTTTTAAAATAACTTTATTTTAATTCTATATTTTGTCTATTAAAATTTTATAAAGTAGTTAGTATAGTATTCGATCTGTATATAAAGTAGTAAAGTATATTCAGCGGCGCCGCGATACCGTCGCCTCCGTGGCGCTGACCGCCGTGTTATTTAAACAAAGTGTTGTTATACAGTATAAAATTATTATTATTATTAGTATATCCACACCTATGCCTTGTACTATTATCTATTCTGTGCCATGAGACATTGGTGACCTTAACACGACGTGGTAATGATGAAGACGATGATGATGATGATGATGATGATGATTATGATGATGAATATGAGTTGCATAGTAGCATATGCTTTCTGTTCTTAAAGCAACGCCGAAACTCCCAAACGTGTATCTATAAGGAGTCAGGAGTTCTCTCAGCATCTTCGAAACCATGGTATACCTTGACCCAATATTTGACTTTTTGGTAGCATATTCTTAGTACACTTCACATAAAACCAAAATCACCATATGTTTCCATATAAATTTCGAGGAGTTCCCTCGATTACTCCTAGATCCCATCATCAGGTCACCACTTTGTGAACATGGTACCAAATTGGAGTAAAACCAAATACAACAAAGCAAAAATTTCGAAAATCGGTTCACAAACGGCGGAGTAATCGTTGAACATACAAAAATAAAAAAAAAATAAAAAAATAAAAAAAAATATATATATATCCACAGCTGAACATATAACCTCCTCGTTTTTTGGAAGTCGGTTAAAAATGATGAAGATTGAGTACAGAAATAGTTGAGTTTTAGCCGAATTCGGAGAAAGGCACTATTAGATAGGAAAAATTATTTAATACTTTTTAGTTCATATTATAAGGATGTAATTTTTGTTTTTACCTTAGAAGTCGGTTTTAATTTTTTGTTAAAAATAATAATTATAAATAAAGTATGTTGTTGGAGTGTAAGGCACATTCTTTACAGGTATGTGTAACATTTGACAGCTATTATGATCTGAAAGAGCTAGTTCTAACAATGAACTTGAAGTGTCATTGACGTTGCTTATTATGTGATCAATGCACGATTGATGCCTCGTTGGCTTATTAAGGGGCCGGGTACCCTTGGAATTTCTCATACAAACGTAATACCAAAATCATTTTCACATACGAAAATATTTAACATGTTTGAGTTATTTTTCAGTTTAGATTAGTAATTACCTAGGTTCCTACACAAAAATTTACTTCAAAGTATTTAAACACAAATTTTTTTTTTTGTTTTAAATTTTTTTTTAGTAAATTTACTACTAAATATTGAAACACTAAAAAATAGAGTAAAACACTAAAAAATATATAAATAAATACTGAATTTACTACTAAATATTTAAATACTAAAAAATATTTTTTAGAGTTTAAATATTTAGGAGTAAATTTACTGTTTATTTATATATTTTTTAGTGTTTTACTCTATTTTTAAGTGTTTCAATATTTAGTAGTAAATTTACTAAAAAAAAATTTTAAACAAAAAAATTTTTTTTTGTGTTTAAATATTTTGAAGTAAATTTTTGTGTAGGAACCTAGGTAATAGGCTACTAATTGACCTATATCCAATTTCATTGAACAAATGCATATTTCTAGTAGAACTTGGCCTAGGAAACCGTATTTCACCCTTATTATCAAATAAAAGCTTATGATTGATAAATAAAGTCGATTTGAAAATATGATTTTATGAAAATAGGAATTGTACTGACGAAAACGCTTTTGCGGTACTTCCGATTTGGATGTGACGTCATCCTCATACTAATTTAATATCTTTTATTTATCGCGCTCGCTATGTGTAAGTTTATTTGTACATAAATAATAAGAATAAGCCTATTATATATTTTCTTGAATAATTCAAATAAAACATCAGTTTTATATATATTATCTCCATTTATTGTAGACGGGAAATGATATGGCCAAAACTTTTCTCCAAAAGTTTTCAACATTACAAATTATTTCTAATTTCTTATATAATTATTTTATAATTTTTGGGCACTTTTAGACTGACATTTGCTTGTTGCACGGAACGGCAACGTCGCGCGGTTGTGAAAATCGACAAATTTTGGCGGCTGAAGTGTTTTTCGCTGATAGCGCGAAAACCGTAGAACCAAGGATTTTGATCTATTTGGAGCATAGTTCTCTCATTCTAAGCTACGATTTGAGATATTTTTGACGACTCTCCGTTCAGTAGTTTCCACGCTCCAAATGGGCTTGCTGACGGGACGCGACGTCAGCAAGCCCATTTTCAAAGGCCTGTAACTCGAGAACTATTGAAGCTACATTAATATTTTTTTTGGAGCAGAGTGCTCTAAATAGGGCTCAATTGTAGAGTTTTTAATCATAATCCAAATCATTACCGTTTCAGAGATCTGCGTGGGCTTGCTGACGGGACAGGACGCCAGCAAGCCCACCGGTTAATCACGTCTAACTCCTTTCACATTCTAGTTTCGAAGTTGATTTCATGGGAGCAGAGTGCTCCAATTTTGCTCTAAAATTTGAACCATAATACACGATAGTACTGTCAACGGTTCCCGAGATCTAGCTTGGGCGTGCTGACGGGACAGGACGCCAGCAAGCCCACGGTTTTTAGCTCGCAGCGTCGTTCGTATTAATGCTCCAATTTTTTACTTAGGACTGAAAAAACAACTGATCATTACTCTTTTTTTCTTTTATCTTTGAGGAGAAGTAATATGGTATTGTGCCCCTTTTTGGTTTATCTAAGATATTAACAGTTGAGATATTCAAATGGCTTAAACTAGAAGTTTTAGAGGTATGATATTTTTTCCACTTATAGATTAAAGATTTATTACACGAAAATTTATTTTATCAATGGCAAAATTAAGTTTCAAGCGATAATCATCAGTAGCATTGTAATGTAAAAATACATATAGCATTGTGGAAATATTTACAAGTTAGCTCCATTTTTGCTCTAAATTCTGATATATTGAAAATACACCTAGCTCGATTGGGCTTTCTGGGGGGACGCACACGGCTGAGTATACTCTGGCAACACTGCATTTTTTACAAAGATGCAAACACCACCTCTTTTACTATTATTTGTTCTACAAAATTTTGACGCTATTCTATATCTATGTAATCTTACATTTGCATTTTCATTACTTAAAAAACTTTCTGAGAAACAAAATATATCAGGAATTAGATTCTGAGATAATAACTCTGCAATTGCAACATTTAGTACATCTTGTTTTGAGCTTAGTCCAGCAATGTTCTGGTGTAGTAACCTATGGCTTATCGTATTGTGTACCTGTGAATTTACCTCATTTTTAGGACTGAAAAAACAACTGATCATTACTCTTTTTTTCTTTTATCTTTGAGGAGAAGTAATATGGTATTGTGCCCCTTTTTGGTTTATCTAAGATATTAACAGTTGAGATATTCAAATGGCTTAAACTAGAAGTTTTAGAGGTATGATATTTTTTCCACTTATAGATTAAAGATTTATTACACGAAAATTTATTTTATCAATGGCAAAATTAAGTTTCAAGCGATAATCATCAGTAGCATTGTAATGTAAAAATACATATAGCATTGTGGAAATATTTACAAGTTAGTTTTAACATATTGTTAAGCTTAAATTCATTAAGTGAAATATTACTACTAATCCCTAATACAAGTACTGGACAAGGTAAGATTTTAAGAGCCGTACTTAACTCTACCATAACCTCAGTAGGATTTTTATCATGCTGTCCCAGTGCTAAAATAATGCCGTCCTCTTTCGAGTTTCGAGTATTGATATTTATTTATTTATTTATTTATTTATTTATTTATTTATTCAGGTATAATTACAGACATCAGAATAATACATTAGCATAAAATAAAACTTAAAATTTCTTATCACATTCAGACTGAAGTCCTATTACAATTATACACATCTTTGCACTCATTAAATTATTACTGCAATATTAATATAAAATAATTGGTAAAAAGTACATGCTCAACAATAACATAATATAAATTTATAAATAAGACAAGCTAAAAATGCAATTCTTAATGACAATAATATTAGTACAGTTCATTGAATTAAAAATTATAATTATAAATAAAATATAAAATAGTACACGATAAAATAATTTGACATAGAAACACTGTAAAAAGATTAATAATAAAAAAAAAAATCGTTAAAATAATAATCAGTAAAATTCATAATTCTAAAATTAAACAATTAAAATTCATAGTTAATGTGTAGAAAACACTATTAATTACATATCTGTCAATTTCTTAAAAAGGGTTCTTTTAAATGTATTAAGGCTAGTGCTGAATAAATCAACGTCACCACATATCACATTGAAAGATTTACAAATTCTATGGAGCGGATTATTCTTGGACACATTATTGTAAGATTGCGGAACGCTGAATAACTGTGGAATTCTCACTGATCGAGTAGGAATCTTAAAGGTCAATTGCTCTAACAAGGGAGTTGTGTCCATAATACAATTAGCGATTTTGTATAAATTACTTAGATCTAATATTTGTCTACGTTTTTCAAGGCTTACAAGGCCAAATTTAATAAGACGATCATTGTAAGTCGGCAGTTTAGACCGCAAGCCACACCTATAGCTCAAAGACCTAACAAACCTACGCTGAATAGCTTCAATTCGATCAGTGTGTACCGCGTACATTGGAGACCAAACGGATGAGCAATATTCAAGGACACTTCGAACCAAAGCTACGTACAATGTTATCCAGGTCTGGGGGTTTTTAAATGGATTAGCAGTACGAATGATAAAAGATAACATTCTATGTGCTTTACTACATATGTAGTCGTAGTGGGGCCTAAACGAAAGTGCAGCATCAAAAACAACTCCCAAATCACGCACCACTGAAACACGAGACAGTGATACACCAGCTATATTGTAATTGAAATATATGTTATTTTTATTTCTAGTGAAAGAGATGACTTGACATTTATTTATATTAAGTGACATGCGGTTATTGTTACACCATTCTGACATTATGTCCAGGTCATTCTGTAAGGCCATGCAGTCGTTAAAATCGAGTATCATTTTAAAAATTTTTATATCATCGGCAAATGCTAGACAGTTACTTTTTATGTATCCTAATAGGTCGTTTATAAACATTAGGAACAGTAGTGGTCCTAACGTAGATCCTTGCGGTATGCCTGATGTAGCCAAGAAAGGAACAGAATCACTATATAGATATAATATAGATCACATGATTTAATAATTTGGCTTGATGTTGATTCCGGCTTTATAATCGATGTTATGTCGTATTACTCATAATACGATGTTATTAACGATGAATAAAACGATGTTCGTTTTCGAATTTTCTCTTGATTTTCTCATTTTCAATGCTAAATTTCTACATTGTTCTCCACCAAAAATATACAAAGTTTTTTGTTTAAGTTGTCTTGTGTTAACCAACTCCTCCGTTGATTCTTTTTGGAAAGGTTCTGCAGATAACGTTGACTGAGGAATAGGGAAATCATCATCAGATTGGTTGTGAATTGTGATTGTTGGGTAATAACAATGATATTCTACTAAATACAGATCTGTTATGTTCATACTATCTTCCAGCTTAAATTGCTTCCAAACAATTTTCAAATTCAAATACGTACTTACCTCTGTCATATCTAAAGGTTACCATAGTTACAACAATGAATGCGACAGATGATACGTAATGAATGGTATAGAATAGGATAACTATATGTTTTGAGATGGTTTTGAATTGCACTTGACAGGCGCATCGGCGCGCATGCGCGACAAAGAATAAGAGAATATTGTTATTGTTGAACAGAAGAGACATTGAATAAAACTAATTGTTTGTTAGATTATTTTTTATTAAACTATGTGCTATATTCTATACATATTAAAATAAAGTCGTAGGAAAACAAAAGTACACATTGAATATTTTTAAAAATATTAGTACTTGGGGTATATAACGTGTAAATTTTTGTTTCTTTGTATTTACATAATATTTTTTTAGAGTAATTACTTTAGGATCGGTCGTATGCCCGGGCTAAATATGTATATTATTAATTAGTAGGTTTTTTTTTAATTAAATAAGAGGGCAAACGAGCAAACGGGTCACCTGATGGTAAGCAACTACCATCGCCCATGGACACTCGCAACATCAGAAGAGCTGCAGGTGCGTTGCCAGCCTTATAATAAGGTAAGAAATGAAAGAACATATGTAAGAGTTATTTTTACATTAATTGAAAATTTTAACACCAAAATATTTAAGTAATAATAAATATCTATATCTATACATATTATTATAAAATAAGGTCGCTTTTTTCCCTCATATCCCTTTGCTCCCTTTAATCTTTAAAACTACGCAACGGATTTTAATGATTCTTTCAGTATTAGAAAGCCTATTTATCGAGGAAGGCTATAGGCTATATTTTATCACGCTAGGACTAATAGGAGCGAAGAAATAGAGGAAAATGAGGAAAAAACGTCGAAAATTATTTGAAAGGGCTAACTTGAACGCGCTAACTACTGGTCCGATTTGAAAAATTCTCTCAGTGTTAGATATTATAGCCCCTTTATTGAGGAAGGCTATAGGCAATATTTTATCATGCTAAGACTAATAGGAGAATGTGAAAAAATGAGGGAAATTATTTGAAAGGGCTTATCTCGCGAACTGCTGGAGCAATTTTTATGTTATTTGGCACAGGTACAGGTAAGAAGTAGACCACGTGAAGGATCGAGGCTATCGATTTTAATCATTTTTTACTACATAAAATACATATTTTATGTACCTTCAAAAATATTTAATTTATTTCTTTTCGGTCTCTTTGAAATTTTTTGTATTTCCGGATTATTTTTATGTGCCAAATGGAGACGAATATTTGTGTATTTATCTATTACTAGATGATGCCCGCAACTCCGTTGCACCAAAACTCGTTTATCGCGCGGGAACCGTACATTTTTTCAGAATAAAAACTATCATGTGTCCTTTCCCGGGACTCAAGGTATCTCCATGTCAAATTTCAGCAAAATCGGTTTAGCGGTTTGGGCGTGAAGAGGTAACAGACAGACAGACAGACACACTTTCGCATTTATAATATTAGTATGAGATGAGCTCTATGATTAAAAATAGGGGTCTGTTATTTTGAATGTTCTAAGGGGGGTATTAGATTATCATTTATATTGGATCCTAGATCATTGGGTCATTTATATTGGATAATGTAATATAGATAAATGATTCATTTCTTCCTTGATCATAGATTTTTAACATTTGCTGAGAGATTGGATCCAATACGGTCATAGAAATTGGTGTTGCCAGTTATTTAATATAAAAAAAGAGTTTTTAATTTCTTGTTCGTTAGTATGTTTCAAATAATGTAATGTAATTCTTTTTCTAATTATATACTTGAATAATCTTGCTGAAATAACAAAAAACAAGCCATATTAAAAATGACGATGTCTTTTGACAAATCGAATTCTCTGAGATCTAGTAACACTGATGTCAATACCTGTCAGCGTTAGCGCTCCCCATTAGCTATTAAAACAACATATGACGTAAAATAGGATTAATGTTATATGATAATGTAATATGCAGATATGATCAAATTATAATTTTTATTGGATCCTATATAATATGATCCTGTAAATGATCCAATATAAATGATAATGTAATACCCCCCTAAGAGCGAGTCAAAAACATTGGAATTCAAAAATGATTTTAAAATGCGATACTTCAATTGTTTTGCTTCATCATTGGTAGCAAAATGTACTCCTCATTCATTTTACATATTTTGCTACTTTTTGATGGTATCCAGTCTGATTCGCTTCTTTGTTGACGAACAATTGCTATCCAATCTTGTAGTTTTACTTGATCACAAGGAAACCTAAAAAAAAACAGTACAGTACAGTTGCATAAGACATCGCATAGCGTATAAAAATAGAATACAAATAAACTGCAATTGTAGGCATTTAAGTCACCATCTAACAGTCATGTGGCGAGTCTGCACTAACTACTCTATGGCTGCAGCAGCGCAACCATCCTTATCGTTCTTGCGTCAAAACCATATCGCTGTCACTTTCTTCGCCTGAGCCATGGCGGAAATCCGATTTTTTCAGATTGTTCGAAAAAATAATTGAAAATGTAATCAATCGAGGTATTTATTGCATTCTTATAAGTGGTAAGAGATTCCATGTGTTTTGTTTACTTTGGAGCCATAGTTTGTTCAATTTCTAAATACACACGACGGCATTTTCAATTTATTTTGGTACTTGACAAGACGCGGTACGTTCGTGAAGTGCATTCGATGGTTCGATGCAGACTAAATAAAGGAGCGGTCAATTGGCCTGTATTTGAAGCTTCACAACGCGCGCGGTAGTAACATATCTGCTTTGAGTTATTATTTATTATATATTTATTATGGCTGCGTTCCAGAACCAGATGACGTTAATTTTGACCAAAACGCTCAAAACGTCCCCTTCTGCCGTTCCCTTTGGCGACCGGGGTCGTTTTGATAGCGGCTATGACGTCACTCATGACGTCATCAATTTCACTCAAGCAACGCTCAAAACGACCCACGACGAAAATGGGTCGAAGTGGGCGTTCTAGTTTATTTTTATTTTAACGTAACAATATCGCAAAGACCATATTCGGAAAGTTTTCAGGAGCGAGTAGCGACAAAAAAACTTCATATAATCTCATTGCAAAACATAATATTTTTAATTGAAATATATTAAATATAATTAAATAAAATATTTTGATTAAAAAGAAATTGTTTTAAATGAAAGATCAAATATTTTTCTATAAAATACTAAGTTATCGTCTCTCCTGGTCTTTTAAATTCTTCATTAGAATAAAGATTGATTACATTTTCGTAGTCATTGACTCGTGGTCTAAACTTTCGCTTTTCGCGATCATAATTGTGGAAAAGTGCATTCCACTCTTCATCTGAACTAGATTCACTAGAAATGTCTGAATCATTATTCCGATGCACCTGCAAAATATGTCTAACTGCCGTAAAAATATCCATTTCGATAATCGATAGGTACCTAAATATTATTTAAATAAAAGCGGTAGACTCGAATTCTAACTTAACCTCTTTCAGCTGTCACCTGTCACTGTCACCTCGCCAGAGCGCTCAAAACGCTCCATAATTCCGTTCCACTTGGGTATGTGACATTGACGCTCACATTTGCTCACATGATAATGGAACGGGAGAAACGAAGGTCTTGAGCGTGAGCGTTATTAACGTCATCTGGAACGCAGCCTATATCATTGTTCCCGCCATTTTATATGACACTGGCAATGGTTAAATAATAAATACTGACAGCCATATTCAGAAAAAAAAAAGAAAATAATAAGAAGAAGAAATTGATTGTGACGTTAGCATTCTATATCTATTTAATTTGTGATATTATTTTACACAATTGATTTGAATAGTAATGCGTTCTGATTGTATTCTCTTTGCAATTGAAAACGAAATTATATTAAATAAACAATTTGCAAATAATACTAAAGAAAAAAACATAAAGTATGGAAATTGTTTTTTGTGCCACGTAACTTCCCTAGAACCAGGGTTCAGTTTTCAAGGTCTCTTCACGAAAATATTTCAAAATGTTTAAGAAAACTTGTAGCTGTATATTATGCTTATCTACAAATAAAAGAACTGTTAACATATTTTATAGAACGGATCTGCTTTACTTTTATGAGCAACTGGCAGATTATAAGGTACGTAAACAAATGCTAATGCTCGTAGCACTGATAATCTACTAGGTACATAATATAATAATCTGTGGTGCTAATGAACGAATAAATGCTTTCTGAGGCTCAGGTCCTCCCGGTCCTAGATGTTGGCCAAAGCATAAGGCTCGTGCGAAGTTTCATTATCTAGAAATCGAGTAACAAAATTAAAAGAACCCCATGATCTGATCTCCCAGACTTAATATAAAAAGCTTGGAAATAGTTTTACAGACATAAAGGCGGTCGGTTTTTATCCATGTGTGACACTGGTGAAACTACAGAATATATTTTCTATAACTAAACTAATAATAACTAACTATAAAAACATATTTTCTATGTCACTCATACTTTGATTTGTGTTTTTTTTAATAATAGGTTAGGGACAGCGAGTGCTGGATGTGTTACATCTGCCAGACGAGACTGCAGCAGTGTCTCCGGCTGCAGCAGTTGGCCGTACAGACACAGGGCCTTGTTGATGGTCTCTGCCAGAATAAGGTACTTCAGAAGTGAAACCGTAACATAATAGTTTAAGGGGACTCTAATACTAACACTTTGTTGTATGTATCCAGGCTTAGTACTGCTTGTATATAAAATTTGTGAAAATGTAGCTGTCTAGCAGCTTTAATTTAGCACTTTTGTTGCATGTCTCTCGTAATATAAATAAAATTAATATTTCAGAAAGGCTCCTAGATACAACAAATGGTGTATTTTTGCCTTTTTAGTTCTGTACCCATGGGCGTAGCCAGCCTTGCAGTCAGGGTGGGGCAGATATTATGATTGTTGATGTTGTTAGTATAATAGTCCATTCACTATCCTGCATTGCCGTCCGCCATGCAGTCCACCGGCTTATGCAGGATAGTGAATGGTGCTGCAGGCCTGCAGGCTGCAGCCCTGCAGCCCTTTTAACTAAACAACAGGTAGGTCAGAGCCAGGGTGGGGCAATCGCCCCAGCTTGCCCCAGTGTGGCTACCGCTACGCCCATGTCTGTACCCAAAAGTTAAAAACAGGACCCTGTTCTGTCTGTCCGTCTATCAGTCTTTAGGCTGTAACTCAAGAATCACTATAGCTAGACTTCTGATCACATATTGTGTATATCTGTTGCTGCTTTATCAACAAATACTGAAAGCAAAATAAAATTAATATTTAACGGGGCTCCCATAAAACAATCGTGATTTTTTTGGCAGTTTATGCTCGTTTAAATTTAAATCGGTCATTTCAAAAACCTCATAAGTCACATTATTCAAAATGCCTTTTTTTACTGGAAATGGTTCCTTACTAGCCTAGATACCAAAACATTATTTTGAGAACAATCTCCAACTCCCATTGGTTTATACGTAACAGCGAAATTCACGAAATCTTAAAAATTCCATCCATCAAAGAGGAAATCTCAAAGTCTTGCACCAAATACAAGCTTCGCTTGGATATCCATCCCAACGATCTTGTTCAGAATCTTCTGAATAAAAGATGTCACAAAAGACTGAAACGTCATAACATTCTAGACCTTGATAAGAGATTCAGAGAATAAAGGAAATAAAATAATGTAGAGTTCCTGTCACTGGATAGGAATCTCTGAACCGCCAACATCTATTCACCACATCTACTTATAATCCGTGGATTGATCGCAGATAATACACAAAAAAAAAAAAAAAAAAAAACTAGCCTAGTAAACGAATGATTCTGCTTGGAAAAGTCGAATGCAAAAATTTTGACTTAGGTACTTTGTTTAGACTAGTTAGGAGATAAACATACTAAAAGTCCTGACCCCTCCGAGGTCAGCCCGATGGAGGCATGGGGCAAAGAAGGTCCCGTTTTTTGGTTTTTTGCTTACTCATCAAAAACGGTGCTTAAATTATATAGCTAATTAAATTCTCTACAAGATTGTCCTTTACACTTTGTATTTATCTCCAATTATTGCCTCGCTATGAGCTTTCTAAAATTGGCTGAGTGTGTTTTGTTGACAAAGGTCTAAATTTTTGGTTTTTCGTCAATAACTAAAAAATAGCAAAAAATATTCTATAATGACATTAAAGCTTATTAAATTTTCTATAAATTAAATTATATACAGTTTTTCTAAATTCTCATCCGTTTTCGTACTACACGCTCAGGAAAATTAAAAATTAAAAAAAAGCTTTATTTTAAATATGTAGGTATTCCTTTCTAATTCTGTTTGCAGCGACAAAATATTGTTCTTAGTTTACTACACAGAAGCTGGTAAGTCGTCTAATTGTTCTTGGCGTCAAGATATTACCTTCATTTTTCCACCCTCACTCTTGAGGGGTCAGCTCATTCCCGATGATTCCTGATGTTATTTTATACAAATAACTAAGCTGGCAAACAATAGTATGCTCTACCTGATGTAAAAAGGTTACCATAATGCGTATGCGACGTCTGCAGCACCAGGGGTGCTACAGGTGCGTTGCCACTTTAAGGGGTGTGATGAGGGGATGGGTGAGGGGATGAGAGATGTAGGGTTCGTTGAGTGAGGCCTTCTCACTCACTGAACAAAGCACAGAAGCGATAAAGCTATTATTCAAACAGAAATAGAAAGTAATATTTAAAAAAAAAAAGCTTTTTGAATTTTCACTTTTCCTGAGCGTCTAGTTCGAAAACGGATGAGAACTTGGAAAAAACTGTATGGAATCTAATTTATAGAGAATTTAATAAGCTTTTATGTCATCATAGAATATTTTTTGCTATAACGCATAGTTTTTTAGTTATTGACGAAAAACAAAAATTTTGACCTTTGTCGCCCCCCCACCCTGAATAAGTTCCAGCAGAAATCGCTTAGGTTACCGCTCACGCACTCTATACGCTCTTTTGAGTCATTCAGTTACCGGACTACAGGCGGACAAACAGACGAACAGACAGATGGACAGACAGACGGTCAGGAAGACGGACAGACATCAAAGTCTCAGTAAAAGGGTCCCGTTTTTACCCTTTGGGTACGAAACCCTAAAAAACACACTTTGAAAAACGGCCTATTTTAGAAGCACATAGCGAGGCAATGATTGGAGATAGATATAAAGTGTAAATGACGAAGTTGTAGAGAATTTAATTAGCTTTTATTATGTAGTAGAAGGGAATTTCGTACGAAACAAAATGTAGAGTAAGCAAAAAACCAAAAAATGGTTGGACTATTTCCAAATAAAAGATAATTTTTAGTTGGAAATAGTCCAAATTGTATGGGGAAATGTTTGGGGAATTTGACCTTAAAGTTATTAAAAAACGACATAATATGTAAAATGTTACTACGGTTATTTTTAAGTGTAATGTTTAACCCATTTACCGCCGCTGTACTCAATTGGGTACATCTACAAAATTAAGGATAGTTCAAAATTTTGTGGTATCACATCGCAGTTTTTCATTTTATATATTTAATTAAAGATAAAGCTTTAACTTGTTTTAGCAAATTTATACTGGAAACCAATATTTTTAGTCATAAGTTTGAAACTAACAGTTTTGCGACCTGCAGGAGTAACCTCCTAAATTCTCTCTTTATTTTAATCGCATAATATTCAACCACTTTATGTGTTTGTTTTTTTATTCAATACATTGTTATCTATATAATAAATAACAAGTTAGTGGTAGATTATTGAAATAGACGGAAAAATTGTGATTCAAACACTACTGTACCTAGTTGAGTACAATGGCCGAATCCACTAGCAAAATTGTCCTTTTTTCAGAATTTTTAAATATTGAGTTTGATTAATTTTAACATCTTATATCGTTATGAATAAGGAAAAGCTATTTTGTGCTCCTTTTGTAAATAAAAATTATCATATACATTCAGAAAACTCATAACATAGTGAAAATGTCCGTTCTCTTATACATTTCTGTGTCCTGAAATTACAGACGTTGTAGATAGAAAAACGCAGGTAAAATAGCAGCTAAAAGATTTGACAGTAGCTAAACCTTGTAAGAGTATTCTATCTTGTCAGTAAAAATGAAGCTAGTATCAACTAGAATAGATATTATAATATCTACAAAATTGTCATTTGCAAAGTGTTATGGTAACATAAGCTAATATATACACTCCTTCGTAAGTAAGAAATATGACTCCTGAAATCACCCTGTATACTTTTTACTTCTTATACCTATTAGTGGATATCAAGAACGAAAGTTTACTAGCTTCAGCTACAGATACCACTACTAATTATGAGAAAAGACAGAACGCAAATCACCTCTTTGGGTAAAGATGATGATGGATTTTATTTTCTTATTTGAATTATGTTTTTTCTTTTGTGATTGGTAATGATTACCGTTTGCATTGACCACTTACGACTCTTGATGATAGCATGGTTTATATTATCTTTCGACGAAACATCGTAACATTTTACTTGTGTCAGAAAATATAATGAAAAACGAGGTTATCCTCCTCGTCAGTCTCTAGTTTACATCAAAAAAGTATCGATCACTACCCCAAAAATGTTTCTAAATAGTGTCAAAATGTAAAACATCATGCAGGAGTTCATTGTCAATGCAAAAAATGTAATAAAAAAGTATGTATCAAAAAAATTTGTTCTAAACCTTATCACACCTAAGTACCACATAACACGCCGTTGTACCTATCTGAGTACAGCCCCCTAAAGGGGAGGATATAAAATGTAAATCAAAACACTATTGGAGACATCGAGGTCAATCCTGACGAGGTTTTAAACTTGTTAAAGTCTGTTAGTCTGAATAAAGGTGCAGGTCCTGATGATATACCACCTTTACTCGTAGTAAAGTGTGCTAAATACTTGGTCACTCCTTTGTGCATGCTCTTTAGTAGGTCACTGAAAGAAGGATACGTCCCAAGTATTTGGAAATCCGCATTTATTACTCCCTTACACAAAGGAGGTGATAAGGTTAATATAAAAAACTATAGACCCATATCAAAACTTTGCATTTTTGCCAAAATTTTTGAAAATATCGTATACAAACAAGTCTACTCAACACTTAAATGCTGGTTCACTCCAGATCAACACGGGTTTTTAAAAGGTCGATCTACTACATCAAATCTTCTTGTTGCATACGATTATGTTAGTGCATATATGGATACGGGTGCCCAAGTCGATGCTATATTTACAGACTTTAGTAAGGCATTTGACCGAATCGACCACTCTATCCTATTGCAAAAACTTTCTATCGCAGGTATACATGGGAACTTATTTCGATGGTTTTCTTCTTATATCAGTAACAGATCGCAAGCAGTAGCTCTAAATGGCTTTATGTCAACCTGGATGCCAGTGCCCTCTGGTGTCCCTCAAGGATCCCTTCTGGGTCCCTTATTATTTTCAATATTCCTAAATGATATATCTTCTTGTTTCCTTCATTCCAAACTGTTGCTTTATGCCGATGATGCCAAAATAATAAAATATATTTTGTCACTTAGAGATTGTTGCCTTCTGCAAGAGGATCTTAACAGATTGAGTCACTACTGCACAATTAACAAACTAGATTTAAATGTATCCAAATGTTTTGCACTAAATTTTACCCGTAAACCTAACTTAATTAATTTTGAATACACACTTAATAATGAAGAATTACTTAAGAAGAACTCAATGAAAGATCTGGGAATAGTTGTCGACTCTAAGTTAATTTTTGATAAGCACGTTGATTACATTGTGGACAAAGCTTCAAAAGCTTTAGGGTTTATCATAAGATCTTGCAAACATTTTAAGAACACCAAAACTATTAAAGTTTTATATTGCTCTTATGTGCGCACTCTTTTAGAATACTGCTCTGAAGTTTGGAATCCACAATACAATACTTATATAATAAGAATTGAATCGATACAAAAGCGCTTCCTAAAATATCTTCAATTTAAATGTGGACTTAATCTACCAGATTATGAAGCGAGGTGTAAAAAATTTCATTTTCTACCGCTACAATATCGCAGAACTGTTTCCGATGTTGCATTCTCTTGTAAAATTATCAATAATACTGTCGATGTACCTGAATTGTTAAGCCAATATAATTTTAATATTCCTATCCGATATTTCCGTAATTTTGTGCCGCTTTACGTCCCGCCTTACAACACGTCTTATCGTCGCAATTCTTTTATATACAGATCAAGCGCTCAACTCAATAATTTTATTAAAAATAATCACAACGAAGATATTTTCTCAATAAAACCCTTAAAAATTAGGAAAGTATTGACGGATGCGTATTTCTCGAGTTAATAAGCCCTAATAAACATAAACATAATCATAATGTAAAAATAAATCAGATCATTGCTACATATAAACAATATATAATATTATTAAACTTATTTTTCTTTTACTTTCGCAGTGGTCATTTTATATTATATATTTATAATATAATTTTTTACCAACTTAATTATTATTTAGTGCAAGTTAACCTATATTATACAAATTTTATTGTTCTATTTAAGTTCTAGCCATGCAGAGCTTAATTTTCACTTTGCTTTAGTTATTATTTTTAAATTTAGTAGTGGAAACTTGTTATTGGCTCTTAGTTTTGTAGTAGTTTTAGTTATAGTTATTATTATGTAGCTGTAAGTTTTCCTAAGAAAATAAAATAAAATAAATAAAATATTATTTTTTTTTTAAATTTTTCTTTGATTTTTCATTTATTTAACATATAAACTGCAGATAAATTCAAGTTTTGTTAAAAAAAATACTATTGGTTTCATTTTGGCGGTTAATGGGTTAATAGTAAGCAATAAAACAGATAATTACAATGATTATTTTGGCATAATTATATACCACTCACCCTATTTATTGCTAAAACAACATAAGTCAGAAACAGTTTTTCAGGTTTTTTAATTATTTTTATTATTAAACTATACTTACCTAAAGTTTATTTTCTATTTAAAATTGTTTACCACCCGAATACCTTATTTTTTTTAACTTTTTTGTTCATTTGTTTCATCATAAAACAGATTTTATTGATTCCTGAAAAGTTTTATTTGAGTGACCTAAGAGGTTTTTGAAATGACCGATTCATTTGAACTTAAATATTTATTTTATTTGCCTACTTTTACAATATAACGGTATGGAACCCTTTGTGCGCGACTCCGAATCGCACTTGGGCGATTTTTTTCTTGATATTGACTTGTTTACACAAATGATTTGACCAATTATTTGTGTGACTCTTATCCATACTTATATTATGTGTACAAAGTCTCATGACTAATCATCATGAAACTTTGTACACATACTCTTGGAGGTATTATAACTTAGAAGTAACATAGGATACTTTTCATTTAAAAATATATTTTTTACGAAAAAAAATGTTGTTGACGCGGACGAAGTAGCGGGCAACAGCATATTTGTGGTATTTTTATACTTATACTAGCTGTCCCGGTGAACTTCGTTTCACTTTAAAACCTTCCCTGGACTTCTACGAATATTTTAAGACTAAAATCAGCCCAATCGGTTCAGCCGTTTTCGAGTTTTAGCGCGACTAACACATTTGAAAATCCATTTTTATATATAAGATTTTTTTTTGTAGACAAAAAATCATTTTTGTGTCACTCATAAAACATAATACTTATTTATTTATATTCTATAATTTATAGACTGATATTGACATTGGAGCAATTGGATCTTTGTTAGAACTATCGATCTATAAGAAGAAAAATATTTCTACAATAATATATCCTACCGCAGATAATATAAAAGAGGAGCCGGACATAAAGACTGAACAATACGATGAATGTGGTAATGTATACTATACTGTACTTTATGTATTCATATTCCAGATGGGCTACATTTAGTGTTCTGTTTGCCACTTAACTGCTCTGCCCCTTTTAACTTTGTGAAATTTAGTATAATGTATTTTATAATTATTATAATCTACTAATCAATAATTGTTTATTGATCAGTTTTTAAGTTTGTAGTCTTAATTTTTTTGTTATAGAAATAATTGAAGAACAAACTGTAGAAAATACAAATACATATGGAGATGATTATGCACCCGTGTTAAAATTTGAAGATGATGATGTGTCAGATAGTGATGCTGTTTGCAAACAGGAATCATTGAGCGGTAATGTATACTATACTGTACTTTATGTATTCATATTCCAGATGGGCTACATTTAGTGTTCTGTTTGCCACTTAACTGCTCTGCCCCTTTTAACTTTGTGAAATTTAGTATAATGTATTTTATAATTATTATAATCTACTAATCAATAATTGTTTATTGATCAGTTTTTAAGTTTGTAGTCTTAATTTTTTTGTTATAGAAATAATTGAAGAACAAACTGTAGAAAATACAAATACGTATGGAGAAGATTATGCACCCGTGTTAAAATTTGAAGATGATGATGTGTCAGATAGTGATGCTGTTTGCAAACAGGAATCATTGAGCGTTGACCGCATTGATGATTGGCAAGGCTCAAGGGTGCTCGAATTGAAATTAGTAAAGTTGAGTCAAAAAGTCATTGACAAGTATGTACGCCAAAGTCCCCCCACGCACAAATTCGCACAAACAAGCTACTTAAAAATACACATGCTAATTCATACTGGCGAGAAACCATTTAACTGCAATATTTGTCAAAAGAAATTCGCACAAACAGGCACCTTAAAACAACACTTGCTAATTCATACTGGTGAGAAGGCATATAACTGTGACATATGTCAAAAGAAATTCACATCACGCTCTCACTTAAAAAGACATTTAGTAATTCATACTGGTGAGAAACCGTTTAACTGCAATATTTGTCAAAAGAAATTCGCACAAACAAGATACTTAAAAATACACATGCTAATTCATACTGGCGAGAAACCATTTAACTGCAATATTTGTCAAAAGAAATTCGCAACAAAAAGCCACTTCAAAGCACACATGCTAATTCATACTGGTGAGAAGGCATATAACTGTGGCATATGTCAAAAGAAATTCACATCACGCTCTCACTTAAAAAGACATTTAGTAATTCATACTGGTGAGAAACCGTTTAACTGCAATATTTGTCAAAAGAAATTCGCACTAACAAGCCACTTAAAAGAACACATGCTTGTTCATACTGGTGAGAAACCATATAACTGCAATATTTGCCAAAAGAAATTCGCACAAACAGGCACCTTAAATCGACACTTGCTAATTCATACTGGCGAGAAACCATTTAACTGCAATATTTGTCAAAAGAAATTCGCAACAAAAAGCCACTTCAAAGTACACATGCTAATTCATACTGGTGAGAAACCATATAACTGTGACATATGTCAAAAGAAATTCACATCACGCTCTCACTTAAAAAGACATTTAGTAATTCATACTGGTGAGAAACCGTTTAACTGCAATATTTGTCAAAAGAAATTCGCACTAACAAGCCACTTAAAAGAACACATGCTAATTCATACTGGTGAGAAACCATATAACTGTGACATATGTCACAAGAAATTCACATCACGCTCTAACTTAAAAACACATTTAGTAATTCATACTGGTGAGAAGCCATAATAATAGGGCATTTACTTTCTTTTAATTTTTAGAATCTGCAACAGATGGCGTAACGATGGACACTTTTTTATTTTATTTTATTAGGAAAACAAACAAGTATACTAAGAAATCACAAAAGAAATTACATACTAAACTTAAAATAAACAATAGTATACTCCACTAATTTTTCACATATTACTAGGTAAAAAAAACAGTACTGACTTACACTAATTAATTTTAAATACACTTAATTGCTACAGTGCATTAAAGCTTTCTTAATTTCTTTTCTAAATACATTTTTACATTTTGCAAATATATCTATGTTGGTAAAGTGTTCATTATTTTAACTAATCTATGTAGAGGCGCGCGTTCACCAGCATTTGTACGACATGTAGACGTTGCAAATAGTGGGTAAGCGCGCGTCTCTCGTCTTATTACTGTCCTAGGGACAATATAGAAAATATTGCTAACCAATTCTGGACAATCAATTTTATTGTTTATTAACCCATGCAGCATCATAGTTTGAAGCAACAAACGTCTTGACTTAAGAGTTAGTAAATTATATTTGGCTAATGATTCCTCATACGGTAATATAGTCTGATGATGATTTTTATGATGACATTTATATTGCAAGGTTCTAACAAACTTTCGCTGGATTCTTTCTATTTTTTTGTCATATTTAGCATAATACGGGTCCCATATCATAGATGCGTATTCTACTTGTGGGCGAATCAAACAGTTAAAAGATAAAGATAGGTGTTTTCGAGTTTAAAATCAGATGATGCTCTCATAACAAAATTGTACATTTGGAATGCTTTAACAACTATTTTGTCGACGTGTAGATTCAAGTGTAACTTACAGTCTAGAATGACGCCGAGATCGCAAATTTGGGTGTCTCTAACTAATATTTCGTTACATAGTGAATAGTCAAATTGAAAAGTTTTTTTTATTTTTTGTAAAATTAATGTATTTGCATTTATTTATACTTAACTTGAGGTTGTTTTCAATACAGTATTCTGACAATCTATTTAAATCATTTTGAAGCTGGCGGCAATCCTCTAGGGATTTAATGGTTTTAAACACTTTAAGATTTGACAGCCCACGAATATAGAGTTGAGGGTGATTCCAAATGTTTCTTGACGTTTTTGCAATAATGAATTAGGTGAGGTGAGGGTATAAAATTCCAACTTATCTTGGGTTGATTTCTTAGTTTCAAGTGAGGTAACGAGCAAACACTGTCACAGAATCTACGTTCGATAAACTATAGTTTACAAGTAGGTATATATCAAAATTCTCACTTTAACAATTTTTTATAGAAATAAATGCGGAACTGTATGTGCACTGTGCCAGGGTTGCCAGACAAAAAAAGATTTTCTTCTAGATTGGTTCCCCACCGATCTGAAATTATTTGCAGGTTGCAATCACGGACCTCATATTGGTTGTATATTTTCTAAAAAATATCAGTGTATACTGTATAGTCTGTCAAAAAAAAGAGATTAAAATAAGGGTGTACCTCCGCTGCCGGCGCCAGCTCCCAAAAATATCAGTAATGGGAACCGGCGGTGAGTATACTGCCGGCAGCCGAGATATAAAACAACGGGAGTGCCTCCGCTGCTGGCGCCGGTTGCTGAAATGGCTGCCAGCGCCGTTTTCCGAACTCCGAAGTTTGCCGAAGTCACGCGATGTTTGCCGAATAGGCTGCCGGCGCCTATTCGGCAAACATCGCTTGTCAAATGACAGAATAATGATCAAAAACATCAGTCTTGAGCTAAAGGACTATGAAAAGTACAAATAATAAGGCCATAAATCGATGCCTTAGTTCACAAATGCACTAACTACATGAATGTCAACTTTACAGGGGAGCGTTTTCAAGTTTCGGAATATTGAGATCTGGATTGCATGAAAGTAGCAAATATTAATTAAACAATTTTGCATGTATTCCAAATAGGGCTTGAATATCGGATGGTTTTTCAATTCCGGAATTGGGTTTCGATATTCAGTATTTCAATTCCGGAATTCCGGAACTCAAAAGTGTCTTTTTTGTGAAAAAAAGTTTAAATTGAAAATATTGAAACCAAAAGATCAACGCGAGTGGGATTTGAACCCACGAGCCTGGCGATCCGTGCCAGCCACTGCTCTAACCAACTAGCACTGTGAGTGCAGAACACAAATAAAAAAGTTTATATTGACTCTATCTATCTAAGTGTAAGATTGCAAAAATGTCATACCTAATATCAAATACCATTAATTTTATGGATTTACTTTCTTAGTGTGTATTAGAAATATGATCAAATAAAACAATTGAAATGAAAAGTACTTGAGTTTTATATACTTATAAGAAAAATCAGAAATTATTCATTTGTAGTAATTAAAGTCAATGAAATCGCATAAGAAGCTCACTACACTAACGGAAACGTGCGACAGCTGTTGATGATTTATAATCTAAGTACATTTTTGTTTATAATGAAATTTTAAGAAGGTAAGCGCGTTCAAACTGTCGTCATTGAGTGAGCTTCGTACGCGATTACATATATTGGTGACCGCCGAAAAAGCTCATTCCGCTTCTACGCTCGTTGGCGGTATTAATAATAATAATAATAATATCTATGGACGCTTCACAAATCACACCACGTCAGTCTGGCCCTGTGGTAAGTACCTGAAGGACTTGTGTTACAGGTACCAGACAACGGAAATATATTTAATACTTTTTATACTATACATATATTTAAGATTTTTATTATATGATACACATATTTAATACACATCCATGACCCAGGAACTTTATAAACTTTTTGTTCCGTCGGCGGGACTCGAACCCGCGACCTCCGGCTTAAGCTACCAACGCGCTCACCACTGCGCCACGGAGGTATTGTTTTCAAATATTGGAAACATTTTTGTAGGTACTGTCCTCTAACGCCACCGTTTTCATAAACTGCCATCTCTTCTCTTATTAAACTTTCTAAATCTAAAACGTTTGTCTTCCTTCTACTTTTTACTGTTAAGAGGCCGGGTACCCTTGGAATTTTTCATACAAACGTAATACCAAAATCATTTTCTCATACAAAAATATTTAACATGTTTGAGTTATTTTTCAGTTTAGAATAGTAATTACCTAGGTTCCTGCACAAAAATTTACTTAAAAATATTTAAACACAAAAAAAAATTTTTTTGTTTAAAATTTTTTTTTAGTAAATATAGTACTTAATATTGAAACACTAAAAAATAGAGTAAAACACAAAAAAATATATAAATAAATAGTAAATTTACTACTAAATATTTAAATACTAAAAAATATTTTTTAGAAATTAAATAATTTGTAGTAAATTTACTATTTATTTATATATTTTTTAGTGTTTTACTCTATTTTTTAGTGTTTCAATATTTAGTAGTAAATTTAGTAAAAAAAAATTTAAACAAAAAAAAATTTTTTTTTGTTTAAATATTTTGAAGTAAATTTTTGTGTAGGAACCTAGGTAATTACTATTCTAAACTGATAAATAACTCTGTTTGAGTTATTTTTCAGTTTGTTAAATATTTTTGTATGAGAAAATGATTTTGGTATTACGTTTGTATGAAAAATTCCAAGGGTACCCGGCCTCTTAATAGTAAAAAGTAGAAGGAAGACGAACGTTTTAGATTTAGAAAGTTTAATAAGAGAAGAGATGGCAGTTTATGAAAACGGTGGCGTTAGAGGACAGTACCTACAAAAATGTTTCCAATATTTGAAAACAATACCTCCGTGGCGCAGTGGTGAGCGCGTTGGTAGCTTAAGCCGGAGGTCGCGGGTTCGAGTCCCGCCGACGGAACAAAAAGTTTGTAAAGTTCCTGGGTCATGGATGTGTATTAAATATGTGTATCATATAATAAAAATCTTAAATATATGTATAGTATAAAAAGTATTAAATATATTTCCGTTGTCTGGTACCTGTAACACAAGTCCTTCAGGTACTTACCACAGGGCCAGACTGACGTGGTGTGATTTGTGAAGCGTCCATAGATATTATTATTATTATTATTAATACCGCCAACGAGCGTAGAAGCAGAAGAAGAAAAAAATTTTTTTTTGTTTAAATATTTTGAAGTAAATTTTTGTGTAGGAACCTAGGTAATTACTATCTTAAACTGAAAAATAATTCAAACATGTTAAATATTTTCGTATGAGAAAATGATTTTGGTATTACGTTTGTATGAGAAATTCCAAGGGTACCCGGCCCCTTCATTTGTTTTGTATGGTTTGTTGTAATTCTTTTTGACGTGACAACGTCTTAAATTAGGTTGCGGCTGGGAGTCACTTATGAAAAAGTGTAACGCTCGGTAACGTTACGATGAGTCACCGAACGAGAGAGAGGCCCGCCGAATGCCTTGCGTCTCTCTCCCACACGTTGTCACGTAAAATCTTCGCCCGTAAAACCGACTTTACAGGCAACCATTTTTTTAGTATCTTTTTTTTTCATTTTCTGTATTTGTTACTATTTCAATACAATCACTATTTTCTTCCTCTTCTCCTGGGATTCTTTCACACACATCACAAGAAAAACATGCCCAAGATACAAACACTTGGCAACAAGATCGAGTACCCCAAAACAAGAGAAAAAGAGTTGACACAAAATCTCCACCAACAGAAAATGCGAACAAAAAGATATGGATGCGCCGCGCCTCAAGCCGAATAATATTTTATTTTTTTCAATATCAAAATTTCGATATTGATCTCGCCAATTCCGGAATTGGAAACGACATTGGATTTCTTCGGAATTCCGGAATTATGCCAATTCCGGAATTCCGGAGCTCAAGCCCTAATTCCAAAGACTAATGCCTTAGCTACATTACATCTCAATATTTTGTTATTATCATAACAATAACATTACTAAAAAAGCCAAATAAACCTATAAACCCCTATATAATACATTTGTGCACAATGTAAAATTAATTTTTACAGGTATTAAGTAAAAAACACAATAAACTTTCATAATTTACCAGGCCAAAATAAAGTAAAAGGCCCATAATATAAAAGGACAAAGGTAAGTTAAAAGGTCTAAAAAGTTTAATAAAACAGAATAATGAAACAACCAGTAATTTGTTATGATCATAATGTTTAATTTTAGTTTAAAAAAAAAACAGTTTAAATTACTGAATACAAAGTAAGCCCTAACTATAGGGCATTCATCAATGATAATAAAAAACTTTTCAATTAGTCTTTTCTTCCTGAAGGACTATTATAAAATTTCACTAGTGCAAACAAACGTTGTTATACTAGTGAAATTGATTTTAAAAACACTTCAAAGGAAAAAGGCTAGTTAAAGATTACAAACAATTATTATAAAAAATATCAAATATTCCTCAAGGACAATAAATTCACAGACTACTAAGGGATACTACGTATAATAAATTCGTTAATTTAAAAAATAAAACAAACGGACTAAGCCATAGAGGCCATATCTATAAGACTCATTAGACTAAAATGATAATCACACATGATATTTATCAGTCTTTAATTAGACGGTCACAAACAATAACTTTTGAATAAAGAGGAATTATGTAATCATAAGAAACTTTCAAATAAAAAAAAATCAATTAACATTCAGTCTTTAATTAGACGGTCACAAACATAAAGAGGAATTATGTACTTATAAGAAACTTTCAAATAAAAATTAAATCAATAAACATTTGAATTTATATAAGCCCTAATCCTTGGCCATTCTACGTCAATAAATTTGACTAAACAAAAGAAATATTAGTCATCAAAAAATATTATAGGCATTAGTAATCATTTAATTAACACCTTCACTGCGGCAAGTAAAATCTTAAACCTACGTCTGGTGCAGCGGCGGGCCAAAGTGTGCCTCCAATGATATTTCCGCCAGTGCGGGGTAGGCCTTTCTCGACCCACCAGCACAAGGTTAGATTAAATTACTATAACTTTGCGAAAACATAATGTAGGTGTACAGTTTTTGGACTGTTGGAATAACCTTGAACCCAACTACTTTAGATTTAATTCGCCCCGGGATCTGCCAAACAGGAAATGAGAAATAAACCAGGGAAAGTGGCGGGCCGATATCGACCTGAACCGCACTAGAAAGTATTTTTAGTAGAGATGGGAAAAACAAAAATAAGGGGATATCGAAAAAATATATGTTTATTAATATATTTAAATTCCTGTCTTTAAAACACAAAGCCCGTTTTTGTTTGCACATTCTGCAGTATTTTTTTTTTAATTTCTTTTTTGATTCGACACTCATGGTTTCTCTCAGTTTTTCATATCACTCTGCATAATTTCGCCGTTTAACGCTCATCTCAAGGACATAATCTTTTGTTTCCTGCTATCGTGCGTTGTTAATTTTATGAAATGAATAATTATTGTATTTTAAAAAGATAAAACCTACTTCAAATTGTACGTAATTGAGAATCAAAATTACATATTTTAAACACTACTGAACCGATTTTGATGAACAGTATTCCCGAAGTTAATACCCAGTACAAAAAAAGATTACTTTAATCGGACTAGTAGTTCCGAAGATGTGCGAACACAAACATAAAAACATACATAAATATGTATGTCACTTTAGAAATTTGTCACATTTGTTCAAATGCTGATAATATAGACTAAAACATATCAAAACTAGACAGTTCTGAAAATAATACATACAATATACAGGTTGAATTGATAACCTTTTATTGAAGTCGGTTAAAAAACGCGACGTACGTCAGTTACGAATTACGATTGATTGCACATCACTAACTGGCGAGGCGGACGCTCGGTGCGGTATCGGGTCGCCAACCGCCTGCTTGTACGGCGGGCCGCAATAGGCGCACTGCCGCACTGAGCTGATTTTTGACACCCCCAGTGCGTGGTAGGCCGATAACGACCTGCCATATTTTTTTTATAGGAAAGACCTATAATTTTGAACACAATCTCAAATATATATTTGCCTCTGTCATACTTTTACAAACACCTAAGATAATCGTTCCACACCAAGTGAGAGAACATAGTTTTCTTCGTCCGCACCAGCTAAAATTCCGCGGCAGGCCGATTTCGGCCTGCCCCGCAGTGAAGGTGTAAATAAAAAAACAAATTACAAATCACTCCTTGCAAAAGGATTAATAGTGAAAGTATTTAACATACCATATCCCTCAATATTTTTTAAATCATATGTGTTAACAACACATAACACACTGCCAAAGCTAGCGATGATAAATGAGCAGATATTATAAATGTATATAATACATTTGTGTTTTGTATTTTTCAGTAATTAGTGAACCTAAAATCAGTTACGTCAATATTTTTTTTGGATTTCTAAAAATAAAGGCGGTTAATACATTTGGTAACCAGAAACTATATTTATAACAATTGTGTCACTATGATTTTGCTAGAAAGAGACGGAGTTCCGTTATTTCAATGTGCGGAGACGAAAGAGCATGACATTTAATGTGTCTGGCACTTAAAAACTGAAAAATTAAAATTTTGCAGTTAATACATTTGTGAACTAAGGCATCGAAATAGTGATATTATTGTAAGGATGCATTTTTGAATCCTTCGATTGGGGGTTCTTGGAAATGCTATTGTATTCTATTGTTGTCGCGATCACCGGTGCTCGTATGGGGCTTGAATCTTGATGGGTTAATGGTGGTGATGGTGCTGATAAATGTGATCTGCATAGTAGCATAATGCAATATCTTTGCTTCTTTAAACAACTCTGAATCTCTCTAACATGTAAAAGGAATCTGAAGTTCTGTTCAGTACCTTCGGAACTGCATGCTGCATGGTGCAAAATCTTACTTTTTGGTAGCTGAAAAAAAGGTAGCTAAGGTAAAGCTAAGCTAAGAAAATGCATCACAAAAAACTAAATATCCACAGCCGAACAAATAGGTACCCCTAATCTTCACCTTTTTGAGTCGGTAAAGTCGAATATATTTGAGAGAGAATTTTATTTGTGTATCGGCACTGGAACCTAGCGCTTTACGCATTATCACCGGCTCCCATTTTGAGTGCCAGCGCCGGCAGCTGTGGAATTTTTTTTTCGATTTCGCAGGGGAAACCCATCATGGGTGCCCCGGGTTGGGTACCCCGGGGGTATGTGAGACTCCTACTCACTAAAACCACCTGCGGTTCGCCTTCAGCCGTATAAGGAGGGATATCCCGGATCTAACAAGCACGGGACTCCCTCCACGACCGGCCGGTCTACCTAGGACCGGACTTCCACCAAAGGTAAGGGAACGCTTAGGCAAACTAAAGCGGTCCCCTCGGCGCCGGGGCTGGCTAAGCCGGGGAGGTTCCCATCCTCTCCCGGAGCCCCGTTAGACGAGGGTTAGGAGGTTCGCATAGCGACGCCTCCGCACTCCCGTCCTACGCCGGCGGAGCGGCAGAGAGGTGGGATCGATCTCTCTGTCCCGCTCCGTGGGTGATGCATTATCTTAGCTTAGCTAAAGCCAGCTTAGCTTAGCTAAGGGAAACCTTAGCTACATTTTTTCAGCTACCAAAAAGTAAGATTTTGCACCATAGCTACAGTTATAAAGCCCGTGGTAGGTATATTCATATTCATATTTCTTTATTTGCTTCAAAAGTGGTGTTACAGGTAATAGCATTTCTTAGATCACACTTTTCACTAATAATATAGCATGCAAATTCTTAGGTACTTATTCTAATACATTAATTTTTATTTAATTACCTTTTATATTATAATTTATAAATAATTCGATATAATAAACAATTCAATAGACTACAACATTCAAATTAATAAACCCTTCTTACAATAATATGTCCTAATCTTACGAGCTACCTATTATTACATTTCAATTGATTTCAAAACAATAATAATTTAATGTCAATAGTATAATTATAATTACAGATATTTTCATAGTAATTTAATGTCAACAGTATAATATAGGCACAGTACAGCAATATCCCTACAGTAGTGAAACGAATGTACTTGCGCAGAGCAACGGAGGGGTACCTGCGGGGAAGCGGGCGGCGCGGATCCGCGTACACAAACTCGCGGAGTTTGTGTACCTGCCCGCGCAGGGGTGACGTTGGCGCGTTGTCTACGAGTTTTGTGTTGTAAAACGATAACTTATCTTATAAATTATTATAAAATTGGGATATAATATGTGTTCAGTGTCCGGATGTAAATCTGATTCAAAAAACAAAACGGATTTAAATTTTCATAAATATCGGCTCACAGTTCACACTAATACTGTGTTGGCCTTGGCGGCATTTATTTGCTCTGTTTTATTGTTTACATTGTAAGAAGTGTAACATGGAGAGAAACAATAAAGAATAAATTAAAAGTCTGTCAAATACCCTGTTACATACTAATTAGTACCTACCTAGCTAGGTACACAGGGCCAGAGATAAAAAAAATGTTACACTTAGGGTGAAATCTATAGAGCGATCTTAGAGTTAACTCAGACTTTACTTCAAACTTTACTTTAAAAAATCTTAGCTAAGCTTAAGCCTACCAAAATCTTAAGTGAATAGGAGGACCTAACAATGGATGTTGGGTCCTCCTATTCACTTAAGATTTTGGTAAGCTTAAGCTTAGCTAAGATTTTTTAAAGTAAAGTTTGACCTTTGGACCGCCCTTACCGCGCACGTTATAAGAGCGAGTTTTGACGTGCTTCTGTTACACCTGACGTGTGGCCTACCGTACCTACCAATTGTTATATGATTAATTGTTGGATACTTTATATATTCCTACTTTATTATTCGTAGATAATATATTCGAATGCGTCTTCATTATTTTAATCCTTCGATAGTGGATTCTTGGAAATCTATTGTTATTTTATTGTATCTTGCTCACCGGTGAGCTTTTGGGGCTTGATGGGTAAGGAAATTTTTAAATCCATACTAATATTATAAATACGAAAGTGTGTCTATCTGTATGTTACCTCATCACGCCTAAACCGCTGGACCGATTTTGCTGAAATTTGGCATGGAGATACTTTGAGTCCTGGGAAAGGACATAGGACACTTTTTGTCCTGGAAAAATGTACGGTTCTCGCACGATAAACGAGTTTTGACACAACGAAGTTGCGGGCATCATCTAGTAGAGAATTGAAATCATCTAAAAATAAAGTTTCACGTAAATATAGATTAAACAGATTAAATGATAACATTACAAGCACAATATTTTATTTTTATTTTATTTCCCGTTTCGTGGCAACCCTGGCATATCTGCTCGGTACCTACACCGGTGGCGGCATCGTGCGACATCAAAGGCGTTTCGTTACTGTAGGGATAATATTGCTATACTGTGATATAGGAAAATGTTATTTATCATTTAGGAACTCTGTAACGGAATAATATTTTTTTAGCTTTAGCCATTTAGTCATTTCTTTCTTAAATTTATTATAAGGTGGGTATTTTATGGCTGTTGGAGTAGCATTATACGCCTTTATACACATGGCATAATATTCTTTTAGATATAAATTCGTTCTGGGAATGATATCTAATACTAGACGTTTGGGTTTCCTTTTTGTTCTCGGGTAAATCTCCCTAGCCTCTGTAAACTGACTATAGTGAGTTTTTACAAAGTTTACTAGTTCGTATATATAAAGGCTAGGAAGCGTCATAATACTTAATTTTTTAAAAAGAGGCTTACATGACTCATATGAGGGCTTACCACATATGGCCCGTACACATTTTTTCTGCGCTATAAATGCTTTGTTAATGTCAGTTGAGTTCCCCCAAAGTAATAGTCCGTATCTGAGTACTGAAGCCACATATTATCCATAGTATGCCGAAAGTACAGTTGGTAAGGTTGATATTTGTCTCAGTCTATTTGTACGTTATTTTAAAATGTAACCGTACTCTGTACTTTATATTTATAATGAAGTACGCGAAAATAATTTATTTCTCACTAGACGTTCCGCGCGGCTTCACCCGCGTAAATTAGATATTACACAGACAAATTAGTTCACAAAAAATAAATAGCCTATGATCCTTTACGTGGTCTACTTCTTATCTGTGCCAACTGCCAAATAACAGAAAAAATGCTACAGTAGTTCGTGAGATAAGCCCTTTTAAGTAAATTCTCCCGTTTTCTCCACATTTTCCTCTATTTCTTCGTTCCTATTAGTCGTAGCGTGATAAAAATATAGCCTATAGCCTTTCTTTATAAATGGGCTATCTAACACTGAAAGAATTTTTCAAATCGGACCAGTAGTTCCTGAGATTAGCGCGTTCAAACAAACTAACAAAATCTTCCACTTTATAATATTATATTATGTATATGTTACGCTCAAAGACCGAAAACGCTCAGTGAGCGAAAAAATGGCTCATAACGCGTTGTGGTCATAGTGAAACGGCCACAACGCGAAATTCGCGTCGTGGCCCTAATGAAAACGGCCACGACGCGTTCTGATAATCACAGAAATACCACAAAGCGAAATTCGTGTCGTGGCTGACGTGCTATTCGACCACAACGCGTTGTGGTAATCGAGAAAAGCCATGACACGTTCTGAGTATTTAAAATCAGCCACGAACGAATCCGTGTTGTGGCCCTAATGAAAACGGCCACGACGCGTTCTGAAACCAGGTTAGTTACTCAGGAGTAATTTTATAGCGCCCAAGTGTGTGCGCAATACACAAGAGCACTCTGGTTTCAATGAAACCAGGCCAGTTACGCAGGAGTAATTTTATAGCGCCCAAGTGTGTGCGCAATACACAAGAGCACTCTGGTTTCAATGAAACTATTCCAGTTACGCAGGAGTAATTTTATAGTGCCCAAGTGTGTGCGCAATACACAAGAGCACTCTGGTTTCAATGAAACCAGGCCAGTTGAGCAGAAGTCATTTTATAGTGCCCAAGTGTGTATGCAATACGCTCTCTCTATACGCACTCTGGTTTCAATGAAACCAGGACAGGTACGCATGAGTTATTTTATAGTGCCCAAGTGTGTGCGCAATACACAAGAGCATTCTGGTTGTTACGCAGGAGTTATTTTATAGTGCCCAACTCCCAAGTGTGGCCGCAATATACAAGAGCACTTTGGTTTCATTGAAACCAAAGTGCTCTTGTGTATTGCGGCCACACTTGGGCACTTTAAAATTACTCCTGCGTAACACGTCCTGGTTTCAGAATGCGTCGTGGCCGTTTTCATTAGGGCCACAACACGAATTCGCGTCGTGGCTGTTTTTAAATGCTCAGAACGCGTCATGGCTTTTCTCGATTACCACAACGCGTTGTGGTCGAGTAGCACGACAGCCACGACACGAATTTCGCTATGTGGTATTTCTGTGATTACCAGAACGCGTCATGGCCGTTTTCACTAGGGCCACGACGCGAAATTCGCGTCGTGACCGTTTCACTATTACCACAACGCGTTGTGCGCCATTTTTTCGCTCATTGAGCGTTTTCGGTCTTTGAGCGTAACATATATATATTATATATATAAGTATAGGAGTATAGATGTAAAAGTGAGTTTATTTCTTTGTTACGTTTTCTCGCTTTTTACTTATATACTCCTGCGTATCTGGCCTAGTTTCATTGAAACCAGAGTGCTTTTGTGTATTGCGCACACACTTGGGCGCTATAAAATTACTCCTGCGTAACACGTCCTGGTTTCAGAATGCGTCGTGGCCGTTTTCATTAGGGCCACAACACGAATTCGCGTCGTGGCTGTTTTTAAATGCTCAGAACGCGTCATGGCTTTTCTCGATTACCACAACGCGTTGTGGTCGAGTAGCACGACAGCCACGACACGAATTTCGCTATGTGGTATTTCTGTGATTACCAGAACGCGTCATGGCCGTTTTCACTAGGGCCACGACGCGAAATTCGCGTCGTGGCCGTTTCACTATTACCACAACGCGTTGTGCGTCATTTTTTCGCTCATTGAGCGTTTTCGGTCTTTGAGCGTAACATATATATATATATATATATATATATATATATATATATATATATACTCCTATACTTATATATATATATAAGTATAGGAGTATAGATGTAAAAGTGAGTTTATTTCTTTGTTACGTTTTCTCGCTTTTTACTTATTTATTTCGAGAATACCCTTTAAAACCTTTTTGTTGTCCACATTTATAAAGTAACTAGATAACGCCCGCAACTCCGTTGCGCCAAAACTCGTTTATCGCGCGGGAACCGTACATGTTTCCAGAATAAAAAGTATCCTTTCCCGGGACTCAAAGTATCTCCATGCCAAATTTCAGAAAAATCGGTTCAGTGGTTTGGGCGTGAAGAGGTAACAGACAGACAGACAGACAGACAGCCAGACAGATAGACAGACACACTTTCGCATTTATATTATTAGTATGGATTATAAGCTGTGAATAAATATACAGCTGCAGCTGTTAGCGACTCAACATCCATTTTGAATCCGTCCGCACATTGGCGCGATCCAAAGCATACTGAACGACCTTCCAATGTGTGGATTATAAACAAACGCCGTTGCAAGCGCACCGCCAACGCGTTGGCCAACGCCTTGGCAGTGCGTTCGTCTATATGGGGAGGCAGCATGAGAGACGCGGTCTGCAGACCGGGTTCGCACAATCTGTAGAAGCCTAAGTAGAACCAAGCCATTAGATCGTGTTCGTTTGCTTTTCCAACTGCGCATGCGCGGCTTTTTTGTGTGTCAGTGTCAGTGTCATATTCTAAAGGCTCCAGTACACAATGGTCGATCATGGCCCACTGCAGGCCATCGTCAACTGTAGACCACGATCACTTTGTGTTTACACAATGGCGCATGGCTCATTGCTGCCCGGCAAGCCACTTGCGATGGACGTGGAAGAAATTACGGCTGCGGCTGTTTATTTATATTCTGTTTACAAGCTTATAGCTAGGCATATTAATATATATTTTCTATACTAATTTTCGCGTGACCGCACACTCAGCTATGATATATTATAATATTTCTGTGGCGTCATGTGGATTTAGTATGGAAAATTATATGCCTAGCTATAAATATTTTAATATTATAGCTAAGTCTGTGTTTAGAACCTTTTAGGACTGGTTCTAAATATTAAAAAAATAACATTGACGTATTTCGCCTTCGATTTTATATTGTCACTTTCTCTTTTAAAATTGTACATTTTTAAGCTCCTTGGAAATTATACTTTTGGAATTGATATCAAGGTGTAATTATTTTGCCTCAATACAACAAGCGGATTCTAAACATGGTCCTTCGGCAGAGAAAATGAACCAGCGACCTATGGAATTCATGGTCCGTCTACGAGCCAGCGACCTATAAGATTCATGGTCCTGCAATAATAGTCTACGAAGTGGATCACGCGCGCCTGACTCCTCCTCAGCGCTACATTTGGAAGACGCAGAAAGTTTTAGCGTCGTATTCCACAAGAGTTGCCGAGATTATCTTTCATCAGCCCTGGATTAGTAAGAGTATCGTTCTTCGTCAGCGCATCATTGATAAGGCGTACTTATCTCATCATCAGCGCGAGGAAGCTGGGGGTCTTGTCAGCAGCATATTGAGAAGCCTGAACTTCATCAGCGTATTCTCCTCAGTCCACCGAAGATTATTAGTTACTTATTAGTTTGTAATTTGTAAATAATTAGGAAACCGTTTGTTTGTATTTAGGTAGGCTATGTTTTAATCAATTCTGTTAAGTTTTAGGTTCACCAAAATGAGTGAGACGCAGTTAATTAAGCGGAGAGGTAGCTACAAAGGCCGTTTAACTTCATTTTGGAACTATTTAGCGGCATTGATCAAACCCATCGACAGCGCTACATTCAGGGAGTTGCAGTTGCGTATCGGTAAGGTTGAATCTTTGTATGAGCAGTACGATGAGGTGCAGGTTCAGCTGGAGTGCGCCGCCGATGATGCGGCGGCCCAGCTCGCCGAGCGCGACAGTTTTGAGTCGCTGTATTATAAGTGCCTGTCACACGCGCAGGGATTATTAGAAGAGTTTACCAATTTAAATAAGAACGATGATGCGAGTAATGGTGGTAAGCATTCTAATAATCATAAGCTCGTTAAATTGCCGATAATTCAACTTCCTAAATTCAGCGGTTCATATGAGAATTGGCTTGAATACCGCGACACTTTTACCAGTCTGATCCACTCCAATGACGATATTGACGATATCAACAAATTTCATTATTTACGAACGACTCTGGAGGGATTAGCTGCGACCGTCATTCGCTCGGTTCAGTTCTCAGCTGAGAATTATAGTGTCGCGTGGGAGATGCTGTGCGAGAGGTTTGATAATAAAAGGTTACTAATTCAAAACCATGTAGCGGCATTATTTAATATTGATACTCTAGGTAAAGAGTCCTCTGCTGCTATTAAACGTTTAATTGACCAGTTAAATAAGAATCTTAGAGCACTTGAGGCATTAAATGAGCCTGTTAAGTCATGGGACACGCTGTTAATTTATATTATAACACAAAAATTAGACAGTAAAACGTACCGTCAGTGGGAGGAATATAAAGGTACTGTTGATAAAAATAGTTTCATTAAGTTTGATTTATTTCTTAAGTTTTTGCGCAACCGCGCCGACTTGGTAGAAACTTTAGAGCTGTCACATAATAATTTAGTTTGTTCCGGTAGTGCTCCTAAGAATTATAATAATAATATTTATAGAGTAAGGTCGATGGTCTCAGTAGCGAGTAATATAGGCGAAGAGCCGTCGGCTGTTGAATGTCCCAAATGTAAGGGCGATCATAAGCTCAGTAAATGTGAGAGTTTTCTTTCTATGTCTATTGAAGAAAGACTTATGTCCGTACCAAGTTACAAGGTATGTTATAATTGTTTTAATAAAGGACATGTAGCCAATTCATGTAAGAAGAGACCGGCTTGTAAGGTTTGTAAACGGCGGCATCATGCATTGCTACATTTAGCTGACCATAAGGCGCGTGCGAATATTTATAATAATTATAGTCGTAAAGACTCTACTTCGCCACAGCCTTTGAACCCGTCTCCGTCTGTTTCCGATGCTTCAAAGAGCCGTCAAATCTCACTGACAAAGAGTGTCAGCTCGCCTCGCTTGCCGGGTATGGCACGGGAGGTCTTATTGTCAACGGCTTTGATTAGACTGCGCGACAGCAATAACGTTGAGCACGTCGCTCGTGCACTGTTAGACAGCGGTAGCACATCGTGCATAATTACAGAACATCTTTGTGATAAACTAAACTTGCAAACTAGGAATGTCGATCAGTCGATACTAGGTATTAGTAACACGATTACCCGCGCTGGCAAAACGTGCATGATTAATTTTGAATCACTAGATAGCAATTTTGCCACTAGTGTTATTTGCCATGTTTTGCCATCCATCACGAGTAATGGACCAGAACGCTATATCGACATTAATGACTTCGATATTCCAGCTTATGTTAGTTTGGCTGATCCTAGGTTTTATGAGCCCTCACGCATTGATATGCTGATCGGGGCCAACTTATTCTGGGAGGTACTAGGATCGCATAAAGTTAACTTAGGCAAAGACAAACCGGTACTGTATGAAACTAGATTAGGGTGGATAGTCGCAGGTTCGGTACCAGTTAATCACTTTGTGTCATTACTGACTCGTGATATTTATAACAGTGAGGTAAACAGCTGTTGTTCTAGTAATTTTAATTTTGAAGATGTGCATACTCAGTTAAGCCGAGTTTGGCAGTCGGAAGAAGTATATTATAATTCTCCTCATTATAGGCCGGAGGAAAGGCTATGTGAAGAGCATTTCGTTAAAAATACGGTTCGTCTTTTGGATGGGAGATTTTGTGTACGCATTCTATTTAAACAAAGTCCTAACGAATTAGTAGAATCGTATTTTCGTGCTAAGCACTGTTTATTGTTGCAGAGGCTATGGTTGCTAAAATTATCATGGGATGAACCTTTACCTCCAGAAATTCATAGATATTGGAGTAATATAACGAAAAATATTCCCCTATTGAGTGATGTTCGAGTTCCGAGGCGTGTCATGTGCGATCGTTATACTAAGTTAGAGCTTCACATTTTTACGGATGCATCAGAACGCGCTTACGGTGCTTGTGTTTACGTTCGTAGTACCAATGAGGTAGGCGAAGTTGATGTCCGACTTTTGACGGCCAAGGGGCGCGTAGCGCCGATTAAACCAGTTACTATTCCAAGGTTAGAATTATGCGGCGCATTGACAGGAGCTCGCTTATATGCGAAGGTCATAAAGTATCTTCGTGTAGAGATGAGTGCTGTATATTTCTGGACAGATTCAACCGTAGTTCTTGGATGGTTAAAGATGTTGCCATCGAAACTTCAACCGTTTGTCCGTAACCGGGTTTCCGAAATTCTCGAAGGGACAGGAAACTGTTTTTGGAACCATGTACCAACGGATGAGAATCCCGCTGATTTAATATCACGTGGCGTCGATATAAATATTATTATTCAAGATACTGACATTTGGTGGTCTGGTCCTGGGTTTTTAAAGGAACCAAGTGAGAATTGGCCTTCTCAAGTTGCTAACTGTCAGGAATTGCCTGAACTCAAACCTATAACTTCATTAAGTTTAACCATGAAGTATGATAACATGTTTGTTGATTTTAATCGGTTCTCGAATTATTCTAGGCTTGTGAGAACTATAGCTTATGTATTACGGTTCATTCGGGCCTGTCGTAAGGACTATACGTCCTCTACTTATTTGAATGATGGTGAGCTCAAAGACGCTTTAAATGCCATAATTCGTTATTGTCAGCAACAGTCATTTCCCGAATATCAGGCACTTTTGAGGAATGAAAGTATACCAAAGAAGAGTTCTTTATTAAAGTTTAACGTGTTCTTAGATTATAGTAAGTTAATGCGTGTTGGCGGGCGTCTTGAAAATTCGGAATTTTCATACGATAAAAGGCACCCAATATTAATTAACTCGTCTCATAGATTTACGAAACTATTATTTGAATTCGAGCATAAGCGACTAATGCACGCAGGGCCTCAATTATTATTGGCTTCGATGAGAGATAGTCATCAAGGACGTGGGTGCAGACTGATAAAAGCGTACCTCGCTATATTTATTTGTTTTTCTACTAAGGTAAGTCATTTAGAGCTTGTTGGTGATTGAACGAGCAATAGGTATTTATTAGCTTCACGAAGGTTTATTTCGCGAACACCTATATTAATATCTATTCCGACAGTGGCACTTCTTTTACGGGAGCATCCAGAGATCTCTCGACGTTTCTAAAAACAATGATTGCAACTCCTTGAGTAGGGCAACCGCCGATGTTAGGTTTAATCTGATTCAGACATACACTCTTCATTTTGGGGGACTTATTGGTGTTCATCCTAGACATGATGAAATTGTTCGTGTGGCGGATATACGGACACCTTCTGGAATTATCCGAAGGGCTTTTAACAGAATATGCCCATTACCGGTATCTGCCTAAAGCGGTTGAAAGACAAGCCTTTCAACGTCCGGGGGTATGTTTAGAACCTTTTAGGACTGGTTCTAAATATTAAAAAAATAACATTGACGTTTTTCGCCTTCGATTTTATATTGTCACTTTTCTATTTTACAATTGTTCATATTTAAGCTCCTTGGAAATTATACTTTTGGAATTGATATCAAGGTGTAATTATTTTGCCTCAATACAACAAGCGGATTCCAAACAGTCTGTGACGGGTTTAAGTTTAAAAAAATATATTTAGTTGACTACTTAACTACTGATATGATACGATACGAATCTGTCATAAAAATCAAAAATTCTACTTCACAACCTAGCACGCAACAAAAAAGTGCACTATCCCGGTCAGCGGTCAGTGACGAACTAAACAATGGCAGATTGTGTGAACACCACAGGCCACGCTACGCCACGATTGCTTTGAAGTGTGCCCGAAAAACCGACAACTTCCCGATTGCGCGCCATGCCCGGCCATCGTCCGCCATCATACACCATTACCCCGTCTACACAATGGTGATGGCCTGCAGTGGGCCATGATGGACCATTGTGTACTGGGCACTTAAAATACCTTGTCATGTTCTAAAATACCTGTAGGCCATGGTAAAGCCGAGCGCCATAACAATAACAAAAAAAAAATACCTGTCAGATTTTCTAAATTTGACAGAAATTGATCGGTATTTTAAAGGCTGTGTTCCGAATGTACTGCGACCACTGTAGAGTGTGAGGTCATTTTAGTATACTGCGAAGCCGTTCCTTTATAGTTAGTATACTGTTGGTATATTGGCAGGCCTGTCTCACTTCCATACAAACGGTGCGAAATCGCCGAGATATTTTATCTACTATTTTGGAAAACAACCTAATTTCAACCTTTTGCATAGCGTTTAGCGTTCATAGTACAAAAACCGTCTGCCGCCGTCTCGTTTCAATCTGCCAGGGCTGACAAGCGAGCGGCGCGACGGCGCGGCGGCCGGGTACTATTGCTTTTGTATCGCGGATGTGTGCGCTGCGTATGCGACAAGTCGAGCGAGTGGCAGCCTATTGAGAGAGCTCGTTTATCATACCTAAACTCGGGAGTGAGACTTCTGTACCGTAAGGTACTATTATGTATTCTGTGATATTGGTTGAAATTTAAAACGGAACGCAATCCAGTATACTATCCATACTATCAGCCGCATTTTTGACAGCTCGTATTGAACATTTTCAACACAGTCTAATATGGTTAATTTTTGCAATTCTTCCAGTGTTTTATTATTATTAATCCAAATTAATTACAGAAATTTATAACTTTGGGATTAAACTGTAGGTATTGTTTTAAAAAGTAAAATCTCCCGCAAACGATCAAACATCAAACCGTCAAACACGTCAAACACGTAGTTTATATGGTGTTTGACGTGTTTGACGCGTTTGATGTTTGATCGTTTGCGGGGCACTTTAGACACTCGAGTGGTTTTGATACTTGACAGTTGACTGATCACATATCAAAGTACTGCGAGTGCCTCACCTCGGAAACGCCAGTACTCACATCACAGTATAATATGGCGACGATTGATGACGTCATATATTTCGCTAGGGTACTGCCGACTGCGGCAGTGTACTGCAACTCCATTACGGAACGATTTTTCTATAGTGATAGTACTGTGCAGTGGTCGCAGTACCATTTCGGAACACAGCCTATATTATCTTTGGTCAAAAAATGAAGTTTTGTTTTGTTGGTTTGCTTCATTGACTTTTATAGAGTGGACTCGGCATAATGGTCTATAGTCTATACCAAATCAAAATACTGTGGCCGGTCCGCCATTTTATGTTCCGGTTGATTTTGTGTTGATTGGTTGACGCTGGTTGACGTTTAGTGATGTACTTTTTTATCGAACTTAAAAATATAAGGTGAAGAATCTGATCATTAATATTTTAAAGATTTTAACCTTAATCCGCCTCGTTATCTGTTTGACAATACATAATCATAACAAAATCAATGTCATTTCAATAGTCACTTTGTTTTCATTCTAATAATAATAATTTTACTCATTATGTACACATCAAACTTCTATAACCCAAATTAAAAGTGATAATACGTACATCAGTTTATTTAAAGCATCGCTGTACTATAGTGTTTGATGTTAATTACGCTTAAAACATCTTAGTTTATCGATATCCTCGACAAATATCAACTGAGTGTCCCATTACTAAAGTCCGCCATGTTTTGTTCCTGGCAATATGGCGCCGGCCACACTTTTTTGTAGTTATGTCACTTACATCTGTTTCCTTTTTCATTGGTTTGCTTTATGTTTTCTGTTTCCTTTTTCATTGGTTTGCTTTATCATTTATGTTTTCTTATTCTTTGGTTTGCTTGGATTTAAATTTTAATTTATTGTAATCAATGATATTCTACTAAATACAGATCTGTTACGTTCATACTATCTTCCAGCTTAAATTGCTTCCAAACAATTTTCAAATTCAAATACGTACTTACCTCTGTCATATCCACGGACGTGCGTACCATAAAGGCATAAAAGCACTGCTTACCTAATGATAAATACTTGCTATACACATATTTTAATTTAACTTTCGCGCGTTTTAGATGACGTTAGTTATTATATAAAGTAAAAAATGAATACACTTAAAACGCCTAAATTTATAAAATAGCAAAAACTAATTTGCAAAACTACTTAAACATAAGTCGGTAAGTGGTAACTAGGCGCGCCGCGCGAAGGTACGCACCAATATTATACTACATATCTGTGGTTACAGGCACTCCATGTCACGCAGACCCCACCTATATGTGTGAGTTAAGATTTTCGTATTCGTACACTGTTCGCAAACGTGTGTGCGTGTGCGATTTACTAGGAGAGATCCTGCGGCATGAGTTCCGAGAGCCGGCGAATGGCGCGTTCGGAAGTAATCGGATATGTTCGTTGCCTATAATCCGAGTAAAAATAATAGACGGAAATCTAATTAATCACATATGCACATAGTGCATTTTTGTTTAGTACGGTTTATATTTGTTTACATTACAGAAGTGTTTTGTATTTTGGGAGGCCATTTTTTCATGTGATGAGCACTGTAACATATTATTTTTGTTTGCGCCAGTATATTTATAGTTTTCTTAGAAGATTTTTATTATTTTAACATTTAAAAGTGTGTACATTTAACAGTTTATTAGATATTTGTTATTACTGAGTTTCTAATTTCTATATTGAGTGCGTCTTTTGATTTCTTAAAAATGTTATTTGATTGTGAGGTTTGTGTTGTGTGAAAATGTGTGTTTATTAAAAATTAAAAATAGGTAACAAGTTTTCACAATTGTCATTCAGTGAAAAGATTCTAATTGTGATTTGTGTCGAAAGGTACGTGTATCTGAGTTACAACAATTAAACCAGCAACAAAAATGAAATGTAAGCACTACTCGAAAGTTTCATGTTAATCATATTCATGTATTAATTTATTTTATCATTTTATAATATTACTAGCTGTCCCGGCAAACGTTTCTTTGCCATATTATAAAGTATATCGCCCGTATTATTTTATTGAAGTGACTAAATAAAGTATGTCACCATGGCAACGTCCATCGCTATCATGGTCGTCGTTTTTCTCGAGTTGTAATAATTTACTATTATTTATTCAACAAATGCAATATAATAAGTACCGAGTAGCCGATTCTCAGACCTACTGAATATGCATATAAAATTTAGTAAAAATCAGTAAAGCCGTTTCGGAGGAGTTCGTGGACCAACATTGCGACACGAGAATTTTATATATTAGATATACTTTATATTAAATGCGAAAGTATCTCTGTCTGTCTGTCTCACTTTCACGCCAAAACTAATGAACCGATTGTAATAAAATTTTGTACACAGTTATTCTAGAGCCTGAGAAAGGACATAGGCTACATTTTTATAAGACAAAAATATATTATGTATCTAATTTCCATGGAAATATCGATGAAAATGAATTTACATTGCATTTCTAATATATAACAATAGATGGCGCTTTATTTACTTTAGCTTAGCACACATGTGAACGCAAATGAACTTTCATTGTAGTTCCAACACGTAACAACAGATGGCGTTTTTTTGTTTCTTCATAACAGAACGTACTCATATATTATAATAGTTTAGAAAACATAGTTTTTAATTTATATCTACACTAATATTACAATTTATGCGAAAATATCTCTTTTTGTTTGTCTGTCTGTTTTGCTTTCACGCCAAAACTACTAAACCAATACCACTGCTTACCCCATGTCAAAAACCTCTGCACGCCTCTGGTCATATCTAAAGGTTACCATAGTTACAACAATGAATGCGACAGATAATACGTAATGAATGGTATAGAATAGAATAACTATATGTTTTGAGATGGTTTTGAATTGCACTTGACAGGCGCATCGGCGCGCATGCGCGACAAAGAATAAGAGAATATTGTTATTGTTGAACAGAAGAGACATTGAATAAAACTAATTGTTTGTTAGATTATTTTTTATTAAACTTTGTGCTATATTCTATACATATTATAATAAAGTCGTAGGAAAACAAAAGTACACATTGAATATTTTTAAAAATATTAGTACTTGGGGTATATAACGTGTAAATTTTTGTTTCTTTGTATTTACATAATATTTTTTTAGAGTAATTACTTTAGGATCGGTCGTATGCCCGGGCTAAATATGTATATTATATTAATTAGTAGGTTTTTTTAAAATTAAATAAGAGGGCAAACGAGCAAACGGGTCACCTGATGGTAAGCAACTACCATCGCCCATGGACACTCGCAACATCAGAAGAGCTGCAGGTGCGTTGCCAGCTTTAAAATAAGGTAAGAAATGAAAGAACATATGTAAGAGTTACTTTTACATTAATTGAAAATTTTAACACCAAAATATTTAAGTAATAATAAATATCTATATCTATACATATTATTATAAAATAAGGTCGCTTTTTTCCCTCATATCCCTTTGCTCCCTTTAGTCTTTAAAACTACGCAACGGATTTTAATGATTCTTTCAGTATTAGAAAGCCTATTTATCGAGGAAGGCTATAGGCTATATTTTATTACGCTAGGACTAATAGGAGCGAAGAAATAGAGGAAAATGAGGAAAAAACGTCGAAAATTATTTGAAAGGGCTAACTTGAACGCGCTAACTACCTACTGGTCCGATTTGAAAAATTTTCTCAGTGTTAGATATTATAGCCCCTTTATTGAGGAAGGCTATAGGCAATATTTTATCATGCTAAGACTAATAGGAGAATGTGAAAAAATGAGGAAAATTATTTGAAAGGGTTTATCTCGCGAACTGCTGGAGCAATTTTTATGTTATTTGGCACAGATTCAGGTAAGAAGTAGACCACGTGAAGGATCGAGGCTATCGATTTTAATCATTTTTTACTACATAAAATACATATTTTATGTACCTTCAAAAAGATTTAATTTATTTCTTTTCTGTCTCTTTGAAATTTTTTGTATTTCCGGATTATTTTTATGTGCCAAATGGAGACGAATATTTGTGTATTTATCTATTACTAGATGAAGCCCGCAACTCCGTTGCACCAAAATTTGTTTATCGCGCGGGAACCGTACATTTTTCCAGGATAAAAACTATCATGTGTCCTTTCCCGGGACTCAAGGTATCTCCATGCCAAATTTCAGCAAAATCGGTTTAGCGGTTTGGGTGTGGAGAGGTAACAGACAGACAGACAGACAGACACACTTTCGCATTTATAATATTAGTATGAGATGAGCTCTATGATTAAAAATAGGGGTCTGTTATTTTGAATGTTCTAAGGGGGGTATTAGATTATCATTTATATTGGATCCTAGATCATTGGGTCATTTATATTGGATAATGTAATATAGATAAATGATTCATTTCTTCCTTGATCATAGATTTTTAACATTTGCTGAGAGATTGGATCCAATACGGTCATAGAAATTGGTGTTGCCAGTTATTTAATATAAAAAAAGAGTTTTTAATTTCTTGTTCGTTAGTATGTTTCAAATAATGTAATGTAATTCTTTTTCTAATTATATACTTGAATAATTTTGCTGAAATAACAAAAAACAAGCTATATTAAAAATGACGATGTCTTTTGACAAATCGAATTCTCTGAGATCTAGTAACACTGATGTCAATACCTGTCAGCGTTAGCGCTCCCCATTAGCTATTGAAACAACATATGACGTAAAATAGGATTAATGTTATATGATAATGTAATATGCAGATATGATCAAATGATAATTTTTATTGGATCCTATATAATATGATCCTGTAAATGATCCAATATAAATGATAATGTAATACCCCCCTAAGAGCGAGTCAAAAACATTGGAATTCAAAAATGATTTTAAAATGCGATACTTCAATTGTTTTGCTTCATCATTGGTAGCAAAATGTACTCCTCATTCATTTTACAGTACAGTACAGTTGCATAAGATATCGCATAGCGTATAAAAATAGAATACAAATAAACTGCAATTGTAGGCATTTAACCGATTCATGGCCAATGCCGCGCCCAGCGCGTCATTCAAAAAGTTTTAGTGAGGCCGATGACGCGCCAGACGCGGCATATAAGAATTGTTAAAAAACACGTTAAAACTAATTTATTATACTGTAATTACAATTCCCTTGTCTAAATATACATGTTGAACTCAATTTTATGCGTGGCCGTTTATTTTAGAATTAAAGGCTACTAGTCAGAGATCGTCAATCATTGGTTCACTCGAAGAATCCTTACTTTTCTGCGATTAGCGTATTTATGAAACTTTTTTTTCTTATTAACACTCATCTTCATCAGCGTCAGTAATTTAGCTTCGATGCTACTGTCTGTTGAGTTATTTTTTGCGTCATGACAAATACGAGAACTTTCAATTACTTAATGTCCTTTTCAATGTAAATTTTTGCAATATTGAGTGACTATATTCTGGAAAACTTTCATTCTCCTTATTGTCGTTTTCCAGGCAAATTTCATTTGAGTATGTTTGTAAATCGTGGCTGGCTATATTCAGGAAAGTCATTATATTCCTGCTGATTATCCAAAACAAACGTATTTCATTTGTTTAAATAAACGATTTTCTGAGAGCTCTTAAATTTTAATACAAATTTATATTGTCATAGCTACACAACTACTCTAAGTTATTTATTCTTCAACTAAAATAGATGAAGATGCTAGTCATAATAAATCCCACAACCTTTGCGGAAAAACTATCATGCCTATTGATTTGTGCTTTAACATGTAATTAGGGTTCTAACTTCCGTACCCAAAAGATAAAAACGGGACCCTATTACTATTATAGGCTGGCCTCACACAGCCGGAACGTCTCTCTGAATAATTCATAATCGGAAATTCATAATCTAAATTTCGGCACCTTGCCTCACACACATCTTTGAAAATAAGATTGATCAGTAGTCTCATGATTCCTGGCACATATTTAAACGTCTTTATGGAAGAAGAATTAATACTAATAAATATTATTTTTCTTTTACTTTCGTTTTCACTTAATGTTTCCCAATTTGGAATTAAACTTTTAAGAATTTCCAACCACGCTATGTTTTTTTCCCTGTCATGGTAATCCTCAATGGATGTGTCCTATATTTCAATGCTTAAGATTAAATTTTCCGTGTCAGGCATCACGCCAGCAGGTCACAACATGTCCAGGAGTTAGCTTCTTGCAGTGTCAACTGAAATAATTCATAATCTGATTCCATTATGTGTGTGCCGCTCTATTAAAATGTATGGGAATACGCGCATTATGAAATCATAATCTTAAATTTATCGATCCGGAATTCAGAACGCTCGTCAGTATCATTCTTACAGATCGATCTGAGAAACATAATCTGAAAAAAATCAGAATGTGTACGTGGAGCATACTTACTGATATTGTATGGAATTCCAGTCTTTCTGAATTAATAATATGAATTCAGAAAGACATTCCGGCTGTGTGAGGCCAGCCTAAGACTTCGTTGTCTGTCCGTCTGTCTGTCTGTCTGTCTGTCTCCAGGCCGCAACTCAAGAACGGTAATAGAATTGAAATTTTCACGGATTATGAATATCTGTTGCCGCTATAATAACAAATACTAAAAACAAAATAAAATGCTCCCATACAAAAACATAATTTTCGGCATAATTTTGCTCTATAATGGTACGGAACCCTTCGTGCGCGAGTCCGTGTAGTGATAACACATATAGTGTTATCATCAGTCAGTCAAGGTGTGACGACGTGAGCCCTCACAAAGCTCGGCTTTTAGTAACCAGCACTAATTAAAATCATTAATACCTACATACTCGTATGAGCAAAATTTGTGCCAACGGTTGACGACTACTTACACATTTTGTTAACAGTATGAATTACTACTTTTATACGCCATATCAGCTTTGAATTACAACTAATACGAACACTGCACACAAAATTTTCTTTTCCCTCTCTGATTTACGCCTATTTACAAGAAAATATGCATAAAACACAACCAGTGGCCAATGCCGCACGTGGCGCGTCATCGTTTAGCAGGGCCGATGACGCTTATGGTGCGTCATCGAACAAAGTACTAGGCCTGTCGTAAGAATTTGTTGAAATGAAGGTGGCAACGAATCGGTTAAGTCACCATCTAACAGTCATGTGGTGAGTCTGCACTAACTACTCTATGGCTGCAGCAGCGCAACCATCCTTATCGTTCTTGCGTCAAAACCATATCGCTGTCACTTTCTTTGCCTGAACCATGGCGGAAATTCGATTTTTTCAGATTGTTCGAAAAAATAATTGAAAATGTAATCAATCGAGGTATTTATTGCATTCTTATAAGTGGTAAGAGATTCCATGTGTTTTGTTTACTTTGGAGCCATAGTTCGTACAATTTCTAAATACACACGACGGCTTTTTCAATTTATTTTGGTACTTGACAAGACGCGGTACGTTCGTGAAGTGCGTTCGATGGTTCGATGCAGACTAAATAAAGGAGCGGACAATTGACCTGTATTTGAAGCTTCACAATTCGCGCGGTAGTAACATATCTGCTTTGAGTTATTATTTATTATATCATTGATTGTAATATTAGTTTGTCTTTGGACAATTTGGAGATAGAAAATAAAAGTATTATTTTCTTCATAGAGATTTTCTTCATCATGTACAATATCATGTTTAGCGGTTGATGTGAATTGTGAAAACGTTTATCATTTAAACAAAACTAATCTACAGTCGTTTTTAAACATTGTTTGTGTGAATAGAAGTTCCATTCCATAGTAAAAATTGTGTAGGTACTTACCTACTTTGTGTTTCATTTATTCTGAAACACAAAATACGAACAAACCATTGATTAAACTGACTACCCAACTGGCAACTAGTTACCCACCACTCGGCAATGTAAGGAAATATCAATAGTAGCAGAACTGAAGAGTAACATACCGAGTAAGAGTTGAGGTATTACTTTTTATTTTCACACAAAGTCCTTTGTTGGCTAAGCAACTTTTTAACATAATATTATCAGCAAAGGATAAAACATTGTGTAACTATGACAGCTGTTTACAAAATAACTTTTTTAATTATTATTAGTTGACACTGGCAGAATGGTGCATCCCTGCATCTATGGGCGCCATTAAATAAGAAGAAGAAGAAGAAGAATTAGTATTAGCTAATACATACGGCCAAACCTGGTTAAGCTAGAGTTCAAACACAGTTAAGTAGTATAATATTGAGTTCAAACTTCAAGGGAACATGATATCATTTTCGCTCATAGAGGTTTCTCACTAACCCGAGTTTCTCGCTTAATCAGGTACAAGGTCTTTTTATACTTTACAAATTGACAGCAATAGGAATTTTTGACTCTAAAGCTAAGACAATAATCTATATATAATATATACTAGCTGTCCCGGCAAACTTTTCTTTGCCATATTATAAAGTATATCGCCCGTATTATTTTATTGAAGTGACTAAATAAAGTATGTCACCATGGCAACGTCCATCGCTATCATGGTCGTCGTTTTTCTCGAGTTGTAATAATTTACTATTATTTATTCAACAAATGCACTTATCAATATAATAAGTACCGAGTAGCGGATTCTCATACCTACTGAATATACATATAAAATTTGGTAAAAATCAGTAAAGCTGTTTGGGAGGAGTTCGTGGACTAACATTGTGACACGAGAATTTTATATATAAGATAAAAGAAAGTTGTGTTAGTTATGCCACTTATAACTCCAGAACGGATGAACGGATTTGGCTGAAAATTGGTGGAGAGGTAGCTTAGAACCATAAAATATAGGACATAGGATACATTTTGTCCCGGAAAAATGTATGGTTACTGCACAATATACTTTTATGATTTGCTCGTAAACTATTCAATCGATTTTGATGAATTTTGGTATGGAGATACTTTGAGTCTCGGGAAAGGACAAGGGATACTTTTGGTCTTTGAAAATGTATGGTTCTCGCACAATAAACTTTTATCTCAAGAATGGATAAACCGATTTGGCTGAAAATTGGTGGAGAGGTAGCTTAGAACCAGGAAAAGGACATAGGATACATTTTGTCCCGGAAAAATGTACAGTTACTGCACAATATACTTTTATGCTTTGCGCGTAAACTATTAAATCGATTTTGATGAAATTTGGTATAGAGATACTTTGAGTCTCGGGAAAGGAAAAGCGATACTTTTTATCCCGGAAAATGTACGGTTCCCGCACATCAAACTTTTATGATTTTCGCCTAAGCTTTTCAATCTATTTTGATGAAATTTGGTATGGAGATACTTTGAGTCTCAGGAAAGGACAAGGGATACTTTTTGTCCCGGAAAATGTACAGTTCCCACACAATAAACTTTTATGATTTTCGTCTAATCTATTTAATCTTTTTTGATGAAATTTGACATGAAAATAATAATTTTAATCTATCTATATATCAATATATATGTAAATGAATCCACAAATAAAATATGAAACACCAACTTGCAACCTTTCGAGAAATTGTGCGATGGCCAAAGTATTGCAGTAGAGCAAACTAATAGTTTGGGATGAATGCGCAATGGCACTTAAAAATAAACACACTTTTTTTATTAATTATGCCAATTTGAATTAAGTACTTAAATAATCATTGTTAAGACAGGACAACGTCTGTCGGGTCAGCTAGTTAATAGTTATAGATAAAAGCAAGAGGAAAAGCTATGAATAATAAAAACTAAGAAAGAGTAACTGTGTCAAAAAAATAGTTCCGATTCTACAAAATGTGACCCGAATACATGCATACTTCGTGCAAAAAGAGGCCCGAATACATGCAAGAATTTTGTGTAATTAGTCAATGGCTTTATTTTGTCAATTTGAATGGAGTGTTTCGTACTTTCGTAGCTATTGCCATATTATTTTAGTGTGCGAAAAGAACCTTGAGAACCAAATTCAAAGCTATTGAAGTATGAGAGTTACGTTTCCTTAGTTTTTATTATTCGTAGAGGAAAAGCTATTTAAATACTATTTCTTCTGCCCTTAGGACTGGTTTACACGTATTAAGTAGATAAGTAGTAACTAAATTTTAACTTAATTTGAAGTGCCTGCTGGAAATGTGTCAAGTGACAAGCCCCGCCTGCCAACCTTACAGAAAATAGTCAAAATTCTAATTTCCTTGTTTAGTACTTAACTAAATTTTAACTTACTACTTGCTACTAAATTTTGTGTTTACATGCATTAAGTAACTTAAAATTTAGTTAACTACTTATCTACTTAATATGTGTAAACCAGCCATTAGAGTTTTGCCATTTATGTTTTAATGTCTAATGTCTATTACTTTTTTTGTTATAATTTCAGAAAATTATGAAGGTGAATTGTTATTAAATGAAGAGAAGTATATTGTGGAGAACCAAGTGTTCAAGTGAGCATGGAGCTACCTATATTAGAGACTAAGAATAGCCATATGTTATTGGGTTTGTTGCCAGGTAAAATTTTATTGACATTTCACATTACAAACTGATCTGTTCTGCCTTGTTTTGCCTTATAAATATATGGAGTGTAGATAGAGGAGAAATATCTCTGTATGTGAAAAGTGTCAGCGGAAATGTGTTAAATTAGGGCGAAACTAATTCACCCTAAGGTGGCGCTACAGTAGCAACAAGGTAAATTTTAAATCATTTAGCAACTTTTATTTCAGCTATTTTAGGTTATATTTTTCAAAATATATTAGTATTAACCCAGTAATTCTAGTAATTATTTATATTCCAGTAATAATTTATATTTTGTCACCAATGGCTACATTAATTCCTACACTCCATTATTCATTCATACCCTTTGGCTGCAGCTAGCGCCACTCTTGGAGGATTTTTCAACTGTTATTTACTGCGTACAGCTGGACACTTTCAAATATCCTCCATATAAGATAATTCTCCTCTATCTACACTCCATACTTATAAATTACTAGAGTACGCCCACAACTCTGTTCAAGACTCCAAAAGTTTATCGCGCGGGAACCAAACATTTTTCCGGGATAAAAAAAACCTTACATGTCCTTAGCCAGGACTCAAACTAGCTCCATACCTCTGTGGACTGTGGCTCAGTTGGTGGGCTGTTGGTAGCTCAAGTCTTGGGTTCGAATCCCGCCGACGGAACAAAAAATGTTCAAAGTTCCTGGGTTATGGATGTGTATTCGTGTGATGTGTATCGCTGGGGGCACGTCACGCGCGGACGACGCGTCGTAACTTTTGGAAACTTTTTCTCAACATTTTAGTACTCAGTGATTATAAAAAGAAAAAATACATGTATTTTTAGTTTTAACAAGGATCAATATATCAAAATTTGGCAGGAAGGTTTAATAGCACCCTGTATATTGTAGTGTTTTATGTTTTATCTAATTGGACAATAATAATTATAGTATGTACTTATTAAATAATTGAATATAATATAGTCGCTTGCTAAGCATTAGTGCCCTAACCATCTATATATACCTATATATATAAAACTCAAATGTGACTGACTGACATGGTGATCTATCAACGCACAGCCCAAACCACTGGACGGATCGCGCTGAAATTTGGCATGGAGGTAGATGTTATGACGTAGGCATCTACGCTAAGAAAGGATTTTGATAAATTCCCACCCCAAGAGGTTCAAATAGGGAATGAAAGTTTGTAACGCGTAAGTAACGCGAGCGAAGCCGCGGGCAAAAGCTCGTAATACATATTTGTATGGATATTTTGTAATTCCTATCGTAGGCAGTCCCTTGGTGTTATTTTTGCATTAGATATATCTTAATTCTTTTTAATTTATCTTTCAGAATCTGAAAATACTATTACTAGAAAGAAGACAAACGCCATTGCTGGCAAGAGTGACATAGACAAGAGTGGCATCAACAAATATATAGACGAAAAATGTAAAATTAAAAGTGAAGATGAAAGTTACATAGACATAATTGCCATAAATGGAAGCTATTCAAACAAACATGTTGAGGAGAGTAGTGTCAACGGAAGTATTGGAAAGAGTGGTATATGCAAAAGTGCCAGAGGAAAAAGTGGCATAGACAAATATGTTATGGAAGAAAGTTGTATAGACAAAAGTGGTATCAACAAATATATAGACGAAAAATGTAAAATTAAAAGTGAAGATGAAAGTTACATAGACATAATTGCCATAAATGGAAGCTATTCAGACAAACATATTGAGGAGAGTAGTGTCAACGGAAGTATTGAAAAGAGTGGTATATGCAAAAGTGCCAGAGGAAAAAGTGGCATAGACAAAAATGTTATGGAAGAAAGTTGTATAGACAAAAGTGGTATCAACAAATATATAGACGAAAAATGTAAAATTAAAAGTGAAGATGAAAGTTACATAGACATAATTGGAAACTATTCAGACAAACATATTGAGGAGAGTAGTGTCAATAGAAGTGGTATTAGAAAGAGTGGTATATGCAAACGTGCCAGAGGAAAACGTGGCATAGATAAAAATGTTATAAGTAAAAGTGGCATAGACAAAAATGTTATGAGTAAAAGTGGAATAGACAAAAATGTTATAAATAAAAGTGGCATAGACAAAAATGTTATAAGCAAAAGTGGCATAGACAAAAATATTATAAGTAAAAGTGGCATAGACAAAAATGTTATAAGTAAAAGTGGCATAGACAAAAATGTTATAGAAGAAAGTTGTATAGACAAAAATGTTATAAGTAAAAGTAGCATAGACAAAAATGTTATAGAAGAAAGTTGTATAGACAAAAGTGGCATAGAGAAGAAATTCCATTGCGACATATGCGGGAAAGCCTTCAAGCGGAGCACATACGTGACGATACACAAGCGAGTTCACACAGGCGACAGACCATACGAGTGTGACATCTGTTACGAGCGCTTCCGGCATTGCAGCCACCTGGCCACACACAAGAGGTCACATACGGGTGTCAAGCCGTACTCCTGTAAAATATGCCCCAAAAAGTTTTCACACAGCAGCAGTTTACACATGCATACTAGAACACACACAGATCCCAAGCCGTTTGCCTGTGAAGTATGCGAGAAAAAGTTCTTCAGACGTGCTGACCTCAAGACCCATCTCCGAACACACAGTGGTGAGAAACCATATACCTGTGATATATGCAAGAAAAATTACAGGCATGTGAGTCATTTGATAAAACATAAGAGAACTCACAACGGAACTTATATATTGGGTGTGTGAATGTGCGCATAGTCGCGGAGTAATGTTAAATGTTGTCCACAAAAGTTGTGAGCCTGAAGAGGCAGAGGTGGTGGGGCTGCGATCGTGTATCACGCGTTTCCCGTAGTCCCACCTTCAGGAGCAGGAACACCGTTGGGGTTTTAGTGGGTAGTCCCGGGTGCGTCTTTCGTCCGCCCCGGGGAGTCCCACATACCCCGGTGGTCCTCCCCAGGCCCCGGGGATGCGTAAACGCATTCCCCCAACGCAAAAAAAAGGGTGTGTGAATGTGCTACTAAAAATGAAGGAAACCATGTAAATAAATGTTATTTAAACGCTATCAGAGAAGTTGATTCATTGACAGTGTTTTGAATTTAGTCGCGTTATCTAACCCAGGTGGCATCACAACTAAGATTGAAGTGGCATAAACCTATTGCTAAGTACTCGCATACGGTTTTGCTCGATAGTTTTACTCAAAATCGAGCTAAAACCACTGTGTGGACCGCAAAACTCACATCTCGAAGGCTCGCATAGAGCCAGTTTGAAAGCTCGAATCGAGCCAGCTTGACAAATTTTTTGACACTAGTTAGGGTTCCGTACCCAAAGGGTAAAAACGGGACCCTATTACTGAGACATCGATGTCTGTCCGTCTGTCCGTCCGTCCGTCTGTCTCCAGGCTGTAACTCAAGAACGGTAATAGCTAGAGAGTTGAAATTTTCACAGATTATGTATTTCTGTTGCTGCTATAACAACAAATACAATAAAAATACAAAAATAAAATAAATTAAATATTTAAGGGGGGCTCCCATACAACAAACGTGATTTTTCAAACACTTTTTGCTCAGTATCAATGATTACAACAGGTAGGCACTTGAAATTTTCACAAAGGCCTTAATTATATGTGTACTTTAATAATAATTAATAATAATATTTAAATAAAATAAAAATTTAAGGGGGGGCTGCCATACAAAAAACACAATTTTTGGTCCATTTTTGTTTCATAACGGTACGGAACCCTTCGTGCGCGAGTCCGACTCGCACTTGGCCGATTACTTTTATTATTTGTAGCTATGTAATTTCCTTCGAACTGGAGTAAAACTATCGAGTAGTGTTGAATGTGTGGACGAAAGCCCGAGCGTTGGTTTTTACTCTACGTAAAACCGTATGTGAGTACTTACACTATGAGCCCGGGCGCGCACTAGCGGCCAGGCCGCGGCGGCCATCGAAAGTATGGTGTGGCCGCTGGGCGAGGTGCGGCCAGACTGCCTTTTTTTTTTTTTGGAAATGGGGAAATGCATTACGCATCCCCGGCGGATTGGGGACACCGGCCGGGGTATGTGGGACTCTCCGAGGAACTACCCACTAAAACCCCATGCTGCTCCACTCACCCCTTAGGCAAAATTACGGGCACGATCAACCCACCTCAAAGCCTGCCTAGTATACGCCTACGAGATATCTCTCTCTGCATGTTTCTCGATGTTTGATAGTTTGTATCTTCATCTCTATTGACCCTAGCATGACAAACATTTTTTCTCGTGTAGATCTATCATCGAAGAACACATTTTTATAATGTTTTGTCGAGATAATGTCGAGATTTTGACATTATGATGAGATGAGACGAGTAGTTTTGAATTATCTCGAGAGTAAAGTATAATTTACACAGAGCCAGTACTGGCTGCCAATAAGACTGGCAGCCAGTATTGGCTTGACATATGCCGCGTGTGAACAGTTTGACCTGGCTTGAAAAACTGTTCACACGCGGCATATACCAAGCCATTGCCAATACTGGCTGCCAGTCTTATTGGCGGCCAGTACTGGCTCTGTGTAAGCTATACTAAGGCTGGTTTTAGAGTCACGCTGACAGCTCAGCGCGTAGCTTGTCAGCGTGAGACGTTTTAGTATCGTGCTGATCGCTTTGGAGTACAGTCGCATAAAAATGCAAAGGAGACTGTTCAGTGTTCACGCTGACGGCGTCAGCTCGGCGCGACACTAAAACGCTCACTGAAGACAGAGGCGCGCGGGCGGCGGTGAGCGCCGACGCGCTGATAGCTACGCGTTACTTTAAAACGCTTCCTAGAGGTTCATACATTTTGGCTGTCAGCGCTGACGGTCAGCGTGACTCTAAAACCAGCCTTAAGGGTCTACATAGACGGACTGCATTTCAATTGCAATCCAACTGCAAATTGCAGTTCAAGTGTAGTTTGAATGCAGTTGACACGACTGCAATAGAACTGCAAACCAAACAGTTCACACGACTGCACGCCGACTGCAACTGAACTGCAATCCGACTGCGCGTTTGGTTTGCAGTTCTATTGCAGTCGTTTCAACTGCATTCAAACTGCACTTGAACTGCAATTTGCAGTTGAAATGCAGTCCGTCTGTGTAGACCCTTAGATATCTCGTTGGCGTATGCTAGGCAGGCAGGTGCGCGTGGTCTATAGCGGTTTCATACTAAGGTATTTATCTCGATGGCCGCCGCGGCCGGGCTAAGGCTATAGGTTTCATTTACCGACATTGGTCTAGCCGCTAGCGTTTGCCGCGTTGCTCTGTAGTGGCGTAGAGCAAAATTGAACCTATAGCCTTTGTCATAAAGTGGCATTTTATTTGAATTTTTTGTCGCGAGGATTGAAGACCCAACTAGAGTTCCGTTTCACCTTTTTAACCGACTCAAAAAAGGAGGTTATTCGACGCGTATGTATGTAATATTTCTAGAACTGCCCAGTTTTTGTATATGTTAGTCTCTATCAGCGTCTGAACAAATCTGTCAAATTTCAAAAGTGTATGTATATGTATATTGTATGTATGTTTCTGTTTGTGTTCGCATATCTCCGGAACTACAAGTCTGATTTCAGTAATTCTTTTTTTATTGTACCAGGCACTGTTCAACTTAGGGAACAGTGCAAGTTTCATCAAAATCGGTTCATTAGTTTTAGAGATACGGAGTTTTCATTCCATTCAATTTTGAAGTCGGTTTTATCTATTTAAAATACAGTTATTCCAATATATTACCTATTATAATATACCCTATAGTAATAAAGTATTTAAACAGAAAATAATTAGTTATTATTCAAGATGTGTTTGTCTTTGACTGACACTTTAAAGAGATAGTGAAACTTCAATATAGTTATTATAAAGGAGGACATCACAAATATTGTAAAATGAAAAACATTCCATTTCATACGAAATATTTATTAAAAATTGCAAAATGTAAAAAATACGATACAAATCCTATACAAAAAGTTGTAAAAAAAAAATCAATATCACAAAAATCAACCATAGAGAATACAACCGCCAAACTGATAGTTGACGTGCGCTGTCAAACTGACAGGCGCGAAAGAGATAGAGCTTCAGTCTCTTTCATGTGACGTCATCACTTGAGATAGGACACAAGATAATCGTCCTCTTTCAAGTTTTGTCTACGAAAAAATACGAATTAGCCTACGTTTAAATAATGAAAATACGCGAGTATAAAAAGAAAAAATATTGCTATCTTAATCTAAGCTACATCTGTGCTGATACAATATAAAAGAAATATGTCTAGCTGTGTGTAAACTGTCAAAATATCTACACTTACAATAAACTTTACGGTCGGCCATACTTGTAGTGGAAATCACAAAAGATAAGAGACAAAAGAGCAAATTTAACGCCTAATGGGTAGCCGATACCCATTTCAAGTGCGTTGCTTTAGTGCCAAAATACAAATCTGGCTGACGGTAAGATATCCACAGATATTGTGAACCAAGCCTACATTAGGGCGCATTCACAAGTCCATTAAACTGTACAGCAAACGTCAGTATTACTATACCTAACTTATACTAACGACCTCTCAGACGCCACTCAAGTTGGGAGTCCCCCAAATTGCCGACTTGTGTGCCTCTCATTTTGAGTTACGTTTGAGTATCGTATATTATTATCTTTAATATTTTACAATTGACAGTACAAAAGCTTATATCGATAGCCATTTAAAGGTTTTTTCACTTTCTGAAACCACCAAGATAATAATTGAGATAACTTTAAAAATTTGACGACCTCTGTGGCCCAGTGGTGAGCGCGTTGCTAGCTCAAGCCGGGGGTCGCGGGTTCGAATCCCGCCGACGGAACAAAATTTTTCAAAGTACCTGGGTCATGGATGTGTATTAAATATGTGTATCATATAATAAAAATCTCAAATATATTATGTATAGTATAAAAGTATTACTTAAATTTATTACCGTTGTCTGGTACCCGTACGTAACACAAGTCCTTCAGGTACTTACCACGGGGCAAGACTGACGTGGTGTGAACGTAAAGTATATTATCAAATTCAACGAAATCTGTTCAGCGGTTCGGGCGTGAAGAGCTGTTCGCATTTATAATATTAGTACGGATGTATTAAAACTGGGCAATAAACTGTTTTTGGGCCAACATATTGTGAATATTTTCAGAGAGTAAAAAACCTTTTCTCGCATTATTATCATTAAAATATTCTGGCACTAAAACCCTAGCCTACTCAGTTCAGAACTGACGCTAATATTTTTTCACTACACTATCTAGCGGGTACAAAATAAATTCTTAGAGACTACTAACAGACTATTAAAATTATCCAACTAATAAAACTAATTGCCGCACTTAGGCTGTCTTTCCACCAGAGCTGAGCGGAACAGACTGTGTTGCGAGAAATGTGTTTTTGAAAACCAATAGAATTGCTTCGTTGACATGACTTTGCCATGACATCGCTCACCGCGGCGATGCTATTGGTTCTCAAAAACACATTCCTCGCAAGACATCTCCGCTCAGCTCTGGTGGAAACACAGCCTTAGGCCCGTATAAATAGTCTACTCTTGATACTTAAGAGTAAAAAGAATAATATAAAAGAGGTCGGACTTAGAAAAAAAAATACGTTTAAGTTAAAAACCACGGATTTAACTTTAATTCGTCCGTTTTAACAGCCAATCACAGTGGATCTTGTTTTAAAATTAGCCAATCAATCTTGAATCGAATCAAGTCGAATTGTATTTTTGTCTTCAAAGTCCCACTTCTGGTTAGGTAGTTTATATTCTCTCTCAAATCGAGCAGACTATTTAGGCCGTGTTTCCACTGACGCGGAGTGGAGCTTAGCGGTGCCGAATTGACCAATCACCATGCTTGAAATCTTCGCTGTCATTCCGCTGGAATAGCACGATTGGTCAATTCGGGCACCGCTCCGCTTCAGTGGAAACGAAGCCTTACCATACATTCCCAAACTCTTCATTAAATTGAACGAAATGTATCTGAGTACGGGAGTGAGTTTTTATGGGCATATCGTAGGCCAAAATAGCAAGGACTGTCCTCATAATATGCAAACTAGTTACAAACATCTACCCTTCCCTCTAAACAACAGCCAATAATGTATCGGTGTTGTAATGTTTTCTCTACCCTCAAAAATGCTGCTATACTGTACTCGGTGAAACATGGCGGTAGCGGCCATTGACTCCCTGTCAAAAACTTGTCATTTTTACATAAACCGCGATTGACAAGTGTCAGATGTTTGTATAGAAAATTACAAGTTCCTGACAGGGGTAAGTGACCGCTATCGCCATGTTTCGCCGAGCATAGTATTTAACCTACATAATATCTAAACCTAATCTAATTCCTATTTTATAAATGCAATGCCTGGTAGCTTATTAATGTACACTTAACGACTAAGTTTAGACTGCTTCGAGCGCTGTTTTAGAGATAAACTATGATAACATGGCGCGCCCCTTCAAAATTCAAAACGTTTGAAGTGCGATGTCAAAACGTTTGAAGTGCATTGTCAAAACGTTTGAAGTGCGTTGTCAAAACGTTTGAAGTGTGTTGTCAAAACGTTTGAAGTGCATTGTCAAAACGTTTGAAGTGCGTTGTCAAAACGTTTGAAGTGTGTTGTCAAAACGTTTGAAGTGCGTTGTCTTGCGCGGTCGGCTAGTTATGATTAGTTGACCAACAAATCTTAGTAATAAGTGAAATTAAGTGAAAAATTACGAGTACTGGTTGATTGATTGAATACTTACTACATACAAACTCTTTCATAAGGATGTGACTACACACATTGAAGCAGTAATTTGGAAGGGCGCGCCATGTTATCGTAGTTTATCTCTACTAAGATTGAACCACAACCGTTGTGAATGCAACTATGAATTGACTGAATCGTCAAATTATAATTTGATTAAAAAATTATTTGAATAGACTATCCACAATCTGTCAAGCTAGAAATTATTATCGAAATATTTAAAAAGTTATAAAATTGCATAGCAGCAGCATGAGAAAATTTAATGGTATTTTAAATGTTTAATATATTAGATATAAATACCTTACACAAAAAATAAATAATGAAAAAGCCTCACAACGTGTTCGTTTGGATTTTCAATGCACATTGCACATGCACAAAGTTATAAATTGGTGTCAGTGTGAGTGTCATGTTCTAAAATACCTGTCAGATTTTCTAAAATCTGGCAGAAATTAATCGGTATTTTAGAATATGACACTCACACTGATACGCAAGAAAGCCGCGCATGCGCAGTTGAAAAACCAAACGAACACGACTAGTATAATTCAAGAAGGCTTTATGGCCGCTGTACACTCTCGCCGAGAGCTCTCGGGCGAGAGTCTCGTGCGAGAGCCCCTTGCCCGAGTGCGATCATGTACATTCTCGCTTAGTTCAATCGCAGTTAAGAACTCAGAGAAGATGGACGAAAACGACCATTCACCATTCACCATGCATCGAAAGATATCATTGTAATCCAAAGATTTTTATTCATATTTAATTTTTTAACTCACAGATAATGACTGATAATGAAGTTTATTATTATTATTTTTCTGTTCTACACTGTCCAACAGCGGGACTAGTACTGAGAGACGCGAGAGTGTACAGTAGTGCGCTCGTTTTCCTCGCGAGACCCTTTGTCTCGGGCGCAAAATACCGACAACGGACCGAGAGGGTCCGAGACAGGCGAGACGAGGCGAGCGCACCCATTTACACTCTCGCACTCGGGCCGCCTCGCTGTGTCTCGGCGAGAGTGTACAGCCGGCTTTATATAAACGTGGCGAGAAAAGGAACGAACGCTTCTATCATGCAAAAACGTCATTATTGACATGTGTTTGACAGATCTCCTTTACCAGCAGTGCTCCCGTCAATGTCACCCAGGTTCATTTAAAGCCTTGTCGAACTTATGGAGGGTAGATGGAGGAGAATTATTTTATATGGGGGATATTTGAAAGTGTCCAGCTGTACGCAGTAAATAACAGTTGAAAAATCCTCCAAGAGTGACGCTAGCTGCAGCAAATGGTATGGAATGAATGTAGCCGTTGGTGACAAAATATAAATTTAAGTTAGCCGAATAGCCGAGTCACAGAATTACTGGGTTAATACTAATATATTTTGAAAAATATAACCTAAAATAGCTGAAATGAAAGCTGCTAAATGATTTAAAATTTACCCTGTTGCTACTGTAGCGCCACCCTAATTTCACCCTAATTTAACGCATTTCCGCGGACACATTTAACATACAGAGATAGTTCTCCTCCATCTACACTCCATAGTCGAACTGTAGCGTATCCATTATATAAATATTTTTTATAAGTAAGAGGGCTACAGCTCGACAAGGCTTTAAATGAACGTGGCGCAAAAAGGAACTAACGCTGCCATCATACAAAAACGTCATTTTTGACAGTTCTCCTTTACGAGCAGCGCCACCACCCACGTCCATTTAAAACCTTGTCGCACTGTATTGACGGATGCATTTAAGCCATGACCGAGGTAAAATAATTTCAAATCTTACGCTACGAAGCAGTCATATCATCTACCACCTAAAACATCTAAAAACCTAAGAATTTCGATTCAAAACGGACGAACGTAGAATTTTGGACGAAAACATAACACTAACATCAGTCTTAGCGCATCGTGACCTAACTGCGAACACGTAAGATTTTATTAATATACCAGAGGGGTATGAAAATCTTTATATGGAGCCTGGCCGACTTACTGTTCGCCATTGTGTTTTTCCGCGTTCATAGCGGATAGCTAACATCAATACAAACAAAAAATAATCTTAGACAAAACCGCGTATGGCCGTGTAAAGGCACTTCACATGGCTATTTGTATTTGCTATTTGCTATTTGTTGTATTTGGCAAAATTATTGACAAATACACACAAGCAAATATAGGCAAATACGGCCCTTCACACATGGACGTCAAATACCAAACTTTTACTTGATTTTATTTACTTGCCTATTTGACTACTTTGATGTGCGTCCAAGACCGACAAAGGTGTATTTGGTATTGGTCATATTTGTCAAATAGGCAAATAAGGCCAATATTTGTCAAACATGACCTTTACACATGGTGATTGTTTGGCGAATACATCAAATACGCAAATACAAATAGCCATGTGAAGTGCCTCTATCACATTTCGAAGATTTGAGCTGCCAATGTTGCATTATCTTAAATTGGAAAAACTTTGGCAGCTCATATCTTCGAAATGTGACACTTTACGCGGTTTTCTCTAAGATAATTTTTTGTTTGTATTGATGTTAGCTATCCATTTTTGAAAAAAATATTCATGAACGTGAAAAAAACAATGGCGGATGGTAGGTCGGCCAAAATCTTCGTACCCCTTTACAATTCATAATAATAATCAGTCCAGAAATAAAACGAAATTCTGGATAAGTAAATAAAGAACGATAGAACTTTATAGTAGGGGAGGTCGCGCTCAGTTAAAAAAGTAATTTCATACCGAGCGAAAATCGTTACAATAATAGTATTCCACTAATACATAACAGCTTTGATCGTCAGCCACTCCATAATGGGTGGAATAAAAATTGAGAGCATCTCAAAGTTGTTGTTGGGAATCGTATTGAATTGACATTAAAACGATCCCAATTCACACCCAATAAAGGTTCATATCTAGATTATACACGATTAGGTTGGGTAGGTGTTATTTTAGTTTTAGTATATAACAACAGATGGCGCTTTTAAAGTAAAATGTATATAATTCTTCTTCACAAGTATTGACTATCAAATTAATTACTTAAAATTCCTATGTGAGATAATTTTATGATTAATTCAAACGAAAATCGCCGTCAGCTGAATGTTTGCAGGTGGAAATGTCATCTACGTTTAACGTTTGTTCGTGGTGGCCGAAAAGGAAGATCTTCCGACCGAGAGAGATAGCATGCTCGGTCAGGCCGAAGCCCACTGACGTCATTTCAGACGTTTTATATATCTTGCCGTTCTCCGAAACTTCGATAGCGCGATGTAAGATTGTTAGGCGAATTGTAGGTACCGCCACATACGCGACGCCCTAGGATACATTGAGCGCGAAGTAGGGCTATATTGGTCATAACTTATATCGCTGGCTGACGGTTTTTCCACCATCGTATTAGCGACTGACGGTTTTATTTATTATTTACAAAGTAGAAACATTCACCTGTATAAATTTTGTACGTATAAAATGACTTTATATTAAAAAAAATTTTACATGTCCAGTAACGCGACAGACGTTGAATCCCCCATGTGGAATACGGCTGACGGTGATTTTTTGGTTAGGTAAACATGACCTCAATAATCATCCATCAAAGTTTCATTCGGTATAAAATCACTTTTCGCAACTATTTTTTTTTTTTACAACTTTGAAATACTTTCAGTTAACATTCCACCACGGGTGCGGCGACTGACGCTGATTATATTGATTGATAAATATCAAGCTACGGCTGGACAAAAATTTGGTCGGTATGAAATGGCTTTGCATACGCTGCACTACCTCCCCTACTATTAGGTTTATAGCACAAAGTTAATACACCTAGCGGAATAGAGAAACAAATGCCTGAGCAAGCGAGATGCCACTATCGGTAACACTGCGTGGTAACAAGCGACGAGTGACACATGACAGGAGAACCAATTTTTTTCGTCAGTTTGATGTCCAGTCGGCACTGATCGGCACGTTGACAATTTAATCTCTTAAAAAGATGCTTGTGTAAGTGTATTACAATTTCGGTTTCGTTTGACAGCTCGAGATTGTTGCTCTATTCCGCTAGGTATATTAACTTTATGGTCTTCCGTTGCACATTAGCTATATCTTTTCTTTCAAAGTAATCTAAAAGAGATAGATAATATAATCATACAAAATACGTACGTTTTCCATTTAGGTCACAAGTGTCAATATTAAGTCTAAACTACATCTAGTCTATATACATTATGGCAGTTTTGTTTAGCTCTCGTGTTTTGTAAGTCATTTTTTGATATTTTTAAATAAAAAATTCGAAAATAACTTTGGAAGTAAAAACTTGAGGTAAATATAAAAGTGTCAACTGTACTTAGTGTTTTTTAAAATACGTTTTTTTATTTAAAAATATCAAAAAGATTACAAATCTTAATAATAATCTATCAAAGTCTAATATAATGTAAAGCTATGAAAACTTGAAAAGGTTTTTACAAAAAAATCCTTAACACTAGAAAAAAATATCAAAATTTAAAGCCTTTTTGTAAAGAAAAAATAAAAAAAGTCATATGCCAAAACTCTATAAAATATTATGAATATATTTTTAAATGCAAAAAAAATATCTTAATCATGTAAAACCTTACGTCTAAAATATTTTTGATCAGAAAAGAAGAAATAATATACTATTACATTAATATACCCTTTTGAGTCTATTTTAATATGAAATAATATTTACATTAAATATAGTATTACGTTTTCACGTTAAGTTTAAAATAACTCATCAGTAAAATGTAAACATCACGCAAGCGGTTATCGCCCATGGCGATCCGTAACAACGGTTGAGTTGCATGTGCGTTGTTTAAAGATGAATTTTTTCTCTATTGTCTCTCATCTTCTATAAGTGGCACGAAGTTCACCGGGACAGCTAGTATTTGATAAATATATCCACGGCTGGGGCCGGGTACCCTCGAAATTCTCATACATACGTAATACCAAAATCATTTTCTCATACGAAAATATTTAACATGTTTGAGTTATTTTTCAGCTTAAAATAGTAATTATCTAGGTTCCTGCACAAAAATTTACTTCAAAATATTAAAAAAAATTTTTTTTTCTTGTTTTAATTTTTTTTTTTAGTAAATTTACAACTAAATATTGAAACACAAAAAAATTGAGTAAAACACTAAAAAATATATAAATAAATAGTAAATTTACTACAAAATATTTAAACTCTAAAAAATATTTTTTTGTATTTAAATATTTAGTAGTAAAATTACTATTTATTTATATATTTTTAGTGTTTTACTCCATTTTTTAGTGTTTCAATATTTAGTAGTAAATTTACTAAAAAAAAATAAAAAAAAAATTGTGTTTAAATATTTTGAAGTAAATTTTTGTGCAGGAACCTAGGTAATTACTATTTTAAACTGAAAAATAACTCAAACATGTTAAATATTTTCGTATGAGAAAATGATTTTGGTATTACGTTTGTATGAGAAATAGGCTACTTGACCTAATTTTTCTCTTCATGCTAATCGCTTCATAATCATTCATTTTTACAAAAAAAAAAACTAATATTTTAATATTTTACACAGTAGAAACCCATAAAAATGTTTATTGAAAAATATGCCTCTTAAATGGCGCCGAAAACACTGTCCGCCATAGTGTGACGTCATACGCTTTGTATTTTAAACTCTCTTTATTGAAATTTTTTTAATGTGCTAAATGTACGAGTCTAAAAGTGCCCAAAAGTTATAAAATAATTATATTAGAAATTAGAAATCATTTGTAATGTTGAAAACTTTTGGAGAAAAGTTATGGCCATTTCATTTCCCGTCTACAATAAATGGAGATAATATATATAAAACTGATGTTTTATTTTAATTATTGAAGAAAATATATAATAGGCTTATTCTTATTATTTATGTACAAATAATCTTACATATAGCGAGCGCGATAAATAAAAGATATTAAATTAGTATGAGGATGACGTCACATCCCAATCGGAAGTACCGCAAAAGCGTTTTCGTCAGTACAATTCCTATTTTCATAAAATCATATTTTCAAATCGACTTTATTTATCAATCATAAGCTTTTACTTGATAATAAGGGTGAAATACGGTTTCCTAGGCCAAGTTCTACTAGAAATATGCATTTGTTCAATGAAATTGAATATAGGTCAAGTAGCCTATTCCAAGGGTACCCGGCCTCTTAAGAGTTTACATTCTGATGACTTAACTGAAACTTAACGCAAAAAGACTATGCCTATGTTAGATATAAAAATTATAAAAAAAAACTGTAAATGCTTCAAAAATTACTATTGAGCACTATCGTCAGTACCTTTGAGTATAAGTCTAGGAAATTAAAACATGTTAGTTTTAAATAAATAAAATATTCTATGGAAACCCCGACAATAAAAACTATTTCTAGCCTGGCTGTACCTATAACTGTTCTACATATAAAATGATTATTATAGGTTTAAAAAGTTGCTTCAAAAGAAACCATTACATTTCTACTAATCACAATGCATTAAGAATAATAAAATACTGTTTTTAAGTGAAACAATATAAAAAATGCATTATTTGTCACTGAAAAACTTGGCAAGAATAAAAATACTCCGAGTACACCTGCCCAGAAATCTTTACATTTCGATTTGATTTTGCAATCTTTACCTGACAACACTGTCAGTTGTCAAAAACAAAAAGAAGTAGAAGACGTTGACAGCTGTCAGCGTGACGTTTACTCCTCCTTCTTCTCCTCCTGTTTTTCTGCGGCGGTTTCATCCGCTATTAGAGCTGTCACTTCTTCGTGTACTTCGGAGAACTGTGGCCGCTCGGCGGGAGAGGTTTGCCAGCACCGTTTCTGGAATGTTTGGAGTGTGTGTGAGAAAGAGACAGATGTAGTAAGAGTAAGTGAGACCAACATATCCATACTTATATTATGAATGCGAAACTGCGTTTGTCTGTTACCACTTCACGCCCAAACCGCTCAACCGATTTTGATGAAATTTCGTATGGAGATACATTGAGACCCGGGAAAAGACATAGGATACTTTTTATCCCGGAAAAATGTACGGTTCACTAGGCCGAAAATACGCGGCCTAAGTTCGGCATGACTACGCCAGCAATGCGCTACGCATACAATATAACGCGACGTTATTTCGGCATGGTGTGTCATCGGTAATTTAAAATACATTGCAGGCGGAATCATGCCGAACTTCGGCCGCGTATGAAGGCCAGTATAAATAGTCAGTACTCAAGATGCATCTCGGTCTCAAGACACGGTTCAGGCTCTGTGATTGTCAAAATTCGGACCAATCACATAGCCATTTTGAGTACTGACTATTTATACCGGCCCAAGTGTGTTTAGACCACTGAACTCCATTATACAAGTACGCTGGGCATATGATACCCAGCTGTTTTTTGTGCCTATTTGAAGCGGAATCAGCGCCCCCAATGCGGGGGAAGAGAACTAAATCTGACGTAACTTGCAAATGGCCGCTCAATCGCTATTGATTGTAGAAACCGAAGAGAATATAATCACTACGGTGGTGGAAACTAGTATTAGTTCAAAGTACTCCCACTACTGCTATCAGCGCCAATATGGCGACTTTTAAACGTCATGTATATGTCAGATTTAGTTCTCTTCCCCCGCATTGGGGGCGCTGATTCCACTTCAAATAGGCACAAAAAACAGCTGTCATTTCACTGACTGACATGTTGATCTATCAACGCACAGCCCAAACCACTGGACGGATCGGGCTGAAATTCGGCATGCAGGTAGATGTTATGAAGTAGGCATCCGCTAAGAAAGGATTTTGATAAATTCCAACCCCAAGGGGTTAAAGTAGGGGATGAAATTTTGTATATAAAAATACTTCTTAACGCGAGCGAAGCCGCGGGCAAAAGCTCGTAGAATATAAACGCGTACTCACCAGTAACGCGACCAATCTGTCGGGCGCATCGGGCGGGGGGGTCCACTCTAGAGTGCCGGCCTTCAGTCGCTCCAACACTGAATTGTCGTTCAACTTCACGAACGGCAGCTCGGCTTTAGTGTAGATCTGGAATTTGACAGTAGTATTCGTTTTATTTTTTTACTGCGCATGTGCAGCTTACGCGCATGCGCAACAATAGAAATTAACATCAGTCACTGTCAGATTTTAACACACGACACTGACACAAATTTTTAAAATTACGCATGCGCAAAGCGCTGCACATGCGCAGTAAATAACGAAACTAATACTTTTCTTGTTTAATGCGGGCTCTACACTCGCGGCGCGAATAGCGGCCGCGATTCACGGATGCTACGCGCCGTGAACACGATACGAACAAATACGAAGCCGCGAAGCGCGAACGCGAAGCCGCGAAACCTTGCACACGGCCTTCGCGGGCTCTTACGCCGCGAGTGTAGAGCCCGCATAATACTAAAATGAGAAGGTATAAAGATGTAATATGCTCAATTGAATAGTTAATACATACATAAGAAAATGTAGGAAATTATAGGCAGCACATGTACAATGTATATGTCGCAGTCATCTGGTCGAATCTGCTATTTGTATGAGTGTCTAGCGGATTCATCGAATGAAACCGTTCATGAGAGCCGATCTCTCTCTCGTTCGTGCGTCCTCTCGCTTGCTCGCGACAATAAGCGTAACGGGACAATGACGTCATATTTTTCGTGCGTGCACCCCGTATAGGTCTACCAGGATCTGATGGCAAAAAGTGAGAAAAGAAATTGACTAGCAATACCGGGGTAATTGGAATGAAACATTTTGATCCTTTTTTCCTTATAGCGGCTGATTCTGTGTGTGAAATATGCAAATATAATATATTCAATGATATTTTTTTAAATTCTGCCATCCAAAGCCATCAGATTTTAATAGACCTATAGTATCGAGTTATTAGACGTCGCCGAGTGAGACAGACTGCGGGACAGACATTGGGACGACAGAAAGACAGCGGGATCACCTGTGTGCCTAGCATGCGCATAACGAGAAAATGTTGTCTACATGTTTTCTCGATGTTTGATGGTTTATCTCTTCGTCTCTATTGACCCTAACATGACATAGATTTTTTCTCGTGTAGATCTGTTGTCAAAATCTATTGACATAATGGCAAAAAATGGTTGCCTGTAAAGTCGGTTTTACGGGCGAAGATTTTACGTGACAACGTGTGGGAGAGAGACGCAAGGCATTCGGCGGGCCTCTCTCTCGTTCGGTGACTCATCGTAACGTTACCGAGCGTTACACTTTTTCATAAGTGACTCCCAGCCGCAACCTAATTTAAGACGTTGTCACGTCAAAATTATTTCGACATTGTCGATATCGACCATAATGTTAATATACCTAGCGGAATAGAGAAACAAAGGCCTGAGCAAGAGAGATGCCACTATCAGTAACACTGCGTGGTGAAAAGAGACGTGTGATACATGACAGCTCTTTTTCTGACGTCCAGTCGGCACTTATCGGCACGTTGACAATCTCATAGAAACATGCTTGTGTAAGTGTATACGTACACATATATTTACACACAGATGTAAATCAATTTCAGTTTCGTTTGACAGCTCGAGATTGTTGCTCTATTCCGCCTAATATTAACCTATTATAATATACCTAATATTAACTTTATGGTATCAACAATATAACTACACACATGGGCGCCGGCAGGGGGATGCCAGGGGGTGCACCCCTTGAGAATCTCGGGATTAACAGGAATGATTGAAATAAAAAGCATTTTGTAACCCAAAATACCATGCCGTACAAAGGTAGTCCGTAATGTTTCGGCACTAAATGTATTCTGTTGACGTAAATAGACGGTCACTGTTGTTCGTAAAAAGTAAAAAGAAAAGAAAAGAAAGAAAACTAAAATCTGCACCCCTTGGGAATTATTTCTGCCGGCGCCCATGCCTACACACGAGAGTGAGATGTCTCGTTGTACTCGCATGCTAAACTCTCTCACTCACCTCCCACACGGTAGCGGCATACATGTACACGTCTGACTTGGTGGAGTACTCTCCCTCGAGCGCCGCCTCCGCCGGCAGCCAGCGCAGCGGGATCACCTGATGGGAATAGCCAGATTATAAGACACGTCACTGCTCACAACAGTTTATATTATTTCACGATGGTAAAGAATGCTGTGCATTCCAGTAAGGGACGTACTGTAGCTGTCACAACAGATAAAATTCTACTGCGGTACGATCATAGAGGATATTTTCTGAGTCGGCCATTTGTAAAGAAGAAGAAGAAGAGGATATTTAACGTAATTTAACGTACGTATATTCTCATACGTAACATACATATCCGTTATGTCACGAACAAAACTACATCACGAATAACATTCTGTTTTGTCACTTCCGGTCCGTCACGTTCCATTTTCTCACTTCCTGCCGTAGAAATCCGTTTTATTTTATTTTTACTTTATGTTTTGACACCTCCGGTACGCCATGTTCCGTTTTGTCACTTACTGTCTTTCACGTTCCGTTTTGTCACTTCCTGTCTGTAACGTTCCGGTTTGTGACGTTCCTGTGTGTTACCTGATCGTGCAGCTTGTAGTACTCGTGCTGGTGGGGGCCGCGCGTGAGGGCGGGGAGCGACAGCTTGAGTTGCAGTTTGGACGTGATGCAACAGTTGCGCGCCGCGATGTCCCTGAAATGAACATCGTTACAGATTAATGCTACTGTGCTATTTCGTGTGATAAGTACGTTATATTACATAATATATCTTTATTCTTTAAACGAGCAATTGTATCTTTAAACGAGCAATAGGCTACTTGACCTACTTTTTTTCTTCATGCTAATCGCTTCTTAATCATTCATTTTCACAAAAAAAAACTAATATTTTAATATTTTACACAGTAGAAACCCATAAAAATGTTTATTGAAAAATATGCCTCATAAATGGCGCCGAAAACACTGTCCGCCATAGTGTGACGTCATACGCTTTGTATTTTAAACTCTCTTTATTGAACTTTTTTTTATGTGCTAAATGTACGAGTCTAAAAGTGCCCAAAAATTATAAAAGAATTAAATAAGAAATTACAAATCTTTGTAATGTTGAAAACTTTTGGAGAAAAGTTTTGGCCATTTCATTTCCCGTCTACAATAAATGGAGATAATATATAAAACTGATGTTTTAAGTGAATTAATCAAGAAAATATATTTTACAAATCTTTCTAGGCTTATTCTTATTATTTATATACAAATAAACTTACATATAACGAGCGCGATAGATAAAAGATATTAAATTACTATGAGGATGACGTCACATCCAAATCGGAAGTACCGCAAAAGCGTTTTCGTCAGTACAAATCCTATTTTCATAAAATCATATTTTCAAATCGACTTTATTTATCAATCATCAGCTTTTATTATTTGATAATAAGGGTGAAATACGGATTCCTAGGCCAAGTTCTACTAGAAATATGCATTTGTTCAATGAAATTGAATATAGGTCAAGTAGCCTATTCTTATATATAATTGAAATATCGGAATCGGCTCCAACGATTTTCATGAAATTTAGTATAAAGGGGGTTTCGGGGGCGATAAATCGATCTAGCTAGGAATAATTTTAAAAAAATCATATTTTATTCGTGTTTTATCGAATACCGAGCAAAGCTCGGTCAAATAGCTGATATTACATAATATGCGACTACGTGGTCCAGTCTAGAGCGTAGCTCTTGACTCGGAGGTCGTGGGTTCGTTTCGCGTTAGAAACATGTTATTTTTAAGTTAGGTTAGAACCATGCAGTCTGATCAAGCGATTGTCTGACAAGTGAGATGATCAATCAGTCAGTCTTGCGCCTGCTCTCGCCAGTCGTGTCGATCGTCCATCCCACTGGCTAACTTAAGGCAGAGAGAGTGCACTTGTGTGTTACGCACACACTAGGACACTGTAAAAATAGCTAAAAGCCGAGCTCTGTGAGGGCTCGCGTCGTCACACCTTGACTGACTGATGATAATACATCTACATATAAATAAAAATTACTATATTAAAGCACAAATCAATGGGTATGATAGTTTTTGTGGGATATAATAGGGCTCGCTTCGCTCGCGTCGGCGGCATCACGTCGCCGCCCGACATCGAGTCCGGCGGCGTGCGCGTCGCCAGCAGGAACACACTGTGCATTATATATACAGTACAACAATACCTGTGCGTGAGCCTCTTGGCGGCGAGTCTGTCGGCGGCGGCGGCGAGCTGCGCGGCGAGCAGCAGGCGGTGTGCGGGCGCGAGCGGCGCCGCCGGCGTCACGTCGCCGCCCGACATCGAGTCCGGCGGCGTGCGCGTCGCCAGCAGGAACGATTTCAGATCACCCTGTGGATGCAATTTGTATAAATGAAAACCCATGAATTTGTGGGAATATGCGTGGAGGCCAAAGGAAGATCTTCCGACCGAGCGAGGTGGTATGCTCGGTCAGGCCGGAGCCCACGTGATACATTTCAGCTGTCGTATATATACCGACGCGAATACTTCGACAGCGCGATGCAGGAATATTAGGCGAGTTGTGGGTACCGCCACAAATGAAAATTGCTTTCTTTCAAAATTTTGACGCAAATAATTTCAGAACGTCTTACGTGGTGGCTGACAGCTACAGCTGCATAGCTAAGGAAAGGAGGAAACCCACTCGTAGACGGTGCTAGACGTATTGACCTGCTCATTCCTCTGGATTGGGCCGACTACGTTTCGAGTTGTATGTGCTTGGGTAACCAAACGGACATTTAGAATTTCGTCTCAGGCACTACAGTATTTGATGATTGGTTACCTCGTTCTGAAAATCTATACTAATATTATAAATGCGAAAGTATCTCTGTCTGTCTGTGTGTCTCGTTTTCACGCCGAAACTACTGAACCGATTGAATGAAATTTTGTACACATATAGTCTAAAGCCTGAGAAAGGACAGACTACTTTTTAACTGGAAAAAGGGGTTGTAAGGGGGTGTTTATGCGTAAAGTTCAAATTAAGTTAGTTCCAAAAATTCATAATAGATGGCGCTGTGCGTCTCCTACATCGCACTAGCGCTTACTCAAACGTTTCTATAAGAAGTGGTAAGGATGATCTTTGAAGTTTGAAGTAATCGTGCCGCGGAAGCGACTCTGTCGTAGAAATTTTGCAGTAATGTAGCCTACATGGAATAGGGAACTACCGAGTACCGAGCTGAAGTCCACGCGGACGCAGTCGCGGGCAACAGCTAGCACTGTATAAATCATCCACAATGGATGCTAAGGCCTTGTCTCATCATAAAGTAGCCCGCAAACGATCAAATTGTTTGTCAAACAGTTTGATCGTGTACAGCTTTGTTTGAAGCGTTTGTCAAAATAAACTACGTGTTTGACGTGTTTGAAGAAAATTTGGATTACGTAGCGTTTGACAAACGTGTTTGAACGTGTTCCGCTGTGTTTTTCAAACAAAATCTCATGATCTCAAACCGATTCTAGCTAATTGTTTGACAAACGTGTTCGATGCACGTTTGATCGTCTGCGCTGCTGTTTGATGAAAACGTAAATTACGTCAAACGTGTTTGTCAAACAAATTAGATCGTTTGCGGGGTACTTAACGTTTCACTCACCCAATCAGTATGCTCGAGCACCAGCGCGTGCGGCTCGCGGTCGGTGCAGAGCCCAAACAATCGCGCGACGTGATCGTGCCGCGCCGCACGGAACAACTCCAGTCGGCGACGGAACTCCGCCAGGTGCATCTGTGGAGATGGAAGGTTAAGAAATATTATTAGTGCAATAATTTATATAGAAGAAATATTTCGCTATTCATTCATTGAAAATTTATGTATCAGTCGTTTCTCATATCATTTTCACTAATTTATTTGTCGACATTACTTGCTGTATGTAGCGTCCTTGATTGACTACTACTCCTTTTACTTGATAAATGAAACGATAGTCTTGATATACTAACGGTATTGATTGATTTATTGATACACCTGTGACTTGATGATGAAATGACCCGGGTGTGCGAGCACGCGCGATCGCCTTGATTGATCGATGAGAACTGAACTTATTGTTAACAGTTATTACTAAACTGGCGTAAAATGCTGATGATTCAATTTGGTGTACGCGCTTGCCCGTACACTGTATTTAATCTGTCATTAGAGGTCATCTAACCTAGAAGTTACCATTGTTTGTCTTTTATATTTAATGTATCAGATATTCTGTTGGTGAATCGTAATAAATAAATGAGTCCACTATGTGACGACATTTGACCTTCCAGTATTTGAGTAAAAGACATGCTGAAGACCTTGTTCATTCTTTCGCTTCATCACAAGTTTCGCTTCTAGTCCGTACACTAGTAAAATATCCCGTTTGTGACCTCCCCTATAAGTTTCAGTTTGTGACCCCTCTCTACATGTTCCAGTTTACCCTACCTTAGCAGTAGTGCCACAATAGACATAACTACCAGTAGTTCGACTGCAAAGAAACGGACTAGTTTCAATATCTGTCAAATTCGTCGGGTTTCACTAGGATTATGAACGGAATGTGCCTCGCGCTGGCTGATATAATTTATTTTTAAAGATTTCAAAATTGGATTCTGACGATTTTAATCACATGTGCCAAAACACAAACAACAATACGACCAAAGAGGAACACGTCCAGCGAATATGTCATAGTTTTAAATTCGTAGGTAACAAGTCAACAACCCTAGCGACGATTTTCGTCATAATACGTCAAATTTAAAAATTTCAACATCAGTTCTCTGTCTACTCTGGTAGTGCTCTCCTTACAAGTTCCATTTTGTGACCACCGCCTCCCACAAGTTCCTGTTTGTGACCCTACCTCATCGGTGGTGCTCAGTAACTTCATGAGCACAGGTTTCATGTGCACCTCGCCCTCCGCGGGCGCCCCCGCTCCCCCGCCCCCCCGCAGCCGCCGCAACTGGTTGATGTCGATTTTGGCGAGTAATACATCGCCGAATTCGCCGCGACCTGAAAACGTCATTGTGCGCTATTGTATAGAACAAAAATCCATACTAATATTATAAATGCGAAAGTCTGTCTTTCTGTCTGTTACCACTTCACGCCCAAACCGCTCAGCCGATTTTGCTGAAATTTGGCATGGAGATACTTTGAGTCCCGGGAAAGGACATAGGATACTTTTTGTCCCGGAAAAATGTACGGTTCCCGCGCGATAAACGAGTTTTGGCGCAACGGAGTTGCGGGCAACTAGTATACTATAAACACACACCTTATAACTTAATTTATACTTGTAGATATCGGAATATACAGGGTGTAACAAAAATAAGTGATAATACTTTAGGGTGTGTACGTGTTCCTTGTAGAGAGTTCACTGTGAAAGTAGCAGCGCTGAAAGACCAATTTTTTTTTAACTTTTGTATGGGAAAACTCGTGACGCTCGGGCACTTGCCCATACAAAAGAGAAAAAAAATCGTATTTCAGAGCTGCTACTTTAACATTGAACTCTCTACAAGGCACACGTACACACCATAAAGTATTATCACTTATTTTTGTTACACCCTGTATTGTAACGGACACCCAGTGCCATCTAGCATCAACCAGCGGAACCACTAGGGAAACAAAGACAACATAAAACCCCTACTCGATACTAGATGGCGTTAGGCTTCCAGAAACTTTCCAAACTTGTTTATGCGAATCAGTAGGCCTACTATGAAACTGTTTTGAGACTCAAACAATCGGACGAGAATGCCGCGTCCTACTCTAACAAACGTGAAATGACGTTGTTAGAGCAGGAGGCGGCATTCTCGTCCGATTGTTTGAGTCTCAAAATCGTTTCGTGGTACAAGCCCTGGTACGTTTAAAGGAACAAAATATAATAATCAATAAATAGCTATGTCCACATTATACAATTTCATCTTCAATTTTCGTCATCTTCTTTTTATTCAACTTCCGTTTGGCATATTCAATAATTGAATGCGTCAAAATCCACCCGCGTTGAAAAAAAAGTGTCATAGCGAGCGCTACGATTTCAACGCGCGTCACGGGCATGCCTCACGTTCGCTGTTGACTGCGCTATAACGCATGCCCTTGATGAACGAAAAAAGGCACAGTGTGGACAAGGCGGTCAATGATCAATTCGCTTAGATCGCTTACAGACGAACGGCACTTGTCGACGGCAGCCGTCTACAGTTGACGGCTGCCGTCGACAAATGCCGTTCGACTTTACTTCGCCTTACCGAGCATGATCTGTTCTGTGAGCAGCGAGCGCGGTATAGACAGCTGGTCGTATTGCCCGGAGCGTTTCGACACCCGCGACACACCAGACACCTCCGAGTTGTCCGGACCTGTAATATGAAATAACACACGTTATACACAATACAATACAATATTGAAGTGCCAAGGTCCTCGACATTTTATTTTGAAGGTGCAAAGATAAATACGTACACGATAGTCGAGTCGAATTATTTTAATATCTTGACAGAATCTATCAAAAAGGAAACAAGTCAAAAAATCATAAACTAAAGAGTACAAAATAATATGAAAAAGATTTTATAAAAGACTAGCGACCCGCCCCGGCGTCGCACGGGTATAAAATATATAGCCACTGAAAAAATTACTAAAATCGATAGAATAATATGATCCTTCACGTGGTCTACTTCTTATCTGTGCCAAATAACATGAAAATTGCTGCAGTAGTTCGCGAGATAAGCCCTTTCAAATAATTTCCCCCGTTTTTTCCACATTCTCCATTAGTCTTAACGTGATAAAATATAGCCTATAGCCTTCCTCGATAAATGGGCTATCTAACACTGAAAGAATCATCAAAATCCGTTGCGTAGTTTTAAAGATTAAAGGGAACAAAGGGACATGTCACATGAGCGAAATTTGTGAGTTGTGAGTCTGCCAGCCGAAATTCTGCTGCATTCAGTTTCATACAAAAGTCCTGTTTGATTCACACGAGCGTAATTTTGTGAGTCATATCTTTATATATATATAATTCTTCTGTGAGTGTGTATGTCACTGAACTTCTCTCAAACGACTGGACCGATTTTGATGAAATTTTTTGTGTGTGTTCAAGGGGATCTGGGAATGGTTTAGATTCACAATTTTGTCCGCCGGACAATGTTTTTTTAATTTATTAGTAGTTGTTGATTTTGGAATGTTTTACATTGGATCCGACAGACGGCGCTACCATCGCAGTGTCAAATTTTAAATAATATTCGAATTCGAATTTTAATTTTAGTCTGTCCCGACAGTTAGCGCTGCGATCAAATTAAAAAAAAATACTTTATATACTTAATATGGCAAAGAAACGTTTGCCGGGACAGCTAGTTATAATTTATAACCTATTGAGTTGAGAATGACCAGCAACTATGGAGGTTCCGTCGCGGTTACTTTAGGAGGAATTTATAACCGTCGGTCTTGGGTTAAGTATAAGCAATTATTAAAAGATATTTCCGATGGCAGTCCGGATAATCGCGAATCCATATAACTGAGGGCCGGATAATTGAGTTTAACTATTATCGTAAAGGGGAAAATCTGTAGAGATAAACTACGATAACATGGCGCGCCCCTCCAAAATTCAAAACGTTTGAAGTGCGTTGTCAAAACGTTTGAAGTGCGTTGTCTTACATAAGAAACAGTGAAATATTACGAGTACTGACTACTGGTTGATTGGTTGAATACTTACTACATACAAACTCTTTCATAAGGATGTGAGTACACACATTGAAACAGTCATTTGGAGGGGCGCGCCATGTTATCGTAGTTTATCTCTACTTCCATGAACGTAGAAAAATAGGCGGACGGAGTCTTATTATACACAGAACTGTGTCTTCAGAGTCGGCCACGCACACATTCTGACGCCTGTCAAATGGTATGGACTAGCGTAACAATGTGTGCGTGCGGACCGTGTACATACAGTCAGCTGGCCGACTTTAAAGTTTTGTGTATGGTGGGACTCCGTCCGCCTTTTTTTATAGGTCCATGTCTACTTCTATATCAACATACCGCTGTCCTTGTCATGCGGCACGAGCCGGCCGTTCTGTGCGGGCTTCTTGTCGGCGACCACGCCCCCCACCTGCCCCTCCCCCCCGCCGCCCTCACCGCCCTCCACCAGCTTCTCGCGGCCCTCGCACATCTCCAACTCCTCCTTCTCGCCTGGGGAAGAGAATTATAATAATAATAATAATAATATTTATGGACGCTTCACACCACGTCAGTATGGCCCCGTGCTAAGTACCTGAAGGACTTGTGTTACAGGTACCAGACAACGGAAATATATTTAATACTTTTATACTATACATATATTAAAGGTTTTTATACACATATTTCATATTATACATCCATGACCCAGGAACTTTATAAACTTTTTGTTCCGTCGGCGGGACTCGAACCCGCGACCTCCGGCTTGAGCTACCGACGCGCTTACCACTGCGCCACGGAGGTCGTCAAATTATTAAATGTTTTATAAACAAACGTTATAAAATAATAAATATAATCCGATTTAGTTATTACGTATTTGAAAATATCCTCCACTACGTCACTCCGCCGCTCTCCACTACGTCATTCCGCCCTCCACTACATCACTCCGCCCTCCACTACGTCACTCCATCCTTCACTACGTCATTCCGGCCTCCGTGGTCCAGTGTCTAGAGCGCGGCTTTTGACTCGGAGGTCGTGGGTTCGATTCCCGCGTTAGAAACATGTTATTTCCAAGTTTGGTTAGGACAATGCAGGCTGATTACCTGATTGTCTGACAAGTAAGATGATCCATGCGTCGGATCACGGATGGGCATGTAAAAAGTCGCTTCTGCGCCTGATCTCTCGCCAGTCGTGTCGGTCTTCCGTCCCACTGGGTTATGAGAGTGAAGGAATAGAGAGTGTTCTTGTGTACGCGCACACACTTGGGCACTATAAAATTACTCCTGCGTAACTGGCCTGGTTTCAATGAAACCGGCCACCGTCACCGAAATCGGTGTGGGAGTTATTATTATTACTCCGCCCTCCACTACATCACTCCGCCCTCCACTGTGACACTCACCGCGCGCCCGCCGCCGCAGCCGGCGCCGGCGACAGTACAGCATGAGCGCCAGCACCAGCAGCATGTAGGCGGCCGCCACCGCCGCCGACACCAGCACCGCGCGCCCCGCCACGCCGCCGCCATCGGGGAGCGCCTCGCCAGCTGGAAACACATCAACATCTTGGTTAAGCGAGAGCGGGAGTGAAGCTGTGAGCTAGATCGGGTGCGGGAGCGAGAACGCGAATGTAGGTATGAGCCACAGACATAGATCAAGATAGATACCGCATGTGTGTACTTCGCGTGCCATATCGCGTTCTCAAAAGACGAGCAATGATCGTCTTTCGAAAGTCTGTTAATCGGACGTTAATCGTAATTTTAAAAATGCCTAAATGCCTAAAAGTGCCGTATTGAGCTGTAAAAATTCAAATAAAAACGTTGGCCTAGGTAATAGACACGTTTCTTATTATCGATACGTCACACTAGATAGGAAAAAAGTGGCACGCTCGTTTTCATACAAATGGAGCGACATGCGGTATCTATTTTGATCTGTCTGTGGTTTGAGCGGGGGAGGGAGTGAAGGTGGGAGGGGAGGTGAAAGTATGAACGAAAGCGAAGGTTAGAGCAGTAGGCTTAGCATAGCCACCAGTAGAAATGCGAAAGTATAGACAAACTGTGGAAATAAACTTAAGGTGCCGTTCCGATCTTTACCGCGGCTAATCGCGCCCGACAAAAATTCAATTAAAATGCCACTTTATGACACACTATAGTATATGTCATAACTCATAAAGTGGGATATTATTTGAATGTTTAGGACTATATTCTGTCATAAATTAGTGGCATTTTAATTGAATTTTCGGAACGAAACAAGACCGGAACGGCACCTTAAGTTTATCTCCACAGTTTGTCCATCGCATTTCTACTGGTGGCCGTACTAGGGCCACAGGTGTTCCATATCAATAGCTTTGTCCACACTGGGCCTTTTTTTGTTCATCAAGGGCATGCGTTATAGCGCAGTCAACAGCGAACGTGAGGCATGCCCGTGACGCGCATTGAAATCGTAGCGCTCGCTATGACACTTTTCTTTCAACGCGGGTGTATTTTGACGCATTCAATTATTGAATATTATGCCAAACGAAAGTTGAATAAAAAGAAGATGACGAAAATTGAAGATGAAATTGCATAATGTTGCATTGCATAGCTAACGGGTGATTGATGTGGAACTCCTGTTTGTGTGTTTGTTACTTCTCCACGCTTAAACGGCTGGAGCGATTTCGACAAAATTTTACAAGGAGGTAGCTGACATCCTGGATTAACACATAGGCTACATTTTTAACCGACTTCCAGAAGGGAGGAGGTGTTATGTTCATTTTTTTTAATTCTTTAAAAACTAGGCCTTTACATCCGTTGTGGATGATTTATACAGTACTAGCTGTTGCCCGCGACTTCGTCTGCGTGGACTTCAGTTTATAGTGCGCGATGCCAACAAAATTGGTGTGCAGTGCAGTGTGCACATAACTTATTTCATTTTTTAAAATTAAACATTATTTATGCCAAATTTTAAAGTATATTTAACCCCCAATTACACAACTTTTGCCATAAACTATTTATCATTGACAGGTTTAAGGTTACGTCAGTTATTTAATAACGTAAAAGAGTACTGTATAATTACAATCAAAAAAATCGAAAACTTAATATAAGATGATACCACCTCTTATAGAAAGACGTTTGTGTAAGCAATAGCGCGATGTAAGAGACGTACAGCGCCATCTATTATGAATTTTTGGAACTAACTTAATTTGAACAAATTTACGCATTTTCACCCCCTTACAACCCCTTTGTCCAGTTAAAAAGTACCCTATGTCCTTTCTCAGACTTTAGACTATCTGTGTACAAAATTTCATTACAATCGGTTCAGTAGTTTTGGCGTGAAAGCGAGACAGACAGACAGAGATACTTTCGCATTTATAATATTAGTATAGATAGTATAGATTTTCAGAGCTAAGTATAACCACTCCTCAAATACTGTAGTGACTGGGACAAGATTTTAAATGTCCGTATGTTTGCCCAAGCATATACGGCATTCTCGCAACATAGTCGGCCTAGTCCAGAGGAAAGAACTAGTCAATACGTCTGGGACCAACTACGTGCGGGTTTCCTCACGATGTTTTCCTTCACGGTACGAGCGTCCGTATTATGTACTTGAGATCAGAAAATGTCTCATTGGTACACGCCTCCACCCGGGATCGAAACACCCTCTACAAGTGCGAACCAAATGTCTACCCATTAGGCCACGGACGCTCTTTAATTCTTTATGTTCAACGATTTCTCTGCCGTTTGTGAATCGATTTTCAAAATTTCACCATTTACTACTTGGCCCATCCAGCCCCATCCCACCACAACTCACCAGGAAGCACGACCAGTGTCAACTCCTCTCTGTGCAGTCCAGCGGAGCTGCCCGCCGTGCATCCGTACTGGCCACCGTCAGACATCGACACGTTCCTTATCAACATCGAACCGTTGTTGAGTAGGGTGATCCTGAAAAAGTGATAGCATTTTAGTAGGAAAAATAGCATCATAGTGGAAAAGATAATAGCATTTTAGTGGGAAAAATTAAAGCTTTTTAGTAGGAAAATGTATAGCATTTTTGTAGTCAAATATGTTATAGCATTTTGGTAGGATTTAGGTATAGCATTTTGGTAGCAAAATCTATAGCCTTATTGTGGAAGAGGTTAACGTATTTGGAACAAATTTTATACCTCGAGGAAGTCACGTTAGAATTGTCGCCGTCAGCGCCATCTGTCGATGAATAGAAGTTTAAATCAACTAATTAGTGTTATGCACACAGAACAATAAAAACAGTAGAAATGGTAAGTGGGCGGGGCCCGCGTGTCACTAGCTTGCGTTGAAACGCAAGCTCGCTAAGTACTTACGCAAACTCGACATCAGTCGAGTCATTTATTTGTACGCGGCAATACGTGTATTCTGTTGTAAAAATTCAAACCAAAAACAATCTTATTACCTGAGAAATAAAGCATAATTTTGAAGTAAGCATTTGATGAAAATTGTTCGCCTTTATAATACTGACATCTAGCGTGAAGTAACTAAACTTTTTAGTAAATGCACAATATGTAGAAAAATCAAACCAAAAACAATCTTATTACCAGGGATCGGAAACCGGTTTATGTGTCAAACCGGTTTGGGGTCAATGACCGGAACCGATTGGATTCCGGTTTTAGGTTTAGGTTACCGGTTAAAACCGGTTCAATCGAATGAAACCGGTTTTCTTTGAAACCGGTTTGGTAGAACGAAATTAACCGGTTAATTTGAGAAACAATGACATCTTTTGAATATTTACATGCACCAACGAAGTTGTTGCTTGTCTGTAATTGAACAAGGACAGAAGGATAATGTATTTTGTACTATTTGTAGGCGTCATGCAAATCTGTCAATTCAGTACAAATTAAGAAATGCATCTAAGTGTCGCGTTGCGGTCTGAATTAACCCAAATGGGACGAAACGGCATCGACATGTAAAACATTCCCGACTTGTTCTAAATGCGGCGTAATCACGTAGAACGAATAGGGAGGGACTCATTTAATTATGTACTGTGATTTATTACTAGCTCTTACCTGCGGCTTCGCTCGCGTTAAGGAGTAATATTGATATTTGTTGTCATTTTTTGGTAACTTTTTAAAATTAAAAGTATACTGTGCTACTTGAACTATTAAATGCAGGTTCCATGAAATAATACGTCATAAATAATGCATACCCGGCGATAAATATTGCACATCGACCTTAGCTATATTTTTATTTCAGTTAAAGAAAACTCTGCGACAATAAGAAAATATTACAGTATTTTGAACAATGAACAATCTAAGAGTTATTTAATATTTTCAAAGAATTATAGCAGTAATAATTTAAACAACAGCGAAGATTGTAATGAAAATGATAAGTTTTCAGCAGCTAATGATTACTGTATTTTAATAAAAAGATAAAACCGACTTCAAAATTGTACTTAATTGAGAATTAAAACTCCCTATCTCCAAAACTATTAAACCGATTTTGATGAAACTTGCACTATTCCCTAAGTTGAACAATATCTGGTACAATATCGGACTTCCCGGATGGTTCCGGAGATATGCGTGCACAAACATAAAAACATACATACATACACTTGAAATTTGGCACATTTGTTCAGAAGCTATAGATTAGTTATAGATTAACATATGCAAAAACTGGGCAGTTCTGGAAATATTACATACATACGCGTCGAATTGATAACCTTTTTTGAAGTCGGTTAAAAATGAAGACATGGAAAATGAATCATGTTCTGCATCTGATTTACATAATATGAAAAGTGCAGATAACGTGCAAGGCGAGGTGTAATGAATGTACTTTTGACAAAGAATAAGATATTATTTTTAACAAAAAATTAAAACCGACTTCCAAGGTAAAAACAATAATAACATTAATATGAACTAAAAAGTATTAAATAATTTTTACTATCTAATAGTGCCTTTTTTCGAATTCGGCTAAACCTCAACTATTTCTGTACTCAATCTTCATTATTTTGAAGTCGGTACCAGATAGCTGAATCTTCAGTCCTCTGACAGAATATTTAAAATTTTTGGAACTGGCGCCGACTTCGCGCGGCGCGGCGACGCCGACCGCCGTGTATTAAAAACAAACAGGTGTTGTTATACAGTACATAATAATTATTATTAGTATATCCATACCTATGCCTTGTACTATTATCTATTCTGTGCCATGAGACATTGGTGGCCTTAACACGACGTGGTAATGATGATGATGACGATGATGATGATGATGATGATTATGATGATGAATATGAATTGCATAGTAGTTTATGCTTTCTGTTCTTAAAACAACGCCGAAACTCCCAAACGTGTATCTATAAGGAGTCAGGAGTTCTCTCAGCATCTTCGAAACCATGGTATACCTTGACCCAATATTTGGACTTTTTGGTAGCGTATTCTTAGTACACTTCACATAAAACCAAAATCACCATATGTTTTCATATAAATTTCGAGGAGTTCTCTCGATTACTCATGGATCCCATCATCAGGTCACCACTTTTGTGAACATGGTACCAAATTGGAGTGAAACCTAATACAACAAAACAAAAATTTCGAAAATCGGTTCACAAACGGCGGAGTAATCATTGAACATACAAAAAAAAATATATATCCACAGCCGAACATAATATAACCTCCTCGTTTTTTGGAAGTCAGTTAAAAATAAATTACTATTTTGGATATTTATTAATTGGAGAACTTCAATTTTTGCTGCCTTGTAGGCGATCTGAAGCATACGTTACTAGCTATTAAAATACGTAGATTCTTTAAAACAACTATATCGTAAAAGACATACTTAATACTTAATTAACATTATTTTTTTATTATTATTCAATAAATATACCTACAGTGAATGTTTTTAAAGTAAACTTTCATTAAGAAATAAAATATGTTAAAATCTAAATACTATTTTTTTATTATTGTTCGTTTACTTCCTAAGCCTCTCTCTTCTCATGAAGCTGCTTAAGTAGCATTGGTTTTTTCGCCACATATTCACATTTAAACTGTGACGGCCGACACACTATTATCTAACAAGTGAGGTAGTTATTAAGAGTATTCGGGCTAATGGTCCCAAAAAATTTGGTACCAATGGGACGAATGACTAGATTACATTGAAATAAATAGATAACTAGAAAACATTGAAATAAAATTAAAGTAGGTTTTGTTTCTATAAACTAATATCACAGGTTTTATTATAAAAACGTCTTAGGTGTACTTTGCAATTGTGAACTTATAGTTCATAATGCAATTTACTAAGTTTAAAAATATCAGAATTGCCAGTAGGTCGACAGTTTGGAGTCCCGCCACAAAGTCAATTTCAGCTCCTTTATGGTGAGGGTCCCGACGCATCATTTACCGACCTTAGAGAAGGAGGAGTTCTGGCCGATTGGAGTCGTCTACAGGAGGTTCCGAGGACGACTTTCGAACACATCGCGCCCCACGTCGCAGACAATACGTGTTTATTGTTATGTTATGTATGTTAGTCTATAAGGTATATATAATATGGGCCAAGATGCCTGATTTGAATAAATAAATAAAAAATGATAAAATATTATTATGTAATAATATAATTATTGAAGTATGAGTAATACTCTTCATACATTATTTTTTTTTATTTTCAATAATACTACAATTTTTTTAATAAAAATAATCCTATGTTACATTATGGAATTGCTGTGGTTATAATTTATATAAAAATATATTATTTTACATTTTTATATAATAGTAATAAATCAAGTATTAAAATTTAAAAGTACCCGAAATCAGTCTAAAGTGTAGTCGCATTCGTTAAAACTATTTATAAAATTATAAACTTATGTAAAGTTTTACGAGACTTTAACAGTAATTAACGTTAGTTTAAATACTTTAATTATCTCAGGTCATTCGTCCCATTGGGACCAAAATGTTTTGGGGACCAATAGCCCAAGTATTCGTTATTAAATGGCGGCAATGATCCGACTGGGGCATAAATTTAAGGAAATTATTTGGAATACAAATAATTATTTCTAACAATCATTACATCATCTATTATGGAGTCTTGCAAACGCATTCTTAAATTGTTGAGTACAAATTTAAATGAGAAAAAAAGCCTCTCGACGCTTACACTTGTTAGTGGGATAGCTAAAACAACTTTTGCCAGATTATATAAATATGGATCGTTTTTTTTTTCGTCTCCCAATATTTAAGTATATTAGAATCTAATGGAAGTACATATTGGTTCTTGCAAAAACTCAACCAATTTTAAAATCAATTCAGTCTCTAACGAGGCATTAGAAACTTGCGGTCTGTTATTCTCAGATGTAAATTGTTGTCGGAGATAATTATATTTATTCGGAGGTAAAAAAACCAACACTCGCAGCGAAGGACGAACGAAGTAATTATAGTAAATAAACCCCGCTCATGCGATAATCGAGATAGAGAAGAAAGGTGCGCGTGCGACGAGATGGGAGATAGTGCGGAACGGCAACAGCGCGGCGATGCAAAGGTGCGAGCCGCACGCCCCGCTCAAACCGGTTTATTTCGGTTTGTGAGAGCTTAAAAAATTTTTTCTATCTATTTACCGGTTTTATGGAGGAACGAAATTATATCGGTTTATCGAACGAAATTAACCGGTTTTGCTAAACCGGTTCCGATCCCTGCTTATTACCTGAGGAATAAAGCATAATTTTGAAGTAAACATATTTGGTTTTCCGTTATAATACTGACATCTAGTGTGAAGTAACTAAACTTTTTGGTAAATGCACAATATTATGTAGAAAAATTCAAACCAAAAACAATCTTATTACCTGAGAAATAAAGCATAATTTTGAAGTAAACATTTGATGGCAAATTGTTTGCCCTAATACTGACATCTAGTGTGAAGTAGCGAAACTTTTTAGTAAATGCACAATAAACTGATGCTCGAATACGAAATGTCTGAAGTGTCTGTTTTGTGTATTGCATAGCAAACTCTATTATAGAGTACCGAAGGTGTGTTTTTGTTTTCAGTTTCAATAAATTTATCCTTATTTGGGTTTAGAATTACGCGTCCAATCAAAACATTTGTTTGTTAGTAGTGCAACGGTCTATTCTCTGTTTGTTTGTTGAGTTTGGCGACAGTGGTTCTGGTAACAAATCGTGGTATGTCATTTCTTCTGTTTTTATTGTTATGTGGTTATGCATGTATAATGTGTGTGTGTGTGTGTGTTTATAAATAAACGTCCAAGTTGAATGTTGTTTAATATCTTACTAGATGAGGACGGAAATCCGTTGCGCCAAAACTCGTTCATCGCGCAGGAACCGTACATTTTTCGGATTGAAAAGTAATAAGTCCTATCGGTTCATCGTGTGGGAATTAGCGTGGAGGCCGCAAGAATCTTCCGACCGAGCGAGGTGTTATACATACATATTATACCGACGCGCACTCCAGTTTGGGCGTGAAGAGGCGTGAAACAGACAGACAATCATACTTTCGGATTTAATGATCTCACCCGCACCGAGCGGCGCCGCGCCTCGGTCCCAGTGCGTGACGGGCGGCGGGTCGCCGGTCGCGCGGCATGTGAGTGTCGCGCGACCGCCCGCAGCGACATGCAGCTGCTGCCCGCGCGACGGCTCGATCACGCGGGGGAGGACTGAAAAAAAAAAAGGTTTTTTTATTTATTTCCCACTTACGAATCGTCGGCGTTTATGTATTAAAAAAATTGCGCGACAAATTGAAAAAGATACGATAGTCCCAGCATGTGACAATAGATGGCGTTGTTAGACGCTCGGTCACGCTTGCTCTTCACTTGTAAGTTGTATTACAACAAATAAATTGAGTTCGACAATCGACAGCAAACGTAGTGTTTTATTGTTACGTTATGCAGCCAACGACGGTTGAAACAAGTTGTTTATTAGTTATTAGTATTATAAGAAGTCGATAATCTAGAAGCAAGTAGTCGCAGAAGTTTTGTCGCCTGTGCACGCTATAGCTCACGGCGAACCGCTTGTTTCGCAGAGCGTATGCCTTAAGGTGGCATTACTAAGGTGGCTTGTAGGTTGCGGTCGCGTGCCACGTGGATCGGAAACTCAACTTTAGACATATGACAAGTAGCTGTAGTACGTCTTTAACATAGATGTACTACAGGTACTTGTAATAATATTATTTATACCACTACGCTACTTACCAACAATATCCACATTAACGCGACTCTCGATACTGCGATCGCCGTCTGTCGCGCGACAGGTGTACGCGCCGGCGAGGTCGCGCGTCGCCTCAGCGACAAGCAGCGTGCCGTTAGCCGACGTCACACCCGCGGGGAGAGGATCCGAGTCGTTCTGAAACCACCACGGATTTTATGTTAGCCGAGTTTCGTACCGCTTTGATTATGTGTTCCTAAAAAAACGGTTTTCGTTAAACGATTTACATTGCTGTTTGTGTTACTTGCGGACTGTATTAGATGTTAGATGTAAATTATAATATAAAGATAAGGTTAATTAATTAATAATTAGTTGCGTCCATTACAAAGGAACGAATATGAAGTGACGTTGACATTTCAATCTTGACAGATGACACGACTCGAAAACGTCTTGGATACTTGCTTTTGCCCATTAAAAAAAGTAATAACCGTCTATGATTACTCAAAGTGTCTAAACACACTAGGCTGAATTACGCCGGCGTAAATTCCGCCGCAAATGTCAAACGCATACAAATACGCGACGGAATAGTGTGTCGTCTCTCGCATTCCGCCCGTATTTTGTATGAGTTTGAAACGCGGCGAAAAAATGAGTTTGAAACTTATCGCGGAATCGCGGACATTGCCGAATTAAAGACAACAACATTTAAGTCTCGTATTAAGTCTAAACTACTGACCACTAGATGGCGTTTTTGGGAAATCTGCGTTATGTGTAACTATGTTTAATTGGATATTATAATTATATCCCACCAAAAACATAACTCTTAAAAAGAGGGCCAAGCTGTTATCGGCTAATTGTTAGCCAAAAAAAGGGTTGATATCCAATTCAATGCAAAGTTTAGATGCACTTCAAAATCGATCATATTCATCTTCATCAACAGCCTGATCCATAGAACTAATTTGAACTTGGCAAAAAGCTCAGGAACCTTACACAAATGTCAAATACTCACCCAGGGCCCCCGTAAGGGCTACTGGCGCTTGTGTGCAAAAAAAAGGATTTTGGCGCCCCTTTGGGCAAATTTTTTGGGTCCTAATTGGTTTTGGCGTCCCTAAAGATGGCGATTTGGCGCCCTTAGAGGATGGCGCCCGTGCGCATTGCACACATTAATAATAATAGCTCCCACACCGGTTTCGGTGACGGTGGCCGGTTTCATTGAAACCAGGCCAGCTACGCAGGAGTAATTATATAGTGCCCAAGTGTGTGGGCAGTACACAAGAGCACTCTCTATTCCTTTACTCTCATAACCCAGTGGGACGGAAGACCGACACGACCGGCGAGAGATCAGGCGCAGGACCGACTTTTTACATGTCCATCCGATGCATGGATCATCTTACTTGTCAGACAATCAGATCAGCCTGCATTGTCCTAACCAAACTTGGAAATAACTTTTCCAACGCGGGAATCGAACCCACGACCTCCGAGACAAGAGCCGCGCTTTATACCACTAGACCACGGAGGCGATCCATTGCACATATGGTAGCAGGGGCCCTGTACCAGGCCTGTCTCACTTCCATACAAACGGCGCAAAATTGCCGAGATATTTACCTACTTTTCTGGAAAACAACCTAATTTCAACCTTTTGCATTGCGTTTAGCGTTCATAGTACAATAACTGTCTGCCGTCTCGCTTCAATCTGCCAGGGCTGTCAAGCGAGCGGCGCGGCGCCGGCGGCGCGGCGCGGCGGCCGGGTACTATTACTTTTGTTTCGCGGATGCGTGCGTTGCGTGTGCGACAAGTCGAGCGAGTGCCAGCCTATTAAGACTAGTCCGGTGACCGGACGCTTGCGTTTATCATGTACCTAAGCTCGGGAGTGAGACTTCTGTACCGTAAGGTACAAATTATGTATTCTGTGCCTGTACTCACCCTAAACCAGCTGACAACGGGCGCGACTCCCCCGGCCACCTTGCAGTGTATCTTGCCGGCGCTACCCAACTCCAACTTCTTTCCGTACGGCACCGGCTCGAAACGGAGAGCGCTGTCTGGAAGTGGAGATGATGAGGTTGAACGGGGGAAACCAAAAGATGGCGCTCGGTTGGAGCCGCGCTACACCGGAATGGCAGCGGCGAGGCGAGCAGCAGCGAGTTTAGTATAGTTTTCACAGAGCCAGTACTGGCTGCCAATAAGACTGGCAGCCAGTATCAATGACTTGGTATATGTCGCGTGTGAACAGTTTTTCAAGCCAGGCCAAACTGTTCACACGCGGCATATACCAAGCCAATACTGGCTGCCAGTCTTATTGGCAGCCAGTACTGGCTCTGTGAAAACTATACTTACCGCTTGAGAAGTCTACGGCCGCCCGTGGCCGCTCGTGGCCGCCCGTGGACGCTCGTGGACCGTGGCCGGGCGGTGGCGAATTCTCAAGCGATACTATGTATTACAATAATGAAGATAAAGTTTAAAATCATATTATGAATTTATGACACTGAAAGTGCTCGCCTCGCCGCTGCCATTCCGGTTCGCGTCCCTAAGTAAACCAAATATCATCGATTAGACGTACAAATTATGAAAACGCCTAATAGATATCGCTACGCGACAAAAGAATCATCAAGATCGGTTTAGTTTGTAAAGTTGCGCGGTCGTACAATATTATAAAAACTAGTTAATGGAATCAGGCGTTACTTTGCGGAAATCCATAGCTTAAAATTTAGTTTGTTATTATTTTTAGCAATATTCCGCGAAATAAACTTCCACCTTTAAGTAAATGAGTGAGTGCGAACAGCACCTCCCTCCTCCCACACTGCCTATGCGTACACTCGCATGCAAGAACTTGCAAACACCACCACCACACAAGCAATAATGTTGGCAAATCCGTGCAAGGCCCCTCACCACCATGCAGGTTGAAAACCTCGACGCGCGTTTCGCTCCAACACCGGAGCATCCTCAGGATGTGGACTCTACGAACAACGTCCGTCAAGTGCCGCCGCCGGCCAAAACACCTACTTTTATACCCTATCGAGCCCCGCTACTATCCCCACTACCCCCACTACCCTCACCAGTACCCCCGAACATATTAATAAGCGGTGACGAAGTCAAGCAAGTTTGGTCATTCAACAATGCAAATCTGTTATTTTTCTATTCTTTTATGATCTCTAATTGTTCCAACACGCTCAGCCGAAAGCCTTTATCGCATTTATGTAAAACTTTATAGGAATGGTCATCGGGCACGGTATGATTTACTATCTAAAAGATGTTTAGCAAAATGTGACTTATCAGGATGACCATTCCTATAAGCCGCGATATGTTCTTTATACCGAGTCTCAAATCTGCGTCCAGTTTGACCCACATATACACTATCGCATTCAGGACAATCGATCTTATAGACACCAGACTGATATTTTTCATCAATCCGGTCTTTGTTATGACACAAATGATGTTTTAAAGTATGTTTTAAAGTATTATTATAATTAGAGATCATAAAAGAAAAGAAAAATAACAGATTTGCATTGTTGAATGACCAAACTTGCTTGACTTCGTCACCGCTTATTAATATGTTCGGGGGTACTGGTGAGGGTAGTGGGGGTAGTGGGGATAGTAGCGGGGCTCGATAGGGTATAAAAGTAGGTGTTTTGGCCGGCGGCGGCACTTGACGGACGTTGTTCGTAGAGTCCACATCCTGAGGATGCTCCCGTGTTGGAGCGAAACGCGCGTCGAGGTTTTCAACCTGCATGGTGGTGAGGGGCCTTGCACGGATTTACCAACATTATTGCTTGTGTGGTGGTGGTGTTTGCAAGTTCTTACATGCGAGTGTACGCATAGGCAGTGTGGGAGGAGGGAGGTGCTGTACGCATGCCTATGCGTGCACTCACTCATTTACTTAAAGGTGGATGTTTATTTCGCGGAATATTGCTAAAAATAATAACAAACTAAATTTTAAATTATAAAAACTATTACACACTATCTAACATTTTGCTGTCTGCAAATTTGTTGGACCAATGTCCGTTTATCGCGAAACCGTATATCTTTCCTGGATGAATACTGTTTATGGTCTTTTCCCAGGACTTAAATTATCCATAAATCAATTTTTTACATGACTTTGAACATGTCAGACAATCAGGTGATCAGAGCCAGCAACGTCCTAGCTTTTTTTGTTGATTTTAAAGTGGAAATTGAACCCACGGTCGAGAGCCAAGCTCTAAACCACTGGGCCATGGAGGCGTGAAAAGTTAACAGACAGACAGACACTTTCGCACTTATAATATTAGTATGGAGTATGGATAAATTATTGTAATCAACTTACCATTGGCAGCTCGGTGTCTCCTCAACTTGTGTGTATGGCCGTGACCGCGATGCGCCGCTTCTGCAATTAAAAAACATTTTTAAAAAGCTGGCCATATAGAAATAATCGGCCCAGTGCGAGTCGGACTCGCGCACTAAGGGTTCCGTACCATTATAGAGTAAAATTAACCCAAAAATTATGTTTTTTGTGTGGGAGCCCCCCTTAATTTTTTATTTTATTTTAATATTATTATTAAATATTAAGGTGCACATAAAACTCAAGGTCCTTAACCTTGAGTAAAATTCAAGTACCTACCTGTTGCCATTATTGATATAGAGGCAAAAAGGCCAAAAAAATCACGTTTGTTGTATGGGAGCCCCCCTTAAATATTAATTATATTTTGTTTTTAGTATTTGTTGTTATAGCGGCAACAGCTGATATACACAATCTGTGAAAATTTCAACTTTCTAGCTATTACCGTTCTTGAGTTACAGCCTGGAGACAGACAGACAGACGGACAGACATCGAAGTCTCAGTAATAGGGTCCCGTTTTTACCCTTTGGGTACGGAACCCTAAAAAGGCGTCAAAAATTGCTTGCTCAGTGCTCTCCAATCAGTAAGTACATTCTGTTGCATAAAAATATTTTAATCCAACATTCATCTTTTATCCCTCAAAATCTTACATTTATCTTGTGTCATTTGCGTGAGTGTCCCAAGTCCCAACCCTGCACTCTAAGCTTCACCCACGGGCTACATCTGTCTTTACTTTATACTCTATCATACTCTGACACTTAGCAGGAAAGTATAAAGAAAAAGTCAAACGATTAATTTTTAGAGTTTAACCATTAGAAACACATCAAAACCATACCGAACCCGTATTTATGCTGTATTGAATCAGAACATACACGCTGGTACACAGCAACATCCTACAACCAGTTCGGTAGCACGCGGTAAACAAATCACATCAAAGGCGGCGGTGACCACGAGTTAAGATTACGTGGGACAGTCCCGATAATCAATTAATCATTCGATCGGAGATTCTCGGAATTGCCATTGCATTCTTATGTTGTCGCGATCACCGGTGCTCGTACGGGGCTTGATGGGTTAATATTTATTTAAACTTTAAAGCGACTGCTTAAGGCCGCGTTTCCACTGAAGCGGAGCGGAGCGGAGCTTAGCGGTGCCGAATTGACCAATCACCATGCTCGAAATCTTCGCGCCGCTTCGCTGTCATTCCGCTGAAATGGCACGATTGGTCAATTCGGGCACCGCTAAGCTCCTCTACGCTCCGCTCCACTTCAGTGGAAACACGACCTTAGTGCCTTGCGGTGCGTCGACGATTTTTTTTCACAAGTACATATTTATTCTATACGTAGTTTAGAGCTGCGCGAAATATCTAGTTTTTACCCCTAATGTCATATTTTATTTGATTCAATCTACTAGCAATGGTTCTAACTTCTGATAATCTATACTAATTCTATTCTATATTCTCTGTCTGTCTCGCTTTCACGCCAAAACTACTGAACCGATTGTAATGAAATTTTGTACACAGATAGTCTAAATCCTGAGAAAGGACATAGGCTACTTTTTAACTGGAAAAAGGGGTTGTAAAGGGGTGAAAATGCGTAAATTTGTTCAAATTAAGTGAACAGATGGCGCTAAGTCTTTCCATAGGAGGTGGCACCATAATATTGAGTTTGGTTTTTCGGTTCTTTCGATTGTTATACACGTTAACTCACTACTCAGTACTTTATCTATGCAGTGACGTAACCTTAAACCTACCATCCTCATCACCTTGATGAGTGGCAGTCTTCCACAGTGCGTTTCTCGCGTAACTTTCTACCGCGCACTGTAAAACTCTGGAACGAACTGTCACCAGCAGTATTTCCGGACCTATACGACCTGCAAACCTTCAAGAAAAGAGCGTATTCCCTCTTAAAAGGCCGGCAACGCTCCTGCAGCTCTTCTGATGTTGCAAGTGTCCATGGGCGACGGTAGTTGCTTACCATCAGGTGACCCGTCTGCTCGTTTGCCCCCTTATTTAATTAAAAAAAAAAAACCAATGATAGTTTATGGGTAAAGCTAAAGTTGTGTAATGGGGGGCTAAATAAGCTTTAAATTTGGTACTTATAAATAAAGTTTACTTAATTTAAAAAATGAAATATTATGTTTACTGCACAGCTGTTTTTGGGTATTTTGATTTAAGGGGTACCAGGGTTTTAAAAAGCTTTTAAATTTGACACCAATTTTGTTGACACCGCGTGCTATAAACTGAAGTCCACGCGGACGAAGTCGCGGGCAACAGCTATATTTAATAATATTATTATATAGGATGTTTAGGCGTATTTAAAACTGATAGAACATAATATTATTTTATTAAAAGTTAAAATTCTACTATAATAAAAATCACTGTCCTACAAACCCCAAGGTAAAATACCTAGAACTTCAACAGACACCACTGTAGTTTGGTAACACTCTTCAATTAGGTACTTTTGTTAAGGGCCACTTAGCACATATTGTCTAAATAACGAAAAGTGTATGGGAACTTTAATTGCGAAAAGATTCATTTTTTCTTGTTAAATTACCTAAATTTAGTGTGTGTAAATTAATTTAAATTGGCGCTTCAAGTTGGACTTACACATTATAGTCCAGCGGTTCTCAAACTTTTTTGGTGGCGGTACATTTAACACGAGTTTGATGAACCCCCAAAAGTGATTTGTCTTTGAATGAATTGTCTTTGTGGCAATCATGGTTATCCAAGCGCCAACATTTATTCAAACCCTGAAGTCAAAATCAGGAAATGTCCCGCCAAAACCTCAAACGATGCGCACCCTACACGCATGGTGTCCATCATTCAACAATTCTGCGGATAGTCCGTCACTCACCAGTCATCGATACAAACAGAGATGGCGCCCAAATGTTTCAACGAAACTCCCACTCCCGATTTCACAAAGGGGGTTGGTAAGACGCCATACTACCTAGGCCCACCATACGAACAAAACGGTAAAATAATTAGGATTTGTTTATAAATGTACTTCTTCTTTTTGTACATCCACTTTTACAATAGATATTTGACAATTGACATTGATACCATCCATACTAGAAATATGTTACAATACAATTGACAAGTATGTATTCTGTACAATTCTCTGACATTTGAATCTTCAATTCCTAACTTTTAAAAATGTTACGTATTTTCTTTATTCGCCATCCTTTGTAGGCTGTGTAATAAAATTTAAGAACCACTGTTTTGGAGTATAGGCACAGAATACAATATATTAGTAAGTATAGGGCCAAAAATCGAAGAGAGTTCCATTTTCAATACCGGATCATCCTTTCAGCCTGAGACATACAACACCTGTTCTCTACACTCGTATAAACATCTCCTGTGGTCGGTTTAAAAGAAAACTATTTATAGTCATCTTTTGAGCCCTATAGCTCAGTGGTTAGATCGGAAATGGATACAAATACAAGCTCTTATCAGATAATGGACTTTGTTGCTCAGGGTGGCTGCTTAAAAATGTGTTTATCGCGTAGAAACCGTGCATCTTTTCGTGATAAAAACTATCCTTTGTAGACTGTAACTTAGAGTATCTTCGTACGAAATTTCATTGAAATTAGTCTGCCTAATAAACTGGAACAGACAGACGGACAAACAAGCGGTTGAACCGATTCAGATGAAATACGTGAGATACTCGTACTTCAAATCTCGGAAAAAGAAAAGGAAAATGTAGAGTTTGTCGCGAATTTCTGCGCAACCAAGTGTTAACAACTTCTACCGCCACTAACTCCTTACTCCAGACATCAGATATTTCCAAACCATAACCTCCAAATAATGTAAAAAATCTTTACACAAAATAAACCACTTCTATGGAATCTGTAGATTTCATAGTACCATCATTGCATTAGTAGTAAAATCATGAGAACCCTTGCCAGGGGATATTGTACCTTATTTAATTTGTGTAAAGCTCAAATTAAGTAATCCTGACTTGAAGTCGCATCACCTGTTACAGGCATACCGTATTGGAAACACGACTTTATCCCAACGGAACAAAGTTGAAACTCAAGCAGCAGGTAATTCACAAATCCTTGAATTACCACGTATCAACCTAAAACCAACTTTATGCCGTACAAATACGGTTTCAATTCCCCCCATCAAGTCGATAACGTATTTAGAGTATACAGTAGGGGTAGAAGGTCGTAAAATTTTACGAGCCCGTTGCCATGGCAACCCCGCCATTAATGTAGTAGCCGTCGGGGGCGGTTAATTGTTGAAGATTTCGCTTTGGGAGCCAACGAGCGGAACGGCACCTGATAGTCTGTCTGCACAGGCCGATGTTATAGTACGTTCATACTTCATACATATGATATTTTTACAAAGTTAAAATAAAGGAGGTTGGCAGGTCGCAATACATTTAGTGCCCTACTATGCTACATGCCATCAGAAATCATAAATAGGATTTCTGTTCTATAAACCAACCACATTGACAACTAAAAGTTGTCAATTTGACTTTGATAACATAATATGTAGCAAGATAACACAATTTAACAACAATTTACATAGAAGTAAGTACATATTATGTACTTATTTTGACTTGCATATTCTTTGATATTAGAGCTTCATAAGGTATAACTTCTAAGTTCTAAAAATGTAACATTATTTTTAGATTATCTGATATCTCTTTACAAATTATAAAACCAAATAATTGTATGAAACTTGAAAGCTCTTGACAGAATATAGAGCTGCACTTGTAAGTGACGACTGATGAGTGATGAGTGATGAGTGATGACAGGTGAACAGACAAACAGCGAAACCTAGGTGGGAATGGTGGTATTTAGTTTTATGTTTTTATCTTTAAGATATAAAAACTAAAAAACTTGATCATAATCGATTTATCTGTTTTGGACCTTTGATACCTCGAAACACAGTTAAACATACATACACAAACAAACACGCCAAAGTTTTAATTTGACACCACCTGTTTTTGTCGAGTGTCAAGACTCAAGAATTAAAAATAGACCCTTTAAGATTTAATTTCATGACAAAACTTTGCCATTAAAATATTTACCACTCTCAGGCCTCAGCCCATTTAATTTGTAACATAATAATTAGTTAGCCCCAACTTGTATAAATTTAACCCATAAACCCCCCTTCACCCCTCACCCCTCCTGTAAAACTAAATTAAAACGTCACCGGTGCGACTTTTTACGAGTGTTTTTAATGAGTCCCGCTTCAAGGGGGTAAGTTACCCCCACTGCAGTCGACAGGGGGTGAAATTTAACCCCCCTCGTGACAAACAGACACATGTGATGACACTTGACGCGAGCCAATTATGCGTTAAGTTGTGACAAATAATATTATCTGTACACAACACAAGTACTGATAAAGGTCAGCTTACACCGAGACGCGACGCAACGCTAAAATTTCGCGGCACAAATATTTTAAATAAAATAGAGATTTAAAATAAAAGTGATTTATTACAATAAATATAATATTATCTACTAAACATCTTTTTTGTAACAATTACATCCTTTATCCTTTGTCGAGACTCAATTGTTATCTCTCTACCAAAATTCATCAAAATCAGTTCAGCGGTTTCCAAGGTATGACGTTACAGAAAAAAAGTATGTTTCATTGCAAAATAGATAGTAGAATACATAGAATCAGGCGGTCCTTCTGTAGCCCTAGCATGGCCACCAGTAGAAATGCGAAAGTATAGACAAACTCTGGAGATAAACTTAAGGTACCGTTCCGATCTTTTTTCGTTCCGAAAAATTCAAGTAAAATGCCACTTTATGACAGACTATAGTCCTAAAAATTCAAATAATATCCTACTTTATGACATACTAGATGTTCCGCGCGGCTTCGCTCGCGTAATTTAGGAATGTCACGGAAACCGTAAATTTTTCCGCAAATAAAGAAACCTATATCCTTTCACGTGGTCTATTCTTCATGTGTGCCAAATAACATAAAAATTGCTCGAGTAGTTCCTGAGATTAGCGCGTTCAAATAAGCACTTTCAAATAATTTCCCCCCGTTTTTTCCACACTTTCTTCTATTTCTTCGCTCCTATTAGTATTAGCGTGATAAAATATAGCCTAGCCTTTCTCGATAGATGGGCTATCTAACGCTGAAAGAATTTTTCAAATCGGACCAGTAGTTCCTGAGATTAGCGCGTTCAAACAAACAAACAAACAAACAAACTCTTCCCAATTATAATATTAGTATACTAGGTGTTCCGCGCGGCTTCGCCCGCGTAATTTAGGAATTTCACGCAACCGTACATTTTTTCCGCAAAAGTAGCCTATGTCCCTTCACGTGGTCTATTCTTCAAGTTTGCCAAATAACGTAAAAATAGCTCCAGTAGTAGTTAAGATAATAAGCAATTTCATATAATTTTCCCCGTTTTCCTCTATTTCTTCACTCCTCTTATTCTTAGCGTAATAAAATATAGCCTATAGCCTTCCTTGATAAATGGGCTATCTAACACTGAAATAATTTTTCAAATCGGACCAGTAGTTCCTGAGATAAGCGCGTTCAAATAAGCACTTTCATATAATTTCCCCCTTTTTTTCAAATTTTCCTCTATTTCTTCGCTCCTATTCTTTGTGGCATGATAAAATATAGCCTATAGCCTTCCTCGATAAATGGACTATCTATCACTGAAAGAATTCTTCAAATCGGATCAGTAGTTCTTGAGATTAGCGCGTTCAAATAAGACCTTTCAAATAATTTTCCCCCGTTTTTCCCACATTTTCCTCTATTTCTTCGCTCCTATTAGTCTTAGTGTGATAAAATATAGCCTATAGCCTTCCTCGATAAATGGGCTAACACTGAAAGAATTTTTCAAATCGGACTAGTAGTTCCTGAGATTAGCGCGTCCAAACAAACAAACTAACAAACTCTTCCGCTTTATAATATTAGTATAGACTATAGCCTTCCTCGATAAATGGGCTATCTAACACTGAAAGAATTTTTCCAATCGGACCAGTAGTTCCTGAGATTAGCGCGTTCAAACAAACAAACAAACTAACAAACTCTTCCGCTTTATAATATTAGTACAGATATACTAATATTATAAAGCGGAATTCTTAAAGTCTGTCATAAAGTGGCATTTTAATTGAATTTTTGTCGGTCGCGATAAGCCGCGGTAAAGATCGGAGCGGCACCTTAAGCTTATGTCCACAGTTTGTCTATACTTTCGCATTTCTACTGGTGGCCGTGCTAGGGTTAGGTACTGCTCATCTCAGTAATATGAACCAAGTCGCGTTCCGCAGACGAGCGTTATTGTGTACGTGCGGCGCATTGCGATAGGGCGAGTGCACACTCGTCTGTCAGATAAGGCGCACTTCACACGAGGTGTAACTTCATTAGGAAGACATTAGGACTCCGGTCAGAAAAAAAAACAGCGCTGAAAATTGAGCCCCGTACTTTTTTATAAAATTAGGGAGCAAACGGGTTACCTGATGGAAAGCAATTACCGTCAGCCATGGACACTCGCAACATCAGAAGAGTTGCAAGTGCTTTGCCGGCTAAGAGAAAGAGCTGAAAATCTAAGACACAATTTTAGAAGTTCTTTCGTTAATGACGTTACTACTTACTGGTTTAACTACATTTAGTATCTGCTATTTCGTAGATTTTATAGCAAAATTTTTCTTATTTTGTGTTTCTTCGCAAATAATATTTTGTCGACCAAGCTACGAAGTGAAATAACACTTCGTAGCTTGGTCGACAAAATATTTTAAAGAAAATTATTGCTATGTTCTAAAGTGTTATCATAATCTTATGATAACACTTTTTGAGCGTTCAATTTTGAAACACACATTATAAAGCTACGAATATTTGAGAATTCTTGAACAGTAAATAGAGAAATTTAAAAGACAATCCCTGATTAAAAAATGTTTAGTATAAAAATTAAAAACCCAAATTTATAGCGACCTGATGATGACGAAATATTAAACACACTCTCTGTCCATTCGTTTAGATGCTACGATGCCACGGACAGACACACATACAGACAAACAGATTAAACTTATAACACCCCTCTTTTTTGTCGGGGGTTAAAAATAGGAACATAAAAATATGTTACATGTCTTTTTATCATGTTGTCAAAGTCTAATTAACATTTTTCAACAAACAAAAAATCCTAATTTTCTCTTACATTGTTTGAGTTAGCTGTTAGGCCATACATGTATGGCGACTTGCCAACCTCTTTATCTTTTTACTCCCAATACAATTAAAATGTTTTGTCATTTCTGACGTACAAATGAGAAAGCATTTGTTTCAAAGCTCTGTTACCTCGGCTCTGGTAGCAAAATCGCTACATTTATCTTCACTCATCATTTGTGAACTCAGCCAAAAATAAAAACAAAATGGCCGCTATTCGAAATTCAATTTGCGCGCCAAACGTGCCTTTGTTAGGTAAGGGATGTCAGCTGCCATCGATAGAGAAAATATGAAATATCAAATTTTACTCCAAGATGAGAGGGACTGGAGGTAAAACAGGTGTACCACTAGTCACTACGACCACTATACCCACAGGCCACACTCCACAGACATAGATCAAGATCGATTCATCCGGCATTTCGTTACACACACAGATGTAAGTATGCAATAAATAAATACTATGTACAATATTAACAATATACATAATATTATGTACATGTAATGCAGGCACTTCACATGATTATTTGTATTTGCGTATTTGATGTATTCGCCAAACAATCACCGTGTAGACGGTATGTTTGACAATAATTAGTATTGGCCTTATTTGTCTATTTGACAAATATGACCAATACCAATTTGTCGGTTTGTGACGCACATAAAAAGAGTCCAATAGGCAAGTACAGCCACAGACTGATAAGAGATACTACGGATAGTACAGTTCGACAAGGCTTTAAATGAACGTGGCGAAAAATGGAATTAAGGCTGCCATCATACAATTTAAACGTAATTTTTGACAGTTCTCCTTTACGAGCAGCGCCACCACCCACGTTCATTTAAAACCTTGTCGCACTGTAAACAAAATCAAGTAAAAGTTTGGTATTTGACGTCCATACTCCATGTGTGGAAGGCCGTATTTGCCTTTATTTGCTTGTTTGTGTATACGTCAATAATTTTGCCAAATGCAACAAATAGCCCTATGAAGTGCCTCCATAACAAAATATTAGAAGCTTTTCACACCTGTCATCTTAACGCTATCCATCATCACCTCATGAGACCCTAGTACATTATCCTCCACTAACTTATTAGATCCTGGTATTCCGGTCACGCGCGACCCGGATACGGCGCGCAGACTCCGTCAGGACTCGATAATTATACCTCCTCGGTAGCTATGTTATCCGGGTACCTATTGGGCGTTTTCACACTGCGACGGTAACGACACGACACGATACCACAGAATAGCTAAGGGCCACCGCACATACAATACAATTTCAAGTTGGCCGACTATCGTACAAACTAAATTGCGTAGTGTCACAATTTAATTGGACAACTTCATCGTGTACGCTGCTGCCAGCCGCAGACTTTTAGATTTAGTTGGTAACGGTGTTGCTAGCCTAGCGACGTGCGTGTTAAAATGCGTTTTTACGCATTATATTATATATTTAATAATAAATATTTAATAATAAAATAAAAGCATGCTTTTTAGCATGCTTTTATTGTGGCACTAATAAAACGAAGGCGAAAAGAAAGGAGAATATTTTGGGTGCATTCAATATTAAGTGACAGAATATTAGAATTAGTACGATAGTCAGTTTGTACGATAGTCGGCCAACTTGAAATTGTTTAATACGAGGGCTGCCTTTTAAGTCGTGTCGTTTGAAATAAATACTGACAATCTAATAGATTATCACCATTTTATTGCGTTTTTAAGAATTCTCTGCGATATTTAATATGCTTTTGCATGCGTTCAAACCAGTTTTTAAAACATTTATTTCACTACGAAGTGGGGTAGTCAAAATGGCCGATTTGTACACGTAAACAGTTTCTTCAGGTGAGCTGAAACGTTGACCACGAAAACTTTGCTTAATTTTGTGGAACGTAATAAAATCCTTAGTGCTCAAGTCAGGGCTGTAAGGCAAATGAATCTAAAATATTCAACGTTTTGGGTTCACAAATATATCTTTATTTGACCGGCGACGTGCGAACATGCATTGTCAGGGTCAGGATCATTCGACGGCATGAATTGTTTTTTAGAAATTCGGTGATGGCTCATGGCAAACAAGCTGTGGTATACCAGTCCGCAGTAACCGTTTTACAATCTTCTAGTACAATAGTGACGATGTGACCACCCTTTGCCACAATGGAGGCAAACATTTTTTTTTTGAAGTGCTCAGTAAGCCCATGACTTTTGTCGATTTTGCCTCATTCTAGAAGACCCAGACAGTTGACTGCTGCTTACATTTAGGATCATAAGCATATATCCAAGACCTGTCACTATTGACCAATTTATAAACGTACTTTGACTCTCCTCGGTTGAATCATTGCAGACAAAAACTAACACGGGCTGTTTTTTGGACGTCTCTAAGCAATTAGGTATCTAACGAGAAATTAACATTTTTATTCCAAGTTTTTCGTGCAGGATTTTTTAAACAGTGGTCCCTGAAATGCCCACGGATGCCTCTATTTCACGGTATATCACATGACTGTCTTCGAGGATAAGCTGCCGAACGGCTTCGATATTCTCTTGCGTTATGGCAGTTTTGGACGACCTTCACATGGCTGGTCACCGAGGCTAGGGTTTCCACTTTAAACTTCTAAATACAAGCGTTCTATAATCCTAAGACATGGTACTGCTGACTGCATCACTCAACACAGAAGTGATCTCCTCAATACGCTAAAGTCGCGATAATCCCCTTCATAAGTTGTAAAAAATTATCGCACGAAAATTTCCCTTTAACATTACCATTTTCACAATCGAATTGTCACCTTTGAATGGACGATACAAAAAGACTATTCGACCAATCTAAAAAATATATTTTGTTTTTGAAATCCAATTACAAGGAGATTAAAATCCCATATGGTTTTTTTTTCAATGATCGCGAGAAATTTACAAACGACACAACTTAAAAGGCAGCCCTCGTATGTGCGGTGGCCCTTGTGTTCTGTGGTATCGTGTCGTGTCGTTATCGTGCAGTGTGCAAACGCCCAATGGGTACCGGTAATATTTGTACCAGGGTTTTATGAAAAACCGCTGTGTAATAATAGCGCTGATTATGATGATTGTGAGGTTTCTAGTAAGTAAGTAAGATTACAAAAGCCATATTAGAACAAAGGCCAGCAAAAAAAAATTCATTACAATTTTTGAGCAGTAGTTGGCGTAAGGCCTACGTCTGTCCTATACCAAAAGTTCAAAATCCCGCACAACCCTCCCACTTTCGTCCCATCTCAATTCTTCCTTTCCTCTCCAAAGTAATTGAGGCGTGTGTTCACAAACAATTGTCTAGGTTTGTATTCGACAACAATCTTCTCTCTCCACTACAGTCTGGTTTCAAGCCTGGGCATAGTACCACCACTGCCTTGTTAAAAATTATCAGTGACATTAGGAAAGGCATGGAGGAATCAAAAGTCACTGTCCTAGTGTTGATTGATTTCTCAAATGCTTTTAATAATGTGAACCATGATATCCTCTTGTCCATCCTATCCCACCTCAATATCTCGCCTGAAGTAATAAACTGGTTCTCTTCCTACCTTAAGGGGCGCCAGCAACGTGTTCGCATCGACGGGTCCTTCTCCGATTGGGTTCTTCTCGAGGATGGGGTTCCTCAAGGCGGTATACTGTCTCCCCTTTTATTTTCAATATTTATTAATTTGTTAGTGTATGTAATAAGCAGTGCACATCATTTATATGCTGACGACTTTCAGCTCTATAGACAGGTAACAATTGAAAATCTCTCCTCTGCTATCGATGCTGTAAACCGGGATCTTGATGCAATAAACAACTGGTCTGCTAATTTCGGACTGTCAGTAAATGCGGCTAAGTGTCAGGCCATTTTAATAGGAAGTCCGGGAATATTAAGAAGAGTCGACACTAAATCTATTCCGCCTTTACTTTTTGACGGCAGTGTTATACCCTATAGCTCTTCTGTTAAAGATCTCGGATTACACATTGACGCTAACTTAGATTGGCATACACAAATTGCTAGCGTTAGTAATAAAGTCACATATTCCTTGCGAACGTTATACCGACTCAAACATTTCTTACCATCTTATATAAAATTAATGCTAGTTCAGACTCTCATTCCCCCAATAATTGATTACTGTGACGTCTGCTATCTTGATCTTAATGTAGACCTCCTTAACAAACTAGATCGGCTCCTTAATAACTGCATAAGATTCGTTTTTGGCCTCCGCAAGTACGATCACGTCTCCTCCTACCGCTCAAAATTACGCTGGCTCCCAGTCCGCCAACGCCGTTCGCAGCGGGCAGTGTGCACGCTCTACTCCATACTTCACTCTCCCTCCGCTCCCAACTACCTAACTCCTCATTTCAACTATCTATGCAGTAATCATGACAGAAATCTCCGTTCCACCAATGATTTGCGCCTCCAATGTCCTTCCCATAGTTCCTCTCTCGTCCACTCCTCCTTTCATGTTCAATCAATTCTTCTTTGGAATTCGCTTCCAAAGGAAATTAGGATGGCCGAAACTAAACAATTATTTAAACGCAAAGTTCATGAACACTATCTTAAATCGTTGACTTAAATGAGACAACAAAATCTATAATACGTAATTAGTTATTTTACCTATATATGTTGTAATATATGTATATATTTATTTTATATATGTATATATTTATTTTATATATGTATATATTGTATATAATGTGTTTATTTTATTTTACATAATATTATTATGAATATAATTATACCTAATATTGTATTATTCATTTTAAGGTATTTTTAATCCCTTTGTCCTCTTTTGGGTTTGCATCTACCTCACTTTCTCTGAACACCCTAAGGTTTGGCTGGAAGATAATGCCACGAGGCATTAAGCCCGCCTTTGTACGGAAATGTGCAAAAGTTTTAAATAAATAAATAAATAAAATAAATTAGTTATGAAAAATTTTAGGCTTGATTGAAAGAAATTAAATTAACAAACAAATTTCACACGCACCAAAATCTCTGACCAGACTATAGTACGAATAAAGCAGATCGGCTGAGGCCAATGACCGATCACTGCCACAGCTGATAAAGAACGAAATCCACTTTGAATAATCTTTGTGATTTCCTTCCGTTTGATCCGTAATTCCGTACAAAATGGAATGGTTCTTCAGATGTCCCGGTCATCTCTGATCTCTTTGATGTTTTCAATATGCTCACTATTTTTAGGTTAAGGTCATTCACATCGAAACAAGACGCGATGCGGCGCCGCAAGATTCAAAATTGGAACTATATTATGCGTTTTGGATTCCAAAACTTCGAAAAAGAAAAAAAGCGAAGAGAGCGAGCGAATATTATATGTCGCAGTCATCTGGTTGAATCTGTTATTTCATGGAATGACTAGCGAATTCATTGAATAAAACCATTTAATTTACTTTGACTTGACGAGATGGCCTTTAGCCACTAAATTTATCCTTTGATTGCTGATTCTTTGAAATCTATTGTTGTCGCGATCACCGGTGCTCTTATGGGGCTTGAAGGATTAATTGTTTCTTTCATTGAATTAACTAGTTATTCTGTCAATAAGATGACTGCGACATATTACAATATCTTTCTCTTCCACACTGGTTTCGCCATTTTTTGAGAAAAAATAGAGCTGCTTACTATGTTTTTATCCTTCTATGCCGATATGTCCATCAGGTATTGTGAGCGACCGTTTACTTTTTAATGCGCGCCATTCTATTCCAACAATTCGAAATCCGAACATAGCGGCCATTGTTTCAAAAGCGCGCGGAATAATTGACAACTTATTTTTTTTTTTTATTCGTTTTAGGGGATTAGAAATTTCGGCGGAGAGCTTTTCGGATGAATGGCAGTTTATCTAACTTTTTTATGAAATAGCTGGCGATTTTTCGCTTTAGAGAGCTGAATGGTTCGACCGTCTAAATTCTAATCCTTTGTATTGGAACGTTGAAGGTTATGTTTTTATGATGAACTAGAGTTTTCGAATGAGAAAACATTTTGCTATAGAAGGTATTAAGTAGCAGAATATGTCCTTTTAGCATAGTGTCTACTGTCTACTATACTGAAATCGGCGAAACATGGCGGTAGCGGTCATTGACTCCCTGTCATGAACTTGTCATTTTCTATATAAACTGCGATTGACAATGAAGTGTCAGATGTTGTCAAACGCAGCTTTGTATAAAAAATGACAAGTTTGACAGGGAGTCAGTGACCGGTAGCGCCATGTTTCGCCGAATACAGTATAATCTCTAATGCTAAGTACCCACATACGGTTTTGCTCGATCGAGCAATAACGTCGAGCAAAACCCGCGGCTCGGGCTCTCGTCCACACATTCAGCATTGCTCGATAGTTTTACTCTAAATCGATATATTTCAAATTTCAATCCATCAAGCCGGCTCGATGCGAGCCTTCGAGTCGCTCGATGCGAGCCTTCGAACTGTGAGTTTTGCGGTCCACACAGTAATTATTACTCAATTTGGAGTAAAACTATCGAGCAAAACCGATGAATGTGAGTACGAGTATGTACTTAGCATACTCTCTACTTCAAATCGGTCTAGTAGGTACTTTCAGACTCTATCCCATACAAAGACACAACTCACAAACAAATCTTTATGCTTTCATGTTTAAAATGTTATTTCTATCATTCTAGTCTATATGTCATATTATGTAGGACTTTCTTCCCACCTAGGCCGTCACACAAACATGAAACGTCTCAATTCTTGCCGATAGTGGCATCCGCAATCCACCTTCTTAAGTTTCAGATAGCCTGGTATTCATCGCTGATAGCACATAAATACGAAAACACACTCCAAAGACAAATAAAACCGGCCAAGCGCGAGTAGGACTCGCGCACTGAGGGTTCCGTTTCCGACCGGTAAAATGGCGTTTTTGAGCCCCGTAAATATTTATTTTATTTGTGATTTTGTTATTTATTAGTAAAGTAAAATTAACTAAGCGTTTTGTAAATATTTTAAGTGCCTGTTTTGCTTCTTAAGTTCTTAGCTCTTATGTTTCAAAAGAGGGCAAAAAATGTGTTTGTTGCAATGGATTCCTTAAATAGGTATTTACCTAATTTTGTTGTATAAATCATTGATAAAGCAGCAACAGAAATACATATTTTGTAACAACTGTGCAGCCATCGCGGTTAAGACTTAAGATACAGCCTGATGAGTGATGACTTGATGACAGACAGACAGAAATACATATATATCCAACTCTAATAGTAGGAGGGTTTTTAACCTCTGGATACGGAACCCTATAAAACTCAACAAAACAACCCGGGGCACGATGGTTGTCTATACACGCCGGTTTTTAATCTGTCACCAATGATCCTGCATTAATATGCAATCGGTGCTCCGTCCCGCTCTGACGGCGTATGAGTGAGAGAGACGGAGATAGAGGGTAGTAGCGAGGCGACGGAGCGTACCGCGAAGTCGATGATGATAGTGATGTAACGTGATTGGATGTGGATATCGAGAGATGATTATCGATATATCGAAACTTAAAAATCAAATTATTCAAACCTATTATAACTGGTTATAGGTTAGAATAATTAGATTTTTGAGTTAAGACTTGAAAGTCTTATCTTTCTGAAACCAGTAATAAAGCCACATTGGGCTTGATCTTGCAGTCTTGGTCTAGAAAAAGAGGAGGGCTTGAGAACCAAGTCGACAGAATACATAATTATTAAATATATTTTTTTTGTATGTCCTCGAAAAACATCGTTGTTTGAGAACAGATTTTGATGATTATTTTTTAGTTGGAAAGAGAATACTTTACAGATGGTCCCAGATAAGGAAATACAGTTTGAAGTTCTTTTTTCTGTTTAAATTATCATTATCTTGTTTATTTCCAATCCCATTGTGTACAGTGGAGTTTGCACTAAATATTTTTTTATTGTACCATCGAGGAAATTGATTCCTAGGCAGTTGACAGACCAACGTAATTTGGTCGGATCATATAAATTCAACGTCATTTGGTCGGATCATGTCAAACCCAGTCGACATGTCAATTGTGACAATATGTCGACTGGGTTTGACGTAACGCGACCAAACTACGTAGGTCCCCCATCTGCCAAGGAATCAACTTCTCTGATACTAGTACATTACAGGTTTGCTTATTTATTTTTCTAGTCGGCTCATTTTATCGACATGTCCCCTCACTACGAGTACCTTCAAAACTAAAGCCCGCCACTCCAGCCTCCATTCACGACTCTCTAATTAAGAAAACGTTCACAATATTAAAATTACACTTTCTACATCTGAATGAAAAAACTCGAGGGCACTCTACAAAAACAAGTCTTTTCCTACAACATAACCCTTATTCCGACGACATAAGAACTATTTTTGTGGCAAAAAACTCACTATTTCACTCGAAATTCTTCAACAATTTTGCACGAAAATAAGCGACTACTCACCATTCTGCGAGAATTCGTATTAAGTTGAATGCTACTTAAACTTTCAGTCTGGATGGCCATTTGCAGAATACCCGGTAGAAAATACTCAAGCAATTTTATACTTCTTTTGTTATTGAACATAAAAAAATTAAAAAATTATAACCCTGCACATTGTATAGATAATTACTAAGGAGTGAAAAACCTACCAAGAGTAGAACTCGAGAAGTGTTCATAATTCATACTTCCATACTAATATTATGAAAGTATGTCTGTCTGTTACCTCTGCACGCCCAAACCACTAAAGTCCCGGGAAAGGACTTTTTAGGATGGTTTTCCAATGAACCTATTTAATATTATGTGTCTTTATAAGAGTTCAATTTCTTTCTTAACTTAACTGAATACAGTGTTAGCATTTTTCATATAGCTCCTAGACTAAAAAGGTCAACGACCGCTGGGGATACCTTATTTCATTTTGACTATAGTCTAATATAAAAAAAAATTCGTGTCACAGTGTTTGTGCGCGAACTTCTCCAAAACGGCTCAACCGATTTTAATGAAATATATTTACATTTGTTAGGCCTGAGAATAGGTTTTTATCTACTTTTTATATTTTGTACTAGAAATAATTTATATGGCAAAACATCATTCTCTCCGGCTCAAGAATTAGACCAGTCTTTCCCAAAGTGGGCGATATCGCCCCTTGTGGGCGCTGAAACTCTAAAGGGTGGTGATGTGGGACCCAGAAAAAATGCGGGCGTTGTGTAGAGGCTTGGGGGGTGATTTTATCTAGATTCATTTTAAATTGATACAATGGGGGCGCTAAAACATATTTTTTTCTCAAAGTGGGCAGTAGACTGCAACTTTCCGCCATCGTCCCACGCGAAAAATATACCATCCTCATCACCTTGATGAGTGGCAGTCTTCCACAGTGCGTTTTGCGCGTAACTTTCTGCCGCGCACTGTAAAACTCTGGAACGAACTGTTTGCAGTATTTCCGGACCTATACGACCTGCAAACCTTCAAGAAAAGAGCGTATTCCCTCTTAAAACTTAAAAGGCCGGCAACGCACCTGCAGCTCTTCTGATGTTGCGAGTGTCCATGGGCGACGGTAGTTGCTTTCCATCAGGTGACCCGTTTGCCCCCTTATTTCATAAAA